>CM029020.1:81456116-81749369 GCA_016801055.1 Panax notoginseng | reverse complement strand
TTCCTGTTTATTGTTAAATTATATTGAGAAATGCCTTAGTAATTATTCTGGCTAGACGAACATTGTGTTAGAACTTGATAAATACGAGAAGAGAAATCAATTGTTATTGATAGATCGATGCCAATTGTTTTAGCTAGATCAATAAGTAGATTGAATTTGAAATCATAGTATTTCGTTGTTAAATCAAAAATCTTGATTCTGGACTGAGAAGAACAACCTTTTATATAAAGAGAACATTTTGGGTCGTATATTCGACCATTACGCGCTGTTAAGTATTATGCATAATATAGGGTACAAGGAGTTGGCCGACTCTAAGTACTTGCCGAGGGATATGATTTAATCTTTATGGTTATCTGATACGCCTTCGTGTGTATCAAAGTAAATCATTGATAGATACCGAGAAAATAAGTTCTAAGATCTGGTGGGATCACTCAACATAAATCTGGAAATTATTTCACTTTGTTATTGCGTAGAATTGATTCTTGAGTATTCAATAGAATATCGTAGAAACTTGAAAGCGTTGTACTCTTTCATTATCAAATTATTGTGTTGCCTAGAATACAAGAAGATTATTATTGATTAACGATTTGTTCAGCTATTTCAAAGTTCTCGAACTTTAGTTTCATTCTATCAAAATAGTTAGTTGTTCTTATTGATTCGTATACATTTATTGTATGTCTTAACTTGCGGGGCAAACTTGTTGCTCACCCTTGCTATAATAAAACTTTTCAGCTGGGGACGAAGTTGCAAAAGGTGCTGCTAAGAAGAACAAGGGAAAAGGCATAGTTATAAATTAGTTATGATGAACAATATTATTATGTTATATTGTATTGTAAACCCTTTTTGTATATCTAAAGGGGTGTTTCTGTAATGTTAAGGTTAGTGGACCTGGGACTTATGTATTAACAATATATGTTAATGAATTATGTAATCCTATTTATATATGAATGGGTAGTTAATTGGTATTATATTATGGATCGTGAACACCAAACTCGGGGGTCAGGTAACCCGAATTTGGGGGTGTCACAGGTTGGTATCAAAGCCGTAGTGACCAAGGTGTCACCAGTTAGTAGAAGAGCTGTAGGTTATAAACTTTAAGTGGGGTAGGGGAAAACACTAGGATTATAACCATACGCGAGATAGAGAAAACTCATTTAGAGTTCTAAGTGAGGGATTGCCGAAGTGCATCAATAGTGAGATAAGTGGACACATAGTGTGAGAATTTTGGTACTGGTGAGTAGTACTAATCAAGTTATTTAAATTGATTGTAGGATGTCTGGAGAAGGTGAAAAGAGTGCGGAGATGCTAGCGGCTGTTGCACCGGTGCCAGAAGCCGAGGTGCCAGCGCAAGGTGAATCAATAGAGAAGGTGGGAGAAGATGAACCAATGGTCAATCTGGGGAGCAATCATGACGATTATCCCGAGATGTATCTGAGTGGAGATGAGGAGGCAGAGTATGAGCTAGCTAAGGTGGATTTAAAGAATAAGACTAAAGTTGGAGAATGAGATCGCGAATCTGCAGAGGTTCAAGAACTTCGGAGCAAAGTGTTTCTCTTGGACGAATTGTGGAAGACGGAGCGAGCATTACGCGAAATGACTGAAGAAAGGAACGAGCTCAAGGCGCAGGTGGACAGAAATGAAGGCTGAAGGTGGTGGATCATCTGAAGGAACCAGCAAGAAAGATAAAAGAAGGGAAAGAGGGAAAAAGACAGCTAAATCTGAAAAATCAATCCCGAAGAAGAAGCAAGCATGTAGCAAGTGTGGAAGACTCACGCGGGAGAATGCATGATGTGGAAAAACGTGTGCTTCAACTGCAAGCAGAAATGACATATTTCTCTACATTGTCCTAAGCCGAATTTGAGGAAGTGTTTTTCATGTGGGCAGACGGGTCACGGATTCAGCAAGTGTCCATCAAGAAGAAGACTGGTGAAGGGAGTGGTCGGTAGATAACTTAGATATATGTAATAATATCTTTTGGGTAGAAGTTTATGATATTAAGTGTTGTAATATCGAGAATGATGTGTAATCATATGTAAATATATATATGTTATACGAATGAAATCCTTATTTTCTATATGAATATAAGATTAAGATTAATTTGATTGTTCTTAAAACTCATACTTATGGTAAGTTAATGACTCACAATTATATGAAAATGTTTTGAACCCCTCAGCGAATGGACGCCAAAGGTCTGACTAGGATAAGTTCATACACTCATATAATTATGGCAAATTCCTGAACTCATAAGTGTGGTAAGTTTGACGAACTGGTAATATCTGTGTGTAAATGGAGAATAGCAACTTTTTGTGTAAAGTTGTGTTGTTAATCCTGATATGATTTAAAAAGGGATAGTAATATGTGGTAAGTACTATGTGCTATTTGAAATAAATATACAATTATATGAGAATTATGTGTTGAATTCTTATTGTGTTAAGAATTTGTGTAAAGAAAGAGAATTAATATAAGATTTTTATTTAAATCAGATCATGCTGCCTAGACGACAAAATCGAAACTAACGAGAAGAACAGTCAGTGAATAACGAAGGAGGTCAAGCTGACCCAATGCAAAACTTTGCAGATATGATAGCCCAGGCTATAGAGAATAGAGCACCAGCTGCAAGAGGAAGAGCAAGAAATCAGCCAGCTGAAAGATCGGCTAATTTCAAGGATTTTAAAGCGGTAGGACCGCCTGAGTTCAAAGGGAACACAGATCCTATTGAAGCCCAAACTTGGGTGAAGGAGATGGAGAAACATTCGTTATCGCCAGAGTAGCGGAGGAACAAAAGACGGCTTTTGCAACTTATCTAATGAAGGGAGAAGCTAATTACTGGTGGGAAATGAACCAAGCGAGAGCTGGTACAGAGGTGGTGTTATGGACAAGATTCAAGGAGATGTTCTTTGAGAACTACTTCTCGCCAAGTATGCAATCCAGGATGGAAGTTAAATTTCTAGAACTTAAACAGGAGAACATGTCTGTTTCTGAATACGGTGCTAAATTCAACGAATTAGCAAGATTTGCACCTCATTAGGTGGACACAGAGGTGAGAAAGGCGAGAAGATTCGGGAATGGATTGAAGCTGGGAATATACAACAATGTAGCAGTATTGCAGATCAACACGTTCGCAGTATTGATGGAGAAAGCGTTGATTGCTGAAGGAGGGAGCAAAGCTGCGTCTCGATTCTATCAGGAGAAGAAGAAGAAGACAAATGACGGTGGAAGCAGTGGTGGAAGTAACCCTAATAAGAGGAAATGGAGCGAGAATACCCAGTCGGGTACTAAAACAGGAGATAATATGAAAGGAAAGGGGCTATGTCCAAATTGTGGGAAGAATCATGCTGGAGTTTTCCTGAAGAAGAAGGGGGTCTCTATAACTGCGGTCAAGAGGGGCACATGTCACCCAATTGCCCCAGTCCAAAAAAAATTCAAGGTTGCTTTAGATGCGGATCGACTGACCATATTGTTCGGAACTGTCCGAAGAAGAATGCGGAGAAGGAAAGTGTCAACAAGGGACCTGGTGGCAGAACCTTGGCGATTCAAGGACCTACATAGCCAGGAAGACCAACAGCCCGCACATTCAATATGATGGTGCACGATGCCGTGGCTGCTCAGGAGGTCAAAACAGGTAATAATTTCGTTTAGAAATTTAATTATGTGAGTAATATGAGTTAGATATTTCTGTGAATTATTTTCTATTATAGATCAAAGTCACAGGTTAGAATTTGAGACATAAATTAGCATTGTGTTGTTAAAAATGAATTGATGGTACAACTTTAAAAGATTATAGAGAATAAGAAAGCGGTGATTCCAAGGACGGAATCCTTTTAAGGAGGGTGTGAATGTGATAACCCGAGATTTGAATAATCAAAAATTTGCGAATAATTTTTTTTTTTAATATTAATATTAATTATCAATTTTGTGACAAGTATCTGTGATACGAGTCTCGAGAAAGTCAATTTGAGTATTGACTAATAAAATTAGAGTAGAGTTGTGCTTAACAGCTTTAGAAACCTAATCCTAATTTTTGGATAGGATAGGAATTCGGTAGAAAATATAATTAAAATAATTATATTAATGAGTATGCGTTTGTACCGAAGAAATTTATTGATTAATGATTGATCGGATAAGGTTTGAAATTAATAAAACCTAATAAGAGATTAGAAACCCTAATCTCAGGATCAGAACCTCTAACGTACTGTTCGAAGCCCTAATCGAAAGCTGGGAAACCCTAATTTTATATTCAAAAATTCTAAACCCTAAATTAGGAAAGTCTAATCCTAATTGGCAAGCCTATTGTGTGTATTAAACTTAAATATGATTAGAAAACCCTAATTATATTTTTGTTATCTTAATTTCTATTTTACAAACCCTAATTATAATTTAGAAAAAATATTTTTTTATTAAAACCCTAATTCGTGGGTTGTAAACCCTAATGATCATTTTGACCCTAATTGCTAATTTAAGCAATTTTAATTAGGAATATAAATCCTAATTAGCAAGATTGGATTTTATGATTAGGAAATATTTTCATAATTATTGAATCCTAATTATAATTTTGGAAAATTAATTTTTCTATTTTGAAAACCGAAATTCGAAAATTTTGGAAAGTAAATTAAAAACCTAGGGGCTCTCCAAGCCCTAAACTCTAATCCAAACCCTAAACCCTAAGGATTTGTGCATTGGACAAGAATGCCATTAAAATTAATTTACAAAAGACCAAAATACCCTTTTGCAGTTTCTTTAATTGGTAACTTGTATAATTGTTAGCTACTTTAGTTGTTCAACCACTTTGTTGACTTTGTGAGCACAAATCTGCACCAATCAGCTGAAAATATCAGCCTTGGCAACTTATCAGGCAACATATATTAGATTTGGGAGAGAGAAAGTGTACAAAAATTGTAAAAATTGCGCCTTTAGACAAGTTGCTCTCACCAACTCCCTCTCTCTAAAGTTTCTAATTTCTTAAGTAGATCAGTCCTAATTTCATCTCTTGATCAATCAATAACATATTGGAGAGCTTAGATCATGAATTGAAAGCTAGAAGGTATAAATCAAATTTTAAATTTTGATATTTGTTGCTTAGAAAATTTTTGTGTTTTAGTGTTTAATCTTATGTTATAATATGTTTTTAGTTGTTATATGTTGATCCATGATGGATCCATAGCATCAAATGGCTTAAAAATGAGTTTTACAAAAATCTGTTCTTGAGCATTCTTAGTGGTCTGACAAGTAATGTCAGTCGCCACGGATCCTTGCTCGTTAATGTTTTCGGATGTTTTAAAGTTGTTTCATGTAGCCTTGTATGTGTTCTGTAAGCTGCAGGTCGTAGTATAGCCATTTGATGTCTGGATTGGAAGTTATTAATGGTCAAAACCCGTTGACCGAGCATGACCATTAGAATTCTGGGCAACCCAGAAAGGCTAAATCCGAGTCTGACAGCTTTTTGTGAGGCCTGGATCTGACAGGTGTTAGGTTGTTTGATGTTGTGTTTGTAACCATGTTGTAGCCTATAAGATGGACTCTAGATCCATGCTTGTATAACATTAAATCAGTAAATATATCGATCGTGGCAGGTAGTCAAAGTAGGCCATTCGGCCACGAATTGAATTTATGGAAATTCAAGAAAATATTTTTCACGAACTTTCTGACCATGTTTGACCGAACCTTATATTGTGATTTTGTTGTTTTCAGACTTATTTGTTGTTATATTAATGTACTTTGACAGTAGTACTATAACTTTGGATCATAACATAACTGATTCGACCATCGGAGCTGGAAGAGAATTTAACCACAAAGTAGACAGTCGAAGCTGTCTGGGTTTCTGGGAAACCCAGAAAGCCTAGAAGCTTCTGACAGCTACTTCGGGGCTTCAGATCTTGCAAATTTGTTGTTGTATGATCAAGTTGTTGGTTGTGTGTTGTAATATTACATTCCTACTACACGATCATAGTTAGAGCTAGCCCATAATCGAATTACACAAAGATTAAAAGCCGGTCAAAGTTGACCACTTGTTAAGTCGACTGTGAGTGTTCTTGAGCACAAGAACACCAACAGCGACGCTTTCTGTCACTAAAGCTCTATAGCGACGGATTAAATTAAATTATTTTCTGAATTTCCTGAAAATGATTAAAAATTAGAAATAAATTCTAAAAATTACTAAAAATTGTTTTAAAAATTATTTTAAATTTTGAAAAATAATTTCTGACCAATTGGAATATTTTTAATTATTTAAATATTAAAAGTATTTAATTAGTGTATTAAATAAATTAGAGAAAAAATGATTTAATATTATGAAAAATCATTTTAAATAAGAATAATGTATTTAAAATATTTTGAATTATAAAATATAATTTTTTATATTTTTGGAGAAATTTCAGTAATAAATTAATATTAATGATATTAGATTTATTTAATTATTAAATTAAATAAATAAGACAAAAATGATTTAAATGATTTAAAAATTATTTTAAATAAGAATAAAATGTTAGAAAATATTTTAAATTATAAAATATAATTTTCAATATTTTTGGAGAATTCTCATTAATAAATGATATTAGATTTATTTAATTATGATATTAAATAAATGAATTAAAAATGATTTTATTGCTTTGAAAATCATTTAAAAGTGAGAAAAATGTTTTAAGTTATAATTAATGACTTTTAATATTTTGATAATAATTACATTAATATTTAAATATTAATGGAGATGATTTAAAAATGATTTTAATTACTTTAAAAATTATTTAAGTAGAATATTGATGATTTAAAAATATTTTAAGTTATTAACAATAACTTTAATATTTTGACAAATATAACATTAATATTTTTATATTATTAAATATTAGTGATAATAAGATTATTTAATTAAATTATTTAAAATGATTTAAGTGTTTGAAAAATTATTATAAATTATAATAATTGTTTATAAATTATTAAAAGCTTCCGAAAAATATTATAAACGATATTTGACTTATCTAAAATAATATTGAAGCTTAGAGAGCAAGTTTAATTGACAATCAATGTGTTAATTGTCGGATAGGGTGACCAGAACACCGAGAATGGACCGAGGTCCAACCAAACCGAAATAGTTAGACTAGATAAGTGTTTATATGGGTTATAAACACTAATGTGGCTATGTGGTAATGTGCCTAGGAAAAGTTTGAATGTAGAATATAGTGTTGCGTGTTATGTATGATTGTTCTAATTGTGAGACCGACATTGTTGGTTATAGGTAGGTTACGAACGCAGTTAATTATATTGTGTAGCTGTAATCAACACGAAAGGCAAGTTTCCTAACTCAACCTTGAGTTATATTCATTCAATTATTTTAATGGTTAATTATTGATAATTATACCATGTCCAGGGAATTTATTGTTGATTATTCGCAGTTAGTGCATGATTAAAATTCAAATTGAATTACTGATTCGAAAAATATATATTCGTAGAATTACTGTTGTTGGATATTTATATCTGTAGAAACTAATATTGACAGTATAGATAATTCCTGTTTATTGTCAAATTATATTGAGAAATGTCTTAGCTAATTATTCTGGCTAGACGAACATTTGTTAGAACTTGATAAATACGAGAAGAGAAATCAATTGTTATTGATAGATCGATGCCAATTATTTTGGCTAGATCAATAAGTAGATAGAATTTGAAATCATAGTATTTCGTTGTTAAATCAAAAATCTTGATTCTGAGACTGAGAAGAATAATCTTTTATATAAAGGGAACATTTTGGGTCGTATATTCGACTATTCGCGCGCTGTTAAGTATTATGCATAATATAGGGTACAAGGAGTTGGCCGGCTCTAAGTACTTGCAGAGGGGTATGATTTAATCTTTATAGTTATCTGATACGCCTGCGTATGTATCGAAGTAAATCTTTGATAGATACCCGAGAAAATAAGTTCTAAGATCTGGTGGGATCACTCAGCATAAATCTGAAAATTATTTCCACTTTGTTATTGCGTAGAATTGATTCTTGAGTATTCAATAGAATATCGTAGAAACTTTGAAAGCGTTGTACTATTTCATTATCAAATTATTGCGTTGCCTAGAATACAAGAAGAATTGTTATTGATTAACGATTTGTTCAGCTATTTCAAAGTTCTCCGAACTTTAGTTTCATTCTATCAAAATAGATAGTATGTTCTTATTGATTCGTATACATTTATTGTATGTCTTAACTTGCGGGGCAAACTTGTTGCTCACTCTTGCTGTAAATAAAACTTTTCAGCTAGGGACGAAGTTGCAGAAGGTGCTGCTAAGAAGAAACAAGGAAAAAGGCATAGTTATAAATTAGTTATGATGAACAATATTATTATGTTATATTGTATTGTAAACCCTTTTTGTATATCTAAAGGGGTATTTCTGTAATGTTAAGGTTAGTGGACCTGGACTTATGTATTAACAATATATGTTAATGACTTATGTAATCCTATTTATATATGAATGGGTAGTTAATTGGAATTATATTATGGATCGTGAACACCAAACTCGGGGGTCAGGTAACCCGGATTTGGGGGTGTCACATACCCCTTTAGATATACAAAAAGGGTTTACAATATAACATAACATAATAATATTGTTCATTATAACTACTCCAACATCTTGCCTTTGCCTTTGTTCTTCTTTGACCCGCTGGCCTCTTCGTTCCTAGCTGAAATGTTAAGGTTAGTGGACCTGGGACTTATGTATTAACAATATATGTTAATGACTTATGTAATCCTATTTATATATGAATGGATAGTTAATTGATATTATATTATGGATCGTGAACACCAAACTCGGGGGTCAGGTAACCCGGATTTGGGGGTGTCACATTTATAGGTATTACTACCTGCTACCTATTTCAATTAAGAAAAAGGTACTCTACCCCGTACAAAGGTTAACAATATGTTTACAATCACAAAGAAGGTAAACTACCGGTGCAGGTACTTTAGATGATCAATCTATTGTACCTTAGTAATCAGAACGACTATATGCGTTCTTAGGTTGGAATATTTTATCCAATTAGTATATCCCCATTTTCAGGGTTGTTCACCTCAGACTTATCATAGGATTCCGCACCAAATAATTTGGGTCGGGAAATTTCTTTCAATGAACACTTAGAGTTTTTTATAACATTAGTCTAGCTGAATCGAATAGCATAGACTCATATCAATAATTTAATTCAATCGAATTATTAAAGTGTAGCTAAACCCCGTTGGCAAATTTAATTTTTTTTTGAAAATATTTTCGAGAATGACGTCATGATGCCGTACTGTATTAACAGTCCGTTTGAGGATGTTGTCATTGTATAACTTTGTCATAACACATCATACAATAGTGGAACAACGATGTTAGATCAAATTCACACTAAGTATTCTTGTATTTACAACTCCATCAAATTTTTATCATCTCTGCACCAGGTTACATGGTACATGAGTGATAATTAAAATATATTTTGTTATTTCAAATCATTTACGTCTAGATGAAATAAGTAGCATAGACTATACTTTAAACCGTTTCAAAAATAATTACGAGTCTACATATTTAATTTTAAAGGCACATAGTGCGTATTTAGCTTGATGTCAAAATTTCGAAGTCTAGCATAGCTAGGTGTTTTGGAAAACTTATTTCTTCACTAGTAATCATTTGCTTAACAATCTATATGTTCCTATTATCCTCAATATTCTGTTTACACACAACTATACCCAATTCGTCACACCACACTTATGAGTTCATTTACTTGCCACAATCATATGAGTTTAAGAACTTGTCCTAGTCTGACCTTTGGCGTCCGTTCGCTGAGGGGTTCATAAATATTTCATATAACTAGGAGTCAAGAATGTCACATAAGTATGAGTTTTAAGAACTCGTACTTAACCTTATATCATCTACCTATGACCTATCTATATGTTATACACATGAGAAAGGAATCACCCTCTTAACATGCATATAGCAAATAGCGCGACACAACATTTCAATGATTATCATTATCAAAAACTAAGTAGTTATTACACCAAGTACAATTCAGCTCCCATACGAAGAATCATACAACTCAGCTGCTGACACGAGTCCTCAATTGAATTCCCCACCTAACACTAACACCCTTCTCAATACGAATTTTATTTAATCCGTATTCATAATCCATAACTCTTTTATGAGTTTTCATAGTACAATTTCATAGTACAACTGCCATAAAGAAAACTTTGCTGTAACTTTTCAATCATTTGATTGACTCTTCTTCCTGTTATCACCTTATCAGATCACGGGGTGATCGCATCGTATATATTACGATTCATTTTTGTGTCTTGATCGTTTTATTTTACGATCTTCTATCACTGTACTTTTAGTCTTTTAGACTCTATCTATTCACCATTACAGTTCAACTTTATTATCAGAGTTAGGGAACTCTGTATCTTATAACTCGCTGAGATTCGTCTTTGAATCTTACCGACCAACTAACTCTATGTGAGTTAGTACTTATCCTAATCATTGCGGTTATTAGTCTTAGGTATTCCTACCTAAGCTTCATAACCAACAACTCTGATACCAACTGTGAGGGCCCCAAATCCAGGTCCCAAATCACCTCGGATCCGGTTCGATCATTCTATGCAACTATTACTATTTGCGGAAGATATAAACATAAATTGTTTATACAATACATATACTCACTATTTCCAAAGGTTGAGTAACCTTAACTTTATACACATTTCATAACTTTTCTAACATATAACAACATTAATATCATACAATACAAATCTAACAGCATGCGTCTACTAAAGCTGGAACTGCCTTGGACCTTTTTTTGTATCCGACGCATTCGCCTTAATCTACAATGTTTTATCATGATATAGCAAGGGTGAGCATAAAGATTGCCCAGTAAGTTTAAATTCAACAATATAACGATATATCATGATTGAAGAGTTCGAATAATAAGCTGGCTATAATTCAACAATATAATTATGAACTAGCAGGAACAAGTTTATGACTGAACAAGTATTATACATGAATAAATATATATCTGAACCAACTGGTAATGAAGTTGATCAACCTTTCATACCAGACTTATACATGCAATATGTACAGAGTACAATTATACATGGCAATCAGCAATGATTAACCATAAGCTTATCCGAATGAAACAACTCTTATTAGAGTTAAGTAAAAACAAACTCGCCTGAACCGTTGATTACCGCAACACAATTATAACGCTTTATCCGAAGACCTAATATTAGTAATATAGGTCTCTAATATTATAATAATATCATCACAATATAATACTATTATATATATATACATAGAATAACCTAAACATATAACACATAACCCTATCACTCAATAACACACATATTACTCAATATCAAGTCAAACTATTGCAGTCTGAGTTGAACCCGACACAATTCTAACATCCCGACGGTCTAGTCGGACTTTTATCGAGTCTAAGTTCAATTAAACTCTGCGTAAACACTTAACAATTAACTCAGAAAATTTTAATATCAGTCAAAAATATTTTTCCAAGTCTCATAACAATTTTCACATAATTATTACCATTTATCATGAATTTTAAATCATTAAAAACGTATTTAAATGAATTAAATACCACATAATTTCTTTATTATTAATATTTATTTAATATTAAATATTAATGAAATACATGTCATAATATTATAATATATTTATAATATTACAAAGTATTTTTAATACTTTAAAATCACCTTTATATGATTTTTAAACCATTAAATTCATTATCCGATAATTACTATTAATATTAAAATATTAATATTTTTATGACAATATATCAAAAGTTATATTTTATAACTTAAAATATTTTTCTAACGCATAAATCACTTTTATATGATTTTTAAATCATTTATTCTATTTTTCCATAATTTATTTAATATACTTATTAAATAAACTAATTATCATTAATATTAATTATTTAACAAAATTCATCACAAAATATTAAAAGTCACTCAAAATAACTTAAAATATTTTCTAATACCATAATATAATTTTTCATGAATTAAAACCATTTTTAAAGAATTTATTTAATTTTGTAATTAAATAAATTAAATACCATTTATATTCCAAAAATATTAAATATTTATGAAATATACTCTAAAATTAAAAAAAACTATTTTTCAGACTTTAAAATAATTTTTCAGAATTTATTTAGTATTTTAAATAATTAAAAATCTTTTAATTTGATTTATTAAATAAAATAAATCATTTTCTAAATAAACTGTCGCTATAGAGGCTTTAGGCGACAAATCTGTCGCTGTTGGTGTTCTTGAGCTTCAAGAACACTGACAGGCCGGTTCTCCAGGTTGCTCGTTTGACCGGCTATGATTCTCAGCTCGAGCATGATTTGGGCTATCTAAGACACTTACTTTGTAGATGATATGTATTACTACAGTCATCAATTTTCATCTCGCTCAACCAACATCACAACAAAGAGATCTTGGCCTTCAATGTTACCGTCAGAAAGATTCTGGGTTTTCTGGGTAACCCAGAAACCCGGACAGTGTCTACAGGGTACTTTCTAGTTCGATTTACTCTAGGTTCCAGTCACGATCCATGTCGTATAATGGTTCACATAGGTGGTATTTATGTCAAGGAAAATTAATATAGCAACTGAGCAGTCCAAAAACAACAGAATCAAAAATTATGGCTCGGTCAAACCTTGTCAGAATAATAGTTCATACCCTTTCTGGGTTTTCCAGAAATGCAAACTCAGTTCGAGTGGCCAACTTTGACCAGCTTCTATGTTCGATATATTGACGGTTTACACGATCTATAGACATGGATCACGAGTACATCTTACAAGCTACAAGTTTGTTACAACAACATCAACCAAAACACATAAGAACTGTCAGATTTGGGCGTTACAAAATCATGTCAGACGCTGTTCATGGCTTTCTGGGTTACCCAGATTTCACCCAGTCAACGTCGGTCAACGGATTTTGACAGTGAATAACTCACAATTTAGACATCAAATGACTGCTATTTTACTTGCAGATCAACTACCATATTACAAGCTACAGATTCCAACCTTAAAACAACAAAACACAAAAACAGAAACGAATCTAAGGCCACTGACATTTGGTTGTCAGACCACCTTTTGTGTTCTTGGACAGATTTTGAAAAACACTATTTTTGCCCACTTCGATGCTATGGATCCATGATAGATCATCATAGATCATTATAAAACATCCTATAGCAAACATTTAAACACATAAACACAACATTTCTCTTAGCATACAAGATCAAAATATAAATTAGGGTTTATACCTTCAAGTTCAAATCTTTGATCTTTGATCTCCGTAACTGATATAAGTGTTCTAAGAGGTGATCTAGTGACTGATTTACATACGAGATTCGGAGGTCTTTGTGTGAGAGAGAGTTGGTGAGAGCAAGATAGAAATTGAGCATTTTTGTGACTTTCTCTCTCCTCAATCTCTTATATGTAGATGCAATGTATAGGGCTGCTGATTTGGGGACTAATTTGCTGGATTATTATGAGTCACAATGTCAAGTTAGTGGTTTACCAACTAAAAGTCTTGGCCAAAATTGCAAGTTACCTAATTAAAAATCCAAAAAGGGCATTAATGTCATTCGTAAAATAATTTTAGTGGCATTCTTGTATTTTGATCCAACCCTTAGGGTTTAGGATTTGGAAAATTTAGGATTTAGGATTTAAAACCCTTAGGGTTTACAAATTTAATTTTCTAAAATTTCCAAGTTAGGTTTTAAAAATAGAAAATTAATATTTTTAAATTATAATTAGAATTTTCTAATTATATTAAAATTTCTTAATCATACTTTAACTATTGCTAATTAGGATTAATAATTCCTAATTAAAATTGCTAATTAAGCAATTAGGGTCAAAATGGTCATTAGGGTTTATAAACCACTAATTAGGGTTTCTAATAGAAAATTAATTTTTCCTAAATTATAAATTAGATTTCGTAATTAGATTAATGTTTTCTAATTACTAACAACTTGAAAATTAGGATTAATATTTCCTAATTAACATTAAAATTATTAAATCAACAATTAAGTTTTCCCTAATTATAAATTAGGGTTTCAGATTTTGAAATTAAGATTTTCTAACCAATTTGTTAAGATTAACCCTAATTAATCTTATAATTATTTACACTTACGCCATTAAGTTCCCAATTTAGGGTTTCTAACTTTTGAATTAAGGTTTCGAATACCCAGAACTGAAATTAGGATTTCCAGAACCGGTTTCTAGGGTTTCTTATCAATCACTAGGGTTTTCTAACCGAACGTTGACGTTCTTAATATATACTTAGGGTTTGATACAAATATCGATTATCTGGTCAACCCTTGACCCTTAACCACATCATGTACACATATACACAAAACATAATCACGTATTTCCTTAATCCTGCATAATTCACCTAAATCCTTCACAAAAATTTGAAATCCTCAAAAGTTCTTCTTAAAAATATTAAACGCATACATTTATTTTCTGTCTAGGTTCTAATTTTGAACCTTAAATCAATTAATTAAAATTTTAAAAATATTCTAAATTCTCGGGTTGTCACATCCTTCACCGATGATGACATACCTCCCGAAGGGACGGGTTATTGTAAGTCACTACACATAGCAGTGATGCCTTTTGGATATGTGGTCAAAGGAGTGCTAATAGATGGAAGATCATCCCTAAACATCTGCCCCTATGCCCCATTGGAAAGAATGAAGGTCAATCTCAACCAGATGCGAAGCAGCCACACAATCATCAAAGCATTTGATGGATCTCGGCGAAATGTTATCGGAGAGAGTGAATTACTAGTGGAAATCGCTCCACATACATTCTACATATCCTTCCAAGTGCTCAAAATCACTACAAGATATAATTTACTATTAGGAAGACCTTGAATCCATATGGCGGGAGCCGTCCCATCCAGTCTTCATCAACAGCTCAAGTATATCATCAACAGTAATCTGGTCACTGTCAATGTTGAACCAAAGTATCGTGTCCAAAGTGATATACCTCTTATCAGTTTCAATGAAGAAGTTGAGCCTGTCAGCTTCCAAGCCCTTGAGGTGAGCAACACTCACTATCTACCCATTGGGGCTCCATCTTTGAAACCAAGAGTTTCTGTCGTGGTAATGTCGACCAATCGAGAAATGATATCCTTTGGTTTTCAACCATGACAAGAGTTAGGAAAGAATCATCAATGAATTAAATGCCTAATTCAAGTTCCCAGTCAGACAGGGAAGGCCGAACTAGGCTATTCCACTAGGTTTGGTCACAAGAACCCGCACAAGCATACATTGGTTCCTTCATCTACAAGACTATTACCTAAACCTATAAATGTTGATTTTGTATGGCCTCTCAGAACAATTCCTGTCTCTGTGGAGGGTATGCTGTTTCCTAAGCCGATACCGGTTAATGGAAAAAAAATCTTGATTCCAGACCCAAACATGGAGGAAAGGAATCAAAGGTACAAACAAGACATAAAGAGACGGTTATCGAAGATATACTTCCTGGCATATACCGAGGGTATGAACAAGGATATCTTAGATGATGTCTGCTCAGATGTCATGGTCATCATTCAAGAGAAGGAGGATGATAACAACCCCTTCATCACAGCAGTCCATTTGGACTTGGCCCTTGGCAATTAGAGCAGCACTCCTTACATTTGTCGAAAAGGGTAAAAAGGGCTAAAAATCCCTCTGCCCTGTAGATAGCAATAACTGGTTACTTTTGTTGCATAGTATTAGCAGTTATTTTTTTCATGGCATGCTAACACTTTGTATGATCAAACCATTTCATATATTAAGTGAAAGCATTTTGTTTTAAGACTCTAAATTTAGATTTACCTAAACTTGCTGATGGAGTGCCTATTTTTCACAAGGACTATAACTTTCATGTAAACTTGGGCTCTAACTTGATGGATATTGAACAAGAGGACTATGAGATGCCTGAGGAGATCAATGAATCGAAGACAAACCTAAGCCAAATCTTGATCAAACCACGACTTTTAACCTCAGAGCCTCAAAAAATCCCAAATAAATCAAGATTAGTACGAACTTTACCCCTAGCCAAAAGAATGATATAGTTACTCTATTGACCCAATTTTAGGATGTGTTTGCTTGGTCTCATGAAGACATGATTGGTTTGTCCATGGACATCGTCATTCATCGCCTACCCATTAAAGAGGGATTCAAGCTAGTTAAAAAAAACTCAAGCATTAAAACTTGAGTGGAGTTTAAAAGTCAAGGAAGAAATTGTGAAACAATTTCAAGCCGACGTCATCATGGTATCAACATACCCTGAGTGACTATCTAACATAGTCCCTGTACCTAAACCCGGAGGGAATGTGAGAGTATGTGTGGATTACAGGGATCTTAACAAAAGCTGTCTCAACGATAACTTTCCCGTACCATTCATCCACATACTCATTGACAATACAGCTCAGTATGACATGTACTCCTTTATTGACTGCGTTGTTGGGTATCATCAAATCAAGGTTGCTGAATAGGATCGTGAAAAAACAACATTTCATCACTCTTTGGGGAACCTTTTGCTACAAACAGTTGCCATAATGGCTATTTTCCATGATCTAATGCACAAAGAGATTGAAGTCTATGTGGATGACATCATTATTAAGTCCCGAAGGGAAGAAGACCACCTAGACCATCTCAAAAAGCTCTTCAACCGGTTGCGCAAGTACAACTTGAAGCAAAATTCGGAAAGTGCGCCTTTGGCGTCAAGTAAGGCAAGTTGCTGGGATTTATACTAAGTTATAAAGGAATTGAGCTAGATCCTGCAAAAATTTAAGCCATTACTAAAATTCCCATACCCTAGATAAAGAGGGAAATACGGGGATTCTTGGGAAGAATCATCTTCATCAGCCGATTCATCTCTTAGCTCACAACAACATGTGAACCAATTTATGTACCTGTCAATCAATCAATGACACTACCATGGGCTGCATGCAGGGACAGAAAGATGATAGAGACAAAAAAGAGCTATCTATTACCTCAGCAAAAGTTTCAGCATCAGTGAGCATAAGTATACCTTGGTTGAAAAGACTTATTGTGCTCTAGCATGAGCTTCCATAAGAGTACAACATTATCTCCATGGTCACACAACCCCATCTCATATCCCACATGGATCTTCTCAAGTACGTGTTCAGCAAACCCATGTGGAATTGTCAACTGTCCAAATGGCAGTTGATCCTCCAGCAATTTGATATCATCTACGTGACTCAAAAGTCTATCAAAGGACAAGGAATTGCGGATCAACTGGCCGCATTGCCCTCTGGGGATTTCAAATCCTTGCAAACATATTTCCCCAATGAAGGGGTAATGATAATTCAGCAACACAACTGGGATAATACACCCCGATCATGGAGGATGTATTTTGATGGAGCTGTAAACATTGAAGGTGCTAGAGCGGGAGCAATTCTAGTGTCCATTTCGGGAGAGCAGTATCCTGTTGCCATTAAATTGCAGTTTGTTAACACCAATAACACAATTGAGTATGAAGGTTGTATAGGTTGAAGCTAGCCCAATCCATCGGCGTCAAATACTTAATTATCTTTGCAGATCCCGAACTGGTAATCAAACAAACCACTAGGGTCTATCACACTAAAGCATTACATTTATTGCCTTACCATCGGCAAGTTATACAGGTGGCTTCGGAGTTTGAAGAAATATTCTTCCTCCATATTCCTCGAAACAAGAATGATTTTGCTAACGCACTAGCAACTTTGGCCTCCTTGAGCAACATACCTGAGAGGGGACGCATTCAAATTATCAAATTTGTCTCTCTAGCCTACGATAATTACATCGAAATATTATCTGATGAGCTGCCTCCCATCTAACACCCTTTGTATCAGTCTATCAAGGAGTATCTGCGAGATGGATCCATAACCACTAGGGTGAGTAAAGCTGATAGAAAGCGGATACATCGAATGGCCATAAATGTTTATCTGAGCGGAGACACATTCTACAAAAGAGATGCAGAACTAGGCCTTCTCAGATGCTTAGACAAAGACCAAGCTTAGAGGATTATGGATTAAATCCATGGTGGAGTATGCGGCCCACACATGGGCGGCCCTCTACTTGTCAAGAAAATCCTAAGAACAGGGCATTACTGGCTCACTCTCAAAGTTGATTGTCATGATCACGTCAAGAGATGTTATCAATGCCAAATTCATGGGAATGTTATCCACGCCCCTCCAAGGGAGCTCCACAATATGAGTTTGCCCTGACCCTTCTCAATGTGGGGAATAGACACGATCGGGCCCATTGAGCCTAAAGCCAGCAATGGTCATCACTTTATCTTTATCATGATTGACTACTTCACCAATTGGGTAGAAGTATCCTCTTACCCTAGGGTTACTAAAGAGGTGATCATTGGTTTCATCAGAAACATTGTCATTTGTCAATACGGACAACAGATGTGATTGTATCATACAATGCCAAAAGCCTCAACAACCAAATGATGGAGAAGTTATGTAGTAAATTCCATATCAAACATCTCAACTCCATCATCTATCGTCCAAAGATGAATGGTGTTGTTGAAGCGGCTAATAAGAATATCAAAAAGATCATGCAAAAAATGTTTGCCAATCACAAAAGATGGACTAACTTGTTGCCTCTAACTCTATTAGCTTACAGAACGTTAATACGCACTTCCACTAGGGCAACCCCTTACTCATTAACCTATGGAATGGAAGAAGTTCTCCCGATAGAGGTGGAAATGGAATCCCTAAGAGTGTTAATAGACGCTCAGTTTGATGAAGACCAATGGTTACAAGATCGGTACCACCAATTGTCTTTAAAAGATGAAAGGAGGGTCGTAACCATCTTACATGGTCAATTATACCAATAGAGGATCGCTCAATTCTACAACAAGAAAGTCCGGCTACGAGAATTCAAAGAACGGGACTTGGTCTTGAAGAAGGTCCTAGACAACCAAGATCAATCTAAAGAAAAATTCACCCAAATTGGGAAGGCCCGTTTGTTGTCAAGAAGGTATTGACAGAAGGAGCCCTCAGATTACAAGAGATGGATAGCGAGGAATTTCCCAACTCATCAATTCGAACACCGTGAAACGGTACTATGTTTGAAGTTACCTGCAAACCAACATCCTGGTCTGGATCGTCAGATCCATCAGTCAATTTCAGGTTTTCAAAACCTTTCTCACTACATACCACTTTCACAACTTCAGTTTGTCCCACCAGGGATGAACTACGCAGACCAGATCTCCTCAATACACGGGAGTACGTAGGCAGCTATTTTTATGGTCCGGTCTAACCTTTACAAAACCAACAACAAAAACCTTCTACATACAACTTCAGTTTGTCCCACCAGGTATGAACTACGAAGACCTGATCTCCCAAATACACAAGAGTACGTAGGTCGCCATTTTTATAATCCAGTATAACCTTTACAAAACCAACAACAAAAACCTTCTACATATAACTTCATTTTGTCCCATCATGGATGAACTACACAGACCTGGTCTACCCAATACACGGGAGTATGTAGGCAGCAATTTTTCTGGTCCAGTCTAACTACAGAAAAAACCAAAAAAAAATCTCTCCACCCTTTACCACATACAACTTTCAACCTTTTCACACTAGGTTGGAACTACGCAGACCTGATCTCCCCTCATCAATGGGAGTACTTAGGCAACCATTCATGGTGCAGTCTCACCCCTACCAAATACACAAAACCCTGTCAACATTATTGGGATCATCCTTTAAACTTTCAAACCAAACCATAAGAGATGGAACTACCTGATCTCCCCAATATAAGGGAATACATTGGCGACCATCTGTGGGGAAATTAAACCACACCTCATTGGCTTAGACCACAGGGATGGAACTACATGGTCTCCCTACATAAATAGGAGAAAAATTGGCAAAGCTGCAATTGAATCCTCAAAGATAAACACCAATCCATAATAGATAGAACTATTTGGGCTCCCCAAAATAGAGGAGTACCGGCGACCATCTGTGGTGCGATTAACCTCAAAGAGGAAGGCCACAATCGTCTCCATAACCATATTTAAAAACATGTCCCAAGACACCAAAGGGTAGGGGAATACAAAGATTAATGATCTATTCTAAAAGATTCTGAGACATCTCAATGTCCATCCATCAAGGAGGAGTTCAGAATACATAAAGATCACAAGTCTTGAAGAAACAGACAACTATCAAGTAAGTCAAGGCATATCTAAAAGGGTAGTGAATCAAAACATATTTTCTTGCCATATAATACTGTTTGATATATACAATGTATCATGTATATGACAAAAATGACTAACCTAGTCTACGCCAAAGAATCAAAGCTAATCTACAAACTAGTGGATAAGCGAGCTATCAAGTCTAACATTGCATCTCTCACAATAGATGGAGGTAAATCTATGAGCTCATGCCATAGGTTATCCACATGAGCTAAGAGATCTATGGCCATCTCCATGGTACTATCGTGCGCATCAATAAATGCACTCATCTGTGCAATAATGTTAGCAGTATGAGATCTGAGTGTTATATTATCTATAGTGGTAGCATCTCGGGTAGCTACAGCCTCATCCCGCTCAACAACAGCTGCATCCCTAGATGATTGAGCCTCATCCCGTTCAATAACAGCGGTATCCCTGTGAGCTAGAGCATCATCTCTCTCAACCAGAGCGACATCTCTATCAGAAAGATCTGTCAACATCAAGGCCCTAGCCTAATCCCTCTCGAACGTTATCAGATGTAAACTTTGCTCTAAATACTCTATAGAATGTGGAGTCACATTAGCGAGAACATTGGGGAAATCAGGGTACTCCATAGGCTCCCCACATATCAAAATCAATGCTTGGCTCTGAGGATACAACTCTAGCCGATGCAATCTTTGCCTCCAACCATGCAGAATACTCTATAGAATGACTTGGATGGCTAGTAGAAAAGTCAGCCCTCTCACCCTGGGTCCAACAGGTATAAATCCTGGACAAATCCTCTGCTTATAGAAGCCAAAATGACAAACGATGACCCAATGCCTCGTTAATGGGATGAACATCCTAAAACTGGTGAAACTATGTTATAACAACCAGTGGATGATAAGTGGTCACACCCTTAAACCAACCAGAGGAAGATAGTCCATGCCAGCTGCATGAGTAATAAAGCTGTAGGGAGAACTAAGCCCTGAACACGACAAAATATCAAACGGATCCTTAATCCCTGACAAGAAAATAGACCAAGAAGTTGCATCTGTACACTCCGCCGGCTGAAAGGAGTATGACATAGCTATCTCATGGGAAAAACAATACCAATAGCATCGAAAAGTGCTAATTGGTCTCAAGTGGGTCATAAACCACATGTACAACAAGACCGAACTGCCTACAAACACCCCTACAGAATGTGTATAGCAATAAGTGGTCAACCTTAATGTAAGACCCCAACTTATTATAAATAAATTCGAATTTCCTCTAATTATTATTTCGAATAATAGGGTGTTAATTTGATATAATGCTTTGGTTATGGATGAAATGTGTAAATTTTGCAAAATAAGCAAGTGGTTATAAAATAATCATTTTGTCGGGGAATATTCGTTTAGTCGTGAAATATTCCTATTGTCGGGGAATATTCGTACGACGGCGCAGTCATTTGTTGGCTCCATAACGAAAAACGGTCAGATGAAGAAAACGACAAGTTTGAGTTTTTATAAAAAATGGCGTAGTAGTTACCGTTAACACTGTTGGAATACCCGGTGGTTAAAATACAGTAATACGCGTGGGTGCACAGTAGCACACGATATTGCATAGTATTGTTGAATTATTGATCCTTACGTAAGAAGCTCAATAATTGTTACAGTAATTACTATTCAATATTTTATTTTATTGGTTCAATAATTGCTGCGTTGATATTTTATATTATTGTTGTTTCAATAATTGTCACTGCATAGTATCTCCATTATCAGATCAATAATTCATATTATTTGAATAATATTATTAGATAACATTATTGACAATGTCTAAGAAAGTTCTGTCTAAGGAGAGGTTTGGTCACCTAATTGCGCGCCAGTAAGGAGAAATCCTTATCGAAAAGCCCCCTCTTTTCTAAGAACGACCTGGTTGTCATAATTGTGATTCTGTAATATTATTTATGAATAATTAATTATTCATTTATATGATAAGAAAATATTTGTTTTTATGTGGATATAAATGAAGGATTTAATTTTGAGGTATTTTATCAGTATTTTGTCGGAATAGAGGTTTTAAAAATCAAAACAGTGTTCTTAAAACTCTATTGAGTAAGTTATAATTTTAATCCGACCGTTGGATCACTGTGATTTTTGGATATGTTATACATATATAAGTTGAGTATATGTCCACAAATTTTGAACCGTTAAATATTAACGTATGATTTTTTCTGAATTTTATGAGGTATTGAAAATCATCCGTTTGTGGATTTCGAATATTTTCGGTTAGGAATTTAAAAAAACTTAAAGCTACAAAGTTGTAAAGAATTCGATTTCGTGTAGAATGGACATTAGATTCAAATTTTTCTGATAAAAGGGCTATTTTATATGAATTATTGAAGTTACTGATTATTTAAAATATTTTAGAAATTTTTAGAATTGGTGGGCTCTACTTTTGGTTTGTGAGAAATGTGCAGAAATTTTATTTCAAATGTGGTGGGCATGAATAGTAACAGGTAAAGCCATTAGGTAGAAGGTTAAGTCTGCTTCGACGTTCTAACATTTTCCTATAGATAGGGTGCTTAGTTAGAATTGAAAATCACACCAGAAACATAAACTTTCTCTCTTTTTCTCTCTATATATATTATCGAGCATATTTTGTGAGTATTTAGATACTTTGAGAGTTGTTATTCAGTGCAAGTTTCCTTTAGCGTCATATCCGATATTCCGGGCAAAAATACTGTATTTTGAGGTAAGGGATGTTATTTTTTGGTAAATGGTATTAGTTCTTTCAATATCATTATGCGAAATATTGGTCTAAACTTTTTATCAAATTTTAAACTTTTTGTGTCGGGATTACTATTCACATATACGACACTATTCACGTATACGGTACTATTCACGAATACGACACTATTCATCGAAAAATAAAATTTCTTCTTTGTTCCAGATGTCTATTATGGTTACTATCTTTGATTGTAATCATGTTTTGATCGTCATTATTGAATTTTTCTCCATTATATTTTATTATGGAGTATTTTTAAATTTGAATTATTTAAACTCCGAATCTCTAAATTTTGTCCTTTTATCATACTGGATTCGTTCTATAAAATATTTTTTATCATCTTCAGTCATTAATGGTGATACTTGATAAATATTTTTGGCCTGTAGTACAAAGATGAATGATTACCTGATGAATATCTTTGGCCCGTAGTGCAAAGATGAACAGGTCTTGAGATGAACATGACCAACTGGTGATACAAATGAATATCTTTGGCCAGTATTGCAAAGATGAATATTTGATTCAAGATGTATATTGATTGATGTTACATGGATAAAATATTGATGATGAACTTTTAAATGCATAGATGATAGTAGATTTCATTCTCTACTTAACTCTTCTAATGAATTATTGTTTCCGCTACAGTTGTTGATCTAAAACTTATTGTCTATTATATTCTATCAGATTTTTCCCTGTTAAAAACTAATGATAATTTATTGTATATTATCTTAGTCATAATATTCTTTATTGGGCTAGTTGAGCTCACCCTTTTTCTTTTTGTTCCATTTTTCTTTTCAGGAGGTGACAATACAGCAGGAACTAGCCGGGGTATGTAGTGATGGTTCTACAAAGTTGTTTTAGCAGTCCTCACTATTTTTGTAAAACAATGTATCAATAATTATAATGAGGACTCCTTTTGAGTTTTAATACTGTCTATTAGACAATATTTGTATTTAAACTCACAGTTTATGTGTTATCGTATTTTGCACGATAATTGTAGTAATGAAGTTGTATTTGTTTCTGTGCCATGTATTTGGCGACTCAGAATGAGTGATGTATACCTATTTTGGGGGCGTCAGAGTTGGTATCAGAACGTAGGGATATGGTCTTTGGCGGAGATCGGATAATAGAACTAGGAGGGGAGAGATGAGTAAATCCTTCGCTAGTATGTCCTACCTAAGCTTATTTGTTGGTCGGTCATAATATAGGGATATTATGTGATACGTTAATTTGTTTAAATAACCCTTGTTTAATGGCAGTATTTAAGAATGGCAGCTGAGAACGTTAACAATGGAGCGTATGAGATTGTGGAAACACCTTTAGTCACCAATCAAGAGAACGTGCAACAGGAAGGCAATATTCCTCCTGTAAACAACACTACCGAACAAACGATGAATTATGGGATGTTTAGAAGTTTTTTACAGTTCATGCAAAATCAGGCAAGGGAGACTCATGTACAAAATATGAGTGGAAATGATAGCAACGCACGGTTTGTAATAGCCAAGCTGTTCAAGGAGTTAGGACCACCATAATTCTGGGGAAAGCCGGATCCGATTAAGGCGGAAACGTGGGTCAAGCAAATTACCAAGATATTCGATGTCTTGGGATGCACGAAAGAACAGAAGGTTCCATTCGCCACCTTTATGTTCCGTGGTGAGGCAGATTACTGGTGGGAATCTGTGAAGCGTACCCAGCCTGTCTTACTTAGCATGTCTTGGGAAACGTTTCAGAAGCTGTTCAATGATAAGTACTTTCCTGAAAGTATTCGTCATATGAAGGAGGTAGAGTTTATCATGTTAGAACAAAATAACATGACGGTGTCCCAGTACGAGGCGAAGTTCGCAGAGTTAACCAGGTTTGCACCTCAGTTGGTAGAGAATGAGGAACGAATGACACAGATGTTTCTGAGAGGTGTGAAACCCGAGATTCGTCAATACCTTATCTCTCATAAAATTTCTCTATATTCAGATGTTGTCAACATGGCTAAATTGTTAGAGCGAGATACTGAGTATGTTCAACCAAGGGACCACAACCAGGGTCATACCGGTGACAGCAGTAATTGGAGCGATGATAACCAGCGCGGAGGGAAAAATACGGACAAAAGTGGTAACCACTCGGGTGGTAATCGTGGCCATGATAATAGGAGAGGTGAGCAAAGTAGAAACTTCAAAAAGAGGAGATTCAACGATGATAGGAAGACGTCGGCAGTAGCACCAGCACCAGCAACAAATTCTAGGGGAGGAGAACGACCGCCAGTTAGATGCTACAGATGCGGAGAGGAGGGACATATAAGTCCAAACTGTTCATAGCCTTCTAAGGTATGTTTTAGTTGTGGAAAAGACGGTCACATAGCTTGATTTTATCCTGTAGCGAAATCAAGTATAGCAGGGACGGTGGCACCAAAGGCGGATACGGACAAAACAAAGTCGGCGGTTTCTGGAAGAGCGTTTGTCGTGACTGCCCAAAATGCGAGGAACCCGAATGAATGTATCATGGGTTAGTTAATTACAAATTTTTACGAAGTCTATACCCTGTTAGATTCCGATTCTACCCATTCTTTTATCTCTCCTGCTTGTGCTCAACGTCTAAACTTGACTCCGAAAAAATTGGACTTTGACTTATCATTGGAGACTCTGTTGGGATAAACTTTTGTTACATCCACTGTTTACAAATCTTGTTTGATCCAAGTTGGCACCATCACATTACCTGCTGATCTTATCTCTTTAAAGATACTTACATTTGACATGATTTTAGAGATTGATTGGTTAACTACTCATCATGCCAAAATTGATTATTTTCGTAAGGTTGTTAGTTTTAATATTCCTAACCAACCTGTTATGCAAATTCAAGCAACCAAACCATTAAAGTCAAACACTTTCATATCAAGCCATAAAGTCATTCATTTATTAAAAAATGGATGTCAAGCTTTCTTAGCCCATTTCATGGATTTAAATAAAAATACGTCAAATTTGAATGATATTTCTGTTGCTAGTGAATTTCCTGACGTATTTCCTGAAGAACTTCCTGGCCTACCCCTAGAGTGTGATATTAAATTTTGTATCGACTTAGAACCCGGTACAAAACTCATTTTCAAAAAAATCTATATTAAATGGCTCCTATTGAACTTCAGGAGTTAAAAACCCAACTATAGAAGTTGGTACCCGAGCCTCTATCTGGTGACTTCCTTTATAGAATAAACCGAAGCTAGACTCTCCGTAGGGGATGTCATATTCGTGCGGTGGTAAATTGATAGGTGCCATTATGACGTGCTATCCAAGATTGGGATATGAGTCACAGTTAAGAGCAACCTAAGTCAGTAATCGAAATATCTAGCTTTCTAGGCTTCGCTGGTTACTAATAGAGATTCGTGGAAGAATTTTCTCGAATCGCTACTCCGTTAACTTTAGCTGACTCGAAAAGATATAAAATTCGTATGGAGCGAGGAATGCGAGACGATTTTCCAAGAGATCAAGAGGCAACTAATTTCAGCACCTGTTCTAACCATACCATCCTGGAAAAACGAACGTGGTAGCTGACGCGTTGAGTAGAAGATCGTATGCGAGGACGAATGCGATATTGTCGAACACAAAGACATATTTTGTATGACTTGCAAAGGGTGGAGATAGAGGTAAAGGCTCCAAGTACCCACGTGATGATATCAAATATACGAGTAGAACCGACTTTAATCGGTAAAGTTAACGCTACTCAAGCTACGGACCTGGAGCTGATGCGTATGAAGAAGAAAGTGCAAGAAGGTGTTATTCCAGAAGCAAGAATCGATAAAGAAGGAATACTTTGAGTCCACTCCAGACTTTGTGTTCCTAATGATTCTAACTTGAAGTATGGAATCATGATGGAGACGCACAACACACCATTTGCAATCCATCTTGGGAGTACCAAAATGTATCATGATCTTCGACATACATTTTGATTGAGCAATATGAAGAGAGAGATCGCGAAGTTTATCTCGAGGTGTTTAACTTGTCAACAAGTAAAGGTGGAGCATTAAGTGCCAAAGGGTCCATTGCAACCACTTGAGATTCTAAAATAGAAGTAGGAACATATTACCATAGATTTCGTTACGGGTCTTCCCAAAGTTTCTCCAGGCATAGATGCGATTTGGGTTATTGTTGATAGATTAACCAAGTCTGCTCATTTCTTGCCTATACGGGAGACTTATTCCCTTGAACGTCTTGCTCGTATGTACGTAAATGAGATTGTGAGATTGCATGGCATGCCAATATCCATAGTTTCGGATCGTGACTCAAGATTTACTTCACGATTGTGGGTTAGCTTGCAGAAAGATATGGGCACGGATTTACGATTCAGTTTGGCATACCATCCTCAAACGGACGGACAATCGAAAAGGACTATTCAAACTCTTGAAGATCTATTAAGACTTTATGTCCTAGATTTCTAAGGGAGTTGGGATACGTACCTACCATTGGTGGAATTCTCCTACAACAATAGTTATCAAGCAAGTATAGGCATGGCTCCATTCGAGGCGTTGTATGGAAGAAAATGTCGTTCTCCAGTATGCTGGGACGAGGTGGGTGAAGCAACATTGTTGGGACCAGAGTTGGTACGTATGACTACAGAAAAGATCCAAATGACCAGACAACGTATACAAACGACACAGGATCAACAAAAGAGTTATGCGGATCTTCATCGAAAGGACGTGGAATTTAATATTGAGGATCATGTATTGTTACGTATTGCACCATGGAAGGGAGTTACAAGATTTGGGAATAGAGGAAAGCTCAATCTAAGATTTGTTAGTCCATTTGAGATTCTTGACCGAATAGGAAATGTGGCATATAGACTCGTATTACCTCTAAGCATATCTTGTGTTCATAATGTTTTTCACATATCTATGCTTCGTAAATATGTGAAAGGCCCGGACCACATAATTGAGTTAGAACCAGACGAGATAGCTGAAGATTTAACGTACGAGGAGGTACATGTTAAGATCTTGGATAGAAAAGAGCATGTCCTACGCATCAAGGTTATACCACAAGTTAAGGTTTTTTGGAGGAACCATGCTATTAAGGAAATGACCTGGGAGTTTGAATCGGAAATGAAAGCGAGGTATCCTCACCTTTTTAAAACACCAGGTACGTACGTCAATTTCGAGGACGAAATTTCAAAAGGAGGGGAGGTTGTAAGACCCTAACTTATTATAAATAAAATCAAATTTCCTCTAATTTTTATTTTGAATAATATGGTGTTAATTTGATATAATGCTTTGGTTATGGGTGAAATGTGTAAATTTTGCAAAATAAGTAAGTGGCTATAAAATATTCATTTTGTCGGGGAATATTCATTTGGTCGTGAAATATTCTTGCTGTTGGAAAATACTCGTGCGATGGCGCAGTCATTTGTGGGCCCCATAATAGAAAACGGTTGGATGAAGAAAACAACAAGTTTGAGTTTTTATAAATAACGGCGTAGTAGTTACCGTTAATACTGTTGGAATACCCGGTGATTAAAATACAGTAATACACGTGGGTGCACAGTTGCACATGGTATTGCATAGTATTGTTGAATTATTGATCCTTATGTAAGAAGCTCAATAATTGTTACAGTAATTACTGTTTAATATTTTATTTTATTGGTTCAATAATTGCTGCGTTGATATTTTATATTATTGTTGTTTCAATAATTGTCACTGCACAGTATCTCCATTATCAGATCAATAATTCATATTATTTGAATAATATTATTAGATAGCGTTATTGATAATGTCTAAGAAAGTTCTGTCTAAGGAGAGGTTTGGTCACCTAATTGCGCGCCAGTAAGGAGAAATCCTTATCGGAAAGCCCCCTCTTTCTTGGGAACGACCTGGTTGTCATAATTGTGATTCTGTAATATTATTTGTGAATAATTAATTATTAATTTATATGATAAAGAAATATTTGTTTTTATGTGGATATAATTGAAGAATTTAATTTTGAGGTATTTTATCAGTATTTTGTCGGAATGGAGGTTTTAAAAATCAAAATAGTGTTCTTAAAGCTCTATTGTGTGAGTTATAATTTTAATACGACCGTTGGATCGTTGTAATTTTTGGATATGTTATACATATATAAGTTGAGTATATGTCCACAAATTTTAAACCGTTAAAAATAACGTATGATTTGTCTGAATTTTATGAGGTATTGAAAATCATCCGTTTGTGGATTTCAGATATTTTCGGTTAGGAATTTGGAAAAACTTAAAGCTACAAAGTTGTAGAGAATTCAATTTTGTGTGGAATGAACATGAGATTAGAATTTTTCTAATAAAAGGGTTATTTTATATGAATTATTGAAGTTACTGATTATTTAAAATATTTTGAAAATTTCTAGAATTGGTGGACCCCACTTTTGGTTGGTGAAAAATGTGCTAAAATTTTATTTCAAAAGTGGTGGGCATAAATAGTAACAGGTAAAGCCATCATGTAGCAGGTTAAGTCTGCTTCGGTGTTCTAATATTTTCCTATAAATAGGTTGATTAGTTAGAATGGAAAATCACACCAGAAACATAAGCTTTCTCTCTTTCTCTCTCTATATATATTATCGAGCATATTTTGTTAGTATTTAGATACTTTGAGAGTTGCTATTCAGTGCAAGTTTCTTTCAGCGTCATATCCGATATTCTGGGCAGAAATACTATATTTTGAGGTATGGGATGTTATTTTTTTATAAATGGCATTATTTCTTTCAATATCATTATGTCGAAATATTGGTCTGAACTTTTTATCAAATTTAGAACTTTTTGTGTTAGGGTTACTATTCACGTATACGACACTATTCACGAATACGGTACTATTCACCGAAAAATGAAATTTTCTCTTCTTTATTCCAGATGTCTATTATGGCTACTATCTTTGATTGTATCCATGTTTTGATCGTCATTCTTGAATTTTTCTCCATTATATTTTATTATGGAGTATTTTTAAACTTGAATTATCTAAAGTACGAATATCTAAACTTTGTCCTTTTATCGTATTAGATTCGTTCTCTAAAATGTTTTTCATCATCCTCAGTCATTAATGGTGATACTTAATGAATATCTTTGGCCTGTAGTGTAAAGATGAATGATTACCTGATGAATATTTTTGGCCCGTAGTCCAAAGATGAACAGGTGTTGAGATGAACATGACCAACTGGTGATACAAATAAATATATCTGGCCTGTAGTGCAAAGATGAATATTTGATTCAATATGTATATTAATTGATGTTACAAGGGTAAAATATTGATGATGGACTTTTAAATTCATTGATGATAGTAGATTTCATTCTCTACTTAACTCTTCTAATGAATTATTATTTCCACTACAGTTATTGATCTAAAACTTGTTGTCTATTATATTCTATCAGATTTTTCCCTGTTGAAGACTAATGATAATTTGTTGTATATTATCTTAGTCATAATATTATTTATTGGGCTAGTTGAGCTCACCCTTTTCCTTTTTGTTCCATTTTTATACTCAGGAGGTGAGAATATAGCAGGAACTAGTCGGGGTATGGAGTGATGGTTCTAGAAAGTTTTTTTAGCAGTCCTCACTATTTTTGTAAAATAGTGTATTAATAATTGTAGTGAGGACTCCTTTTGAGTTTTAATACTGTCTATTAGACAATATTTGTATTTAAACTCACAGTTTATGCGTTGTCATATTTTGCACGACAATTGTAGTAATGAAGTTGTATTTGTTTCTGAACCATGTATTTGGCGACTCAGAATGGGTGATGTATACCTATTTTGGGGGCTTCACACTTAAGGTCTCTTCCATAATCATCAGTAAGATGGTATGTCCCTCTTGGAGAGCATGGACTACCATGATCATGTCGATATCCAAGTGGTCCATATACAATGGCATGTATAGATAAGCCACTATACACATCAAGAGTATATCTACTCGGGCGACACGCCAATCATCCTCCGAAATGGTGAAATCCCTGGAGTACCGCAGATAACTATCCAATGACCCAAATCTGTCAATCAGAAAACTTATGGACACTACATGCCCTGACGAAATCTCGTCCAGGGCAACTCTGTGCCTCAAACCTTTAAAGGTCATGAACTGCCGGCTCATGTCACCAACTGCTATCCGAGCGCAACGCCTATCCAATGGCAAGTCTGTAAGATGCTCATACTCCTCTAATTTGGGAGTCAAATCCTGGTATCAAACCTGAATACCTGCCTATCCGATACCCACTACTCCAGCATGCCCTCTACAAAGCTCGATGGAACTTGAAACGTAAGGACGGTTATAGAGTGACGCATCAGTTGATCAACTGTAACCCGATCTATGGAGGACAAACTGTCATACCATAATCTAAAGGACGAGGCCACCAATACTAGTGGGGTATCCTCAATCCGGCTAACTGTGGATGAAGACATCTATAGGGTCATGTCATGAGACCATCTAGGGGTCAATGCTAAACTAATCTTTGGAAATGCTTATGCCTCACATAATACATGAATGATAAATAACAGATGACAATATGATGTAGGGAAAATAGTATGCATACATTCCTAAGTACATCATCATCTAAATACATCATCTCTATACACAGCTGGAAAATACATGTAAATGGGGCATAACCGCGCAACAACTAACAGAGGCCTATCAAAAGATATAATGAGAATGGGGCACAACCGCCTAATATCTAACAGAGGCCTATCAAAAGATATAGTGAGAAATACATCAGAAAAAGTCAATAGTGTTGATGTCCACATCATCTAACCTATCCATCTGATGTAAGTCCTCTTGAGTCATTGAATCACTGCTAGTAGGGATATCAGACCGATACAACGGAGGATCTGCACCGCCAAAACCATTTGAATATGGGCCACCTGAAAAGCCAGCCCCATAGCTGGAATGATCAAAAGTATCTGCCTCGGAAGGATCTCTACCCAAATGTTGGATGAAGAAATGTGCCCGATCCAACTGCTAGGTCAAACTATCAATCTGTGACAAATGAGTAGGCTCTCAGATGTAGGCAATCCAATCAGCTATCACGACGGAGCCAAGAACCATATCCCCATAAACTATGTGGCGCGGGTCTAGGCTCTAATGGTGTGAGGAAACCACCAACGGTAAAAAGCCTCATGAGTAAAAGGTCCCTCTGACAAAGTAAAGTCATCAACACCCACCGATGGGAATGCAATGATTGGCTACAACAAAGGCTAACAACACCTGGCAAGAGGATATATTAGAATGTGAATCTCTCATGTGGTGCTCCTAATAGCATGCTCCCCTAAATAGAGCTCCCAACCTCCGTATGTGAAGAGAGGAATCTGACTGGTGGACATCACATACTCGACACCAGTCGGGAAACCACCCTCGAAGCCAACTGTCAAATGGTCCTCAGAGTAAGGAACCCATGTAATGACATCAGCTGTCAATAGCTCTAATTGTAAGCGCGAATGGGTGAAACCCTCAACTACAGGAACCTCCATCAAAGTGGAGTGATGCCATCGCCATCCCTATGCATAGGTGTCTAAACCTAATATGCTAATGACACAAAGACATGGGAGCCTCTCATAGGCCCAAAACTGCCAATATAAAGATCAATATATGTGATCAGTCAAAACTCTCAACCCAAACAAGGGAAATCAAAAGAAGAAATACTCACTAGTAGGAATGGGTAGAATCCTAGCCAAGCCCTTATCACGCCCTCTGAGCGTACGTGCATCCCCTTGAGGAAGTAGGCAAAGGTGTAGGAACCCCAATCAAACTCTCCAATACGGTCCATCACCCGTGTGGCGCTGACTAAAGCGAATGACATCATGGAAGAGTTATTCGCCAGGGAACGACCCCTGAGGATGATCAGGAACAATCACCGAAGGATGCGATCTCTGACCCTCTTATCATCGGGTAATGGCTCCGTCAAAGACCCACTCACGATATCTACACTCAAAGGATCAGTATAGACTGTCATGCCCGTTGAACGCCATAACCGAGACTCCTAACAAGGATCTGATGGCAGGAGGGGAAATGTCAGCCGTATAAGGCATTGACGCCCCAAAAAACTTCGTCCCAATGATGAACCACCAATCCATCGGTGTCATCATCACCTCACAATCTAGAAAATAGAGAGACTGAGTCTGGTGAATCCAGTGCTCAAAAAATTCCCTAAGAGTACCCCAGGGACAATGACGGGGGAGGATGGAAAAGAAAGCCTCAAAGCCCCAAGCATGCACGAACTCTCAGTACTCTGAATGAAGAGTCGGGTACAGAGAATGTATGTTGAACCAGTTCCCTCGAGGCTACGTAAAGTCGGGATCCTGCATCACAATGCAAATTAACATCAGAATCCTTGACCCTCACAAATGGAATAAAGGAAGATCAACACGACTTTTACCTCGTTCGCATATAGATAGATCGAGGGGTGACGACTTAAATCCTCCAAAAGCTCTAGAATCATCACATTTATAGCTGGAAGCTCCCTATGGGGGAATAAAAGAAGAGGGAACAGGATCCACAATCGGTAAATCCTCCTCCTTGTCCTCAATATCTAGTCTTTCAACCCGGATAGGATGAATCGCTAACACTATCAATCGACGTGGCTGTCCGGCAGGGTGAGGCCGAGGCACATTAGAAGCTCTCCTCCTCACACATGCAGAGGTCTTACGGGAGCTACTCGGGTGGTTTGGATCCATATATCTGGACTAAAGTCTCCAAATCACCTCAGAAAGGGTGTGGTAAATTCTAACCTAGAGCTCATTAAATGCATTTTTTGTCTATATCCATGCATGCATTACTTTAATATAAGTCTATAGTAGAGTTAAAAATGTATGTTCATTCAATGCCTAGACTCGTGAAAAAATTTCGCCAGAGTCTCCTTTGTAAAAAGGACTATACACATGCGCGTAGGCATGACTAGGTGGACATTCAGTAGCACACTAACTCAAAGTTATAAACATCTAATAGGCATAAAAACATCAAAGTCATAATCCATAAGGGTAGCCTAATTACCAGGATTACTTTGCTTCACAACCTTTGCGCATAGTGACTAAACTAGAACCGTTAAGGCTGGAATGGTTTAGATTTATTCAAATCTAGTTCCTTTTTCTAGCTTTTGTACATATTTATTTCTCATGTGAGCCTAGGAATCATGTGATCATAGATTCAGCTTCTGAATCTAGATTCGGTTCCCGTGATGGACATTTTGCAGCTGCAACCAGTTTGTAAATTATCTACGGTGTCTGAATATCCTTAGATGGATGTTATGCCCAAAAGGAGTTCGGCACTGATATGTATCTTCTTTTCTTGAAGATGCCTCGCATCTCGAAAATAAAAGTAATCCAGCGGAAAATATAATAAAATGGAAGTAGCGAAGGCCTCAATTACTATTGAGCACAAGGGTTTGAAAAATCTGTTTTACAAAACTTCATTGCTATATCTTGTTAAAATTGAACTTTTATACAAAACTTAAACCCTTTGTATATAGATGCAAACGAGGCATAACACAGCTTCCAAATAAATGCACACATGCCCTACACATACACACACATAAACAGATAAAAGTTTAATAAAAAGTGGTGGTAACCGTGTTATCACAGAAGTTAGGCAGGGGTGCCTAACACCTTCTCTCCGCTTAATCAAACTTCCGGACCCCTGACGAATTTCAGTTTCTCAGACCAGTCAAACAGTGCCAAATACTCAAGTCTTTGTAACAATCCAAAATTTTATTTGTAATTTAAAATATTTATTAAATTGTTTGAATGTTTTAATAAATATTTTATTGATATAGTTGTTGGTTGTAGGTATTTTTGAATTAAATTTATTAGATAATACTCTAATTTAATTTAATAGTTAGAGAATTGTTAAAGATTATATGAATGAGTATATTGTTGTTTTAATTTAATAATAAAAGTGATATGTTAATTTATTGAATAAAATTATAATGAGATTATAATTGTGTGATAATTGGATTAAGTGGAAAATTTATTTAGTATGATGAAATTAGTCTATTTAACTAATGTTGGATATGGAGAATCCAAAGAAATAATATGGCATTATAAGTTGTAGTATAAATGATTTATTAAAATAAATTGAAGGAGTTTTAAATGGGTTTACCAAACAAGGCTTAAAATATTAAGTTTTTATTTGAATTAGTTTTATCCGAACACAGCCTTATGACTTTTGAATTTTGAATTTTTATTATAATAAATAATATAAATAATATATTTTAAATTTTGGTAACTGATAACTTAATATTATATTTATTATAACGTCGATTTTAGACATTTGGGTTTGTGTGTTGGCTTGAGTTGTTTTTACGTGAAAAGCTTTTGGCTTAAGCCTAATAAGAAAAGAGAGAAGAATAATATAGAGAATTTGAGCGAGAGTTTGAGAGAAAAGTCTGAGTATTCCAAAGAAAATCTTGGTGTTTAGCAAGGATTGTTCGAGTAATTGAAGCTATTTTTACATAACCTTAATATTATATATATATATATATATATGTATGTTTTACTACATAATTCCTAAGTTCTATGAATTCAATTTTTTGAATTGTTGTTATACAACTGATTACTTTTGATTGTATGTGTTGGTGATGATTAGAACAAGTGTATAGACTAGAATTGTTATGTTAATTACGTTAAAAGAAAGAAAAATTATTTTCAATGTATGTTTATACATATGGCTTGTGAAAGTACCAAATTTAGGGGTTAATTTGTAAATTGATCCTTAAATAGGTTAATTCGGTAAGAAACGAAGAGAATGTAGTTCGAATGAGTTAGTTTGGTGTATTGTTGAGGTCACAGTGTTAATTTTTCACAAGAATGTCAAAAATGGAGTTTTTGGTTTAAAACATAAAATTTAAGGATTTAAATTAGTTGAAGTTGTTGTTTAATTGTTCTAAGTTAGTATATATGTGAGGAATCATGTATATATGAGTTCTATAGTATTTGGGTGTGATTAATTTACTGTTTTGTGGATGAAATTTGTGTAAGTTGGGCTAAACAGAGATGTTACAGTAGTCTGCGAAGTTTCTGTCTGCGCACCAGTGCAGCTGTGCTAGTGTCAAGGCCAGAACGACGCAGCTGCGCCGGTGTCAAGCTTAAGTATGGTGCAGCTGCACCATACCCTGATCTGAGGTAGTGGTGTCTGTTATTCCTGTAGACATTGGACACCCATTATAACTTGGTCTAATGTTATGTTAATGTGAGAAACATGTAATGAAGAGGTAAAAACAGAATCATGTTACGTGATTAGTAATTCTAAAGTTTTAAGAGATTAGTAAGTTATGAAAATGATATGTGGTGATTTATTGAACACGTGAATTAGTAAATAAGTGTTTTAAATCAAATACTGAGATTTCTGAAGTGTATGTGGCGTGAATGGAAACTTGTACTAAAGTAAGAAGTTTAATTATGAATGAGTTTTAATTTGGAAGTGGATGTTAGTATATCTAAAAGATATTGTGATTCTAATAAAATGTGTAGGTGAACGTGAGTTGTAATTTATAACTTACGCACGAGGTAATGTTCTAAACCTTAACTCTTTACATTGAGCAAGTTCCTTACCCTAAACATTAATTAAGCAAATTATTTTATCCTTAAACTTTATTTGAGCAAGCTCTAACTTTAACGTTATTCGAGCAAGTTTTGAATTTTAATCATTGTTGAGCTATTCTAACTTGTTTATAGTTAAGCAAGTTTTCTTAAGTTCTATTCTTTTATGATAAAATGCAAATTCTTGAACTCAAATCTCTAACCAAGTTGTTATATTTCATTTACTTAACGCAAATCGAAATATTATTGTTATTTTGAGCAAGTTTCATTCTAAACTTGTTATTCCTTAGGACATGTTCATAACTTAATTCTTTTATCTCAAGATCATAGCTTTAGCTTCATATTGTTCAATCTAGGTTTATTGTTTTATTAAATACTTGTGCTTTTTAGTTATCTATAAGCATGAGTTTAATATATAGTTGGTTCACCTATGATTATTCATTGTTCCATATTATGTTATTATTGATCAACCGTAGTATTATCAAACTTTGTTGATTCCACTAATCCTTTAGTTGATGATCGTTATACTCTAAGTTGCCCTTGAAGCTTATCCAAACAAAACTTTCTTTGGTGCGGACTTGTACTCTAAAACTGAGAAGAACAACCCTATTATAGGGGTACGCGATGCGTTTAGATGTTTGTGCACAATACATGGTACGAATAGCTGATATCCCTAAATACGTAAAGTTCCTACTTTATAATCGTTTAGATTAAAGTTGAAAGATTACTTGTAACATTGGACATAGTTCGTGGTCTTATGACCCTCAGATATATTTCATATTTTGATTCTAGATTTTGGTTATCATTGATAGAGTATTATTCAGTTCTGATGAGCTTATTTATTGGCAATTATTATTCTCTTGTTGCTCACTACTATATCTAGTGAGCATTTATTTTGCTCACTCTTGCATAAATAAAATTATTTCAGCTAAGGTTGAGAAGGTCGATGAACCTACCACAAACAATGGGAACGAAAAAATGTACAAGTGATGAAGACTTGTAATTTATTGGTTTTTATGTTGATAGACTTTATTTAAATGATGTGATGTAACAATTTTTATTTTCACACTTGATTAATGTTAAAGGTTAGATAACTTGGGAGAATTTTTGATTTAATGATGTAACCCTTTTAATGCGAGGAATTATGGTTTAAATTCTATTATGTTAGGGTAGTTACTATAAATGTATGGAAAGTGAACACCAAGTCTTGTGAGAATGAAGTACCCAGATTTGGGGGTGTCACAAGTTGGTATCAATGCTTTAGGTTATGAACCTTAGGTGTGGGAAAAGCCTTAGGATGTAACCTTTAAAAAGATAGTGGTGATGAACTCTTGTTGAGTTTTAAGGAAAAAGTAATAAAACACTTATGTGCTTATGTGATTGCAATTTATGTGCTCGTGAGTGTTGAGTAGTAATGATCAGTAATTAAAACTTAATTTTTTTTTGTCAGGATGGCTAATGTAGGATAATCCAGTCAGGGTAGAGAGGAAGGATCCCAGATGCCTAGAGAGGAGGAGCCTCGAGATATTCAGGTGGTTTAGGAACAACTACTGCCACGGAAAACATCTCTGTTGGTCACAGTGGTTGAGCAGGAGGGTTTACCTGATGAGGATGATGAGATAGAGATAGACGAGGAGGACCCCGTTGAGCTGCCACAATCGAATGAGAACGAGGAGGACAAAGAGGAAGAGATTCCACTAAACTCGATCGCTGCCCGTATGTACGACGAAGTATACGACCGCAATGTGGAACTTCATGATAACGTAGAGGAGTTGGAAGAGATAGTAGCTTAACAGCAGACCTCAATGGCACGGAAGGACAACAAGATCCAGGATTTAGCTGAACGGTTGAGTAATGTCGAAGGGAAGCTGAACTACACTGAAGGAGCGAATGAACAAATGATAGACAAGATCGCAGAACTGAAGAACAAGTTGAAAGAAGAGTATACTAAGAGGGAAAGAGCCGAAGATGCGTACGAGGAAGCTTCTAAACGAGCCGGGATAGCAGAGAGAGATGCACAAGTGAAGAAGATCAAGCTGGATAAGATAAATAGTGTTTTTAACACCGTGATAAATCGAGCTCAAGATCGGGTCATGTGTTATCCGATTCAGTTCGAGACTCTGCCATCGTACATGTTAGATCGTCAAACAATGTTCCATATTATGGAAGAGGAGCGTCGTAAGGTTATACAGTATTTTAGTAGGTCGTCATAAATGTAATTACTATGTTATTAGTGAGTAAATAAGATGTAAATCCCAGGTATGATATAACCCATGGGATATGTTGATGATGAAGTTATCGTGAAACTTTTGTAGTTCAGAAAAGTGATGTAGATAGCAGGAATGCTATCATTATTATGTTTTAAAAGATTATGAATGAATAAAAGCTAGTATTTATTCAAGATATTGTGTGTTATGTGGTAATTTTGTGATGTGCAAATTAAGTACATAATACCTAGAAGATTGAATAATAATTTAATGAGTGTATTTTAACAGAAAATGCCTCCAAGACGTCAACCACGACAAAGAACCCCTGAGGGTTCTACCAATAACAACAACGATGAGGCTAACCTAGTTTAGCAGTTAGTGACATTACTAACGGAAGCATTATAGAATCAGTCGCAGAATCAAGCTGTGACATTTAAGGACTTCAAAATGGTCGGACCACCAGAATTCTGTGGGTCCATGAATTTAGTTGGGGCACATACCTGGACCATGGAGATAGAGAAAGTTTTCGATGTTGCTATAGTAGGTGAGAATCAGAAGACTACTTTTGTAACATATATTGTAATGCCCTGAAATCTGGTCTATCTTCACACCCATATTCCGTATGTCACGAGTACATCATTCATCCCAACATACATCATTATACACTGAAATATAACAACATACATTCTCAATTCCCAGGTTCTAATACCTTATAACCTCATTCATTACAAATAATGATAATTACATTATTCTTTATATATTACAATAGTGACTTTTATCTGCCACCAAGGATACATAACCGTTTATTAAACTAATCAATATTTCAATTAAACTATTCTACAGTACAAATTTTCACGCTCATCGAAAAAGTAAATGGCACTTCTCCTAGATACCAACCAGCTTTATCTTTACAATATCCTTAAGTTCTTCTAACATCGTTCACTGAAAAAGAATTCATTTAAATCAGGTGTGAGCATTTAATTGCCCAGTAAGTTATAGCAGTTGAATAACAACTTCAAGAATTCCAACATTCCTTTAAGACTTCCATAACCGAACAAAGGTTACAAATCAGCTGGAATAATAGGAATAATATTGATTCCTATTACTTTAAACATTAGTCACATTCACTTTGAAATACTTTCGTTCTTCTACCTTTTTCATACATATCATGTTTGGCTAGAAGCATTTGCACAGACTTATCAATAACGTTTCATGTATAAACAGAACATACTTGTATTGAACAACTCAATCACAGAATAGTTCATCTCATAGGAACACCAAAGTGTTCAAATTGTGGAACAAGGCCTCATACGTTCTACCACCTTGTACAAATATCGCACATAGATAGAACTTCTCAAGTTCAACATCTGAGAAGTTTTAGAAACTAGCATTCATTTAGAATATGAATGAAGTTAGAAAACTTGCCTTACGCACAGCTACAACTTACGTTGAATTGCTCATTCCAATTCCTGTATAACACATAAGAAGAAACATAAATACCAATTAGTCATATACTTAACTTACACATTGGTTTACTTAACTTTACTTCTTAGGGTTGACGTTCATGCAACCTAAGTTTACACGACCAACTTTCATTACCAATTTACGGCTTCATGACATATGGAGATGTCTTACTCACTAGGTTCATCATCTTTGATGATTTTTATTCCTATATTCTTCTTACAACTTCTCTAGGACTCAGCACACATCGCGTCTTTGCTAGTAGTCCATATGGTACTCTGAGTGGTTTCACATAAACAACTAACAAACAAGTTCTCGTCTCATCTACACTGCCATCACAGTGAGTTAGATCGCTTGCCAGTTTCATATATACCTTCGCTCTCTAAAGGAATTATTTAGCCCAACTCCCATATGTCAACCATCAAAGGTTACGATCGTACCACAACTTAACTTATCTTAACTTATCCAAACCATTAATCTATAATGTTCGTTAAGTCAGTTTCTTATTCCTTATGGCTTTCTGGCAACTAAATGCCATACCTCATGATTCATTCTTTATCGTTCAAGTCATACAGTCTTTTGTATACTCAAAGTGATCATTCAAGTTAATCATTAACTCGGTTTCATTAATCTTATTACCGTCCATTACGGCTTTCTTGATAATTCATATCTTACATAATAATTTCCTCAACGTTTAAGTCATACAACCAGGGTATACTTAGAATGTTCGTCCGACGCGAATATGATTCACGAGGATCGTTTACGTATCCAACGTTCACGTTGCTCACCTCTTAATCTCTCATTCAACATTTACTCAAAGTTTTAATTTATTTCAATCATTATCCATCCCATGAACCCCATGTTCATTATTCTTTCTTAATGTCGAAGTCATACCATTCGTTGTATGCTAAGACCGATCATTCATTGCAACAGCGTTGCGTACACAGTGTGTATACGCTTTACACTTATCTCGTATTACCTCAACATAACATCAACACGTTATTTATTACATTCGTCACTCAACGTCTAAGGAATCATAATCATAGCAATCCCCAACGTTCGTTCTATCGTGACTGAGGTCCCCGAATATCTGTTACGTAATCTACTTCTTAAATTCCCTATCTTTTAATCTCGTTTATTCTTTCCGTTCAACCTTTACCAATGGTTTAAATCACTAGATTAAGTGTTACATTAATTGAACATTATCTTCTTTATCTTCCCTTACATTTTCATGCAGTAATTGAGCAGATAAAAGGTCATTACTATGCCTTGCTCTGCACCGGCGCCGCATCGTCGGTTCCCTTTACATTTCTCATGCTGCAGTGCCACTCTGCAGTGCCTTCTCCGTCGAGCTGGCACTGCGGCGCCGCCCTACAAGGCGTGACTGGCGCTGCGGCGCCAAGTCCTAAACTCATTAATTTTTTCTAAGTGTTGGAAATTGTTTGAGACGCTTCCTTCCCTCTTCCATAACTTCCTTGCTATAACTCGGAACGAGGTCATTCCAAAATTATTCTCTTCCTTATCTTACGTACTTCAATACCCCTTGGACAGAACTTCGTTCTGAATCTATTAGTGTGACATTCGATTGATTGACCTTCATCCTTTGTTCATTTTTATGTTTTTAACGTTCTTCGTTCGTTCGTCCGTAATTCGGTCATCCGAACTCGGAACTCATTCGTTCTTAAGTCCCTGACTCACATTTTCTACGTTCTCTTACTTTCTTATGAAACACTACACCTTTGGGTTCATTTACACACTTTCTAATTCTCGTTCGTCTTTTACAAAATTTTTGTCATAACTTCATTAGAGCTCAATTTTAATTTGTTCTTCGTGAACGTTCCTACCGTTCCTAACCAAACAATAAGAATCTAACTTATACGCGATGGTTTTAAACTTGTCCATTAATAATAATTACACTACGATGGCTTTAAATTTGTCCATCAACAACATTCTTTGTGTTCTTCGTGTGTTCTTCGTGTTCTTCGTTTGTTTTTCATTTTTAAACCATAGTTTGATTACGATTTCACTTTTCCTTGGAATTTGATGTTATATAACACCATTCCTTACTTATTTCACCCTATCATTCATATGATTCATTTAGATCGCTCAAATTCATTACCAAACTTATACTTCCTTAAGAATTTTATTTACAAAACTTCTAATTCTTATTTCTTCATTTTCTTTCGATTTCAACCATATGAAATCATATCTAACAACCTTTACTCTTATTCTCAAAAAGTTATGTTTTTGAACATAGAAACTTAAAGAAAAATTAACTTAGGAGTTAGGTTTTAATACCTTTTCTCTTTATTTTTCTTCACTTAGACAAAGCCGACGATTAGCTAGCTTTTCTATTTTACGAACCCTTCGATCCGATCATTTATACTCAATCTCTACCTTCTTCTTCTTCTACAAGCTCTTAAACTCTCTCTCTTTCTCTCTCAAAGTGTAGAATTTTCAAAAATCCCATTCAAATGAACATAAGGCTTCCTTTTATAGAATTTTTAAGGCTAGGGGCGTTTTGATCATTTGGTCAAACTGCCTTACTATTCACACCTCCATACTATTCCTACATCCTCAACACACCTCCTTACTATTCATGAAACTTCCCTTGGATGGTTCGTGCTTCCGTCTTGCGGAATTCGTCCGATAGTTTGAAAACTGAAATTCTCGGAATCCAAATATTTTTGGATATTTCGTCATTCCTCTACCGTCTAACTTTTACGCATTCTTCGGAACTCCAAAATACTAAAAAACACATTTTGACATTAAGCGTTTTCCTTCACTTTTTCCCCTAACGTAGCTAAATTGATAAAAAGTACATAACAATACTTTTCGTCGTTTTTATTTCGTCTGATTTTTGCGCATTTTTGAGAAAAACTTTTATCGGCTTACTTAATTTTTCACGATATATTATCGTCAAATCTTTCGACGGAATGTCATTTCGACATACCGAACTCTCGGAAAGGCTTAGGTTATTGAAACTGTAACCCTTAGGTTTCGTCGGGTGAATAGTGTCTATTTCGTCTTTTTTCCAAAAATTATTTTTGTTCCCGAATTTTTTTTATTTTTGTCTTGAAAATTCTTACTCACTCAGACTAGCTCGTAGCCAGAATACTCCCGACTTATAATCATCCCAGGTTCTAGAACGATTAATAAACAAATAGCACAGAATTGTATTAATAAAATTTATTTTATTAATAACAAATTCTTTAAACTTAAATTCTGGACAATCTGATTTTTTGAGTCGTTACATTTATGTTAAAAGCAGAGGCTAGTTATTGGTGGAAGCCAATAAAATTCGAGGAGGTCAAGGGGTGATGACTTATGATAGGTTTAAGGAGATATTTTTCGAGACTTATTTTCCAGAGAGTTCGAAGAATCAGATGGAGGTGCAGTTTCTTGAACTGAATCATGGATCAATGACGGTATCGGAGTATGCCACAAAATTTAACGAGTTGGCGAGGTTTGTGCCATATCAAGTCAACACAGATGGACGCAAGGCTAAGAGGTTTGAGCAGAGACTGAAACCCTAGTTGTATAGTAGGGTCTCCATGTTTCAGCTGAAGTCATTTACAGCAGTATTGGAGAAGGTAATTCTCGCTGAGGATGGAGGCGAGACTGTAACGAAATTTAATCAAGAACAAAGAAAGAAGAAAAATGAGGGCGAATTTAAGAATGGTGGTGATAGCGGTGGAAATGGTAACAATAACCTGAAGAGGAAGTGGAATGCAAATGTGGGAGCTGGAAACCAACAGGGTAACCAGCAGAAGAAGACGTCTGACACATGTGCTACATGCGGGAGGTTTCACAAGGGTATGTGCTTAAGGGGGAAGCGTGTATGCTTTAATTATAGCCAGGAGGGTCACATTGCCCCAAATTGTAATCAACCCAAGAAGAATGTTTGCTACACCTGCGGGTCAAAGGATCATTTTGCTCACGAGTGCCCTAAGAAGAAAGCTGGAGAGACAACGGGAAGTAAGGGAGGTAGCAGTGGAGGTACATTGACCATTGTCGTACCAACGTTATCAAACAGACCCACAGCCAGAACCTTCAACATGACGGCGCAGGACGCGGTGCAATAAAAAGATGTCGTGTCATGTATTTTCCTAATTAATGATATAAATTCATATGTATTATTTAATTTTGGTGCTACTTGCTCGTTCATATCTGATGATTATGCTAAGAGGTTAGAATTACTTAGTGAAGAGTTGAATTTCCCTTTACACGTAAAAATTACGAATGGGGAGGTCATTCCTATTAAGTTCGTGTATAAGAATTGTAGGGTGAATATTAAGGGGAATGTCATGAAAGTAGATTTAATCCCGAAAAAACTTGGAGAGTTTGATGTTATAATAGGAATGGATTAGCTATTCAATTATGGAGCGATAATTGATTGACAAGAGAAAAGTATAAACCTTATGACTCTGCCAAAGATAGTTTTCTATGGTAGTAATTCGCCTAAACAAGCGAGATGTCTGACGATTATGTAGGCCAATAAGTTGTTGAGTCAGGGCTGTATAGGGTACCTAGCTTACGTAGTCGATACTCAAAAGAATAAGGGAATGAAACTGGAGGAGATACCAGTGGTTAGGGATTTTGTGGACTTGTTTCTGGAGGATTTGTCAGGACTCTCGCCTAACAAAGACATCGAGTTTGTGATCGACTTAGCGCCAGGAACTGCTCCAATATCGAAGGCCCCATACAGAATGGCTCCGATAGAGATGAAGGAACTAATGGTACAACTACAAGAACTGTTAGATAATAAGTATATTCAGCCAAGTGTATCACTGTGGGGAGCGCCGGTGTTATTCATGAAGAAGAATGATGGGTCAATGCGTCTTTGCATTGATTACAGGGAATTAAACAAAGTCATTATTAAGAATAAATATCTGTTGCCAAGAATAGATGACTTGTTTGATCAATTGAATGGTGCCAGATACTTCTCAGAATTAGATTTGAGAAGTGGGTATCATCAATTGAAAGTAAGGAAGGAGGATGTACCGAAGATGGCATTCAGAACTCGGTATGGACATTACAAGTTTCTAGTAATGTCTTTTGGTTTGACCAACGTCCCTGCTACATTCATGGATTTAATGAACAGGGTGTTTAAACCATTTTTAGACAAGTTGGTGGTGGTATTTATCGATGATATTTTGGTGTACTCCAAATCTCAAGAAGAACACGTGGAACATTTATGTTTGACGCTAGAGACACTAAGAAAAAAAAAGTTGTACGCGAAATTCTCTAAATGTGAATTTTGGATGGAACGCGTACAATTTCTCGGCCATGTAATTGATAAAGATGGGATTTCAATGGATCCATCAAAAGTCAAAGCTGTAATAAATTGGGAACAACCAAAAACTCTATCAGAAGTAAGAAGTTTATTGGGATTGGCAGGTTATTATAGACAGTTTATTCAAGATTTTTCCAAGATTGCCACTCCGTTGACAAATTTGACGAGAAAAGCTGTGAAATTTATTTGGACGAAAAAATGCGAAGAGAGTTTTAAGGAATTGAAGAAGAAGCTCAGTGCGGCACCTGTGTTGTCATTACCAGATAATACAGGAAACTTTGTGGTGTATAGTGATGCCTCGCATAAAGGATTAGGTTGTGTCCTTATGCAGAATGGTAAAGTCATTGCATATGCATCAAGGCAGTTGAAGGACTACGAGAAAGGGTATCCGACTCATGATTTAGAGTTGGCTGTAGTGGTATTTGCTCTAAAGATACGGAGACACTATCTCTATGGAGAGAAATATGAGTTATATACATACCATAAGAGTTTAAAGTATATTTTCACATTGAAGGACCTGAACATGCGTCAAAGGAGATGGATGGAATTAATAAAAGATTATGATTGTGAGATCTTTTATCATCTGGGCAAAGCAAATGTGGTTGCAGATGCCTTGAGTAAGAAGGGTCATGAGAAGTTGATGTTGTTAACCAAGCGGGAGGAGCTCATTTCAGCAATGACAAGATTAGAACTGGAAATAAAATTTCAAAAAGAATCCAATGAACGACTATTCCAGATAGAAGCTAGTCTAACTTTGGTGGACAAGGTAAAAAATGCTCAACTACAAGATGAAGAATGCCAAAAAATAAAGAAAAATATGGTCGATGGTAGTGAGGTGAAGTCTAAGGTCGATACCGAAGGAGTGCTAAGATTCGAGGGATGAATTTGGGTTCCAGTAGTATCAGATATTAAAGAAGAAATCTTGACAGAGGCTCATAACTCAAGATATTTGATTCATCTGGGAAGTACAAAAATGTATCAAGATTTGCGTCAACATTTTTGGTGGCCAAATATGAAAAGAGACGTTGCAAAATGTGTTGTGAAATGCTTGACATATCAGAGAGTAAAGGCAGAACATCAGAGGCCAAGCAGATTACTTCAACTTTTGGAAATACCTGAATGAAAGTGGGAGCATATCATAATGGATTTTGTGGTAGGTCTTCCAACGACTCAGAAAGGATACGGTGCGATTTGGGTAGTAGTGGACAGATTAACGAAATCAACAAACTTTTTTTGCCAATAAAGATTAGATTTAATCTCGATCAGCTGGCAAAACTGTACGTTAAGGAGATAGTCTCAAGACATGGAGTTCTAGTGTCGATTGTATTTGACAGATATCCGAGATTCACATCAAACTTCTAGAAGAGACTACAAGGATGCATGGGCACACAACTGAAGATGAGTATGTCATATCATCCGCAAATCGATGGTCAAAGTAAACTAATAATCCAGACATTAGGAGATATGCTTAGAGTATGCATCATAGATTTCAAAGGAAACTGGGATGATCATCTACTGTTGGTGGAATTTACATACAACAATAGTTATCACGCACGCATTGGCATGCCGCCATACGAGGCATTATACGGTAGGAAATGCAGAACTCCACTATACTGGGATGAAGTTGGTGAACGTCAACTGTTATGACCAGAACTGGTACAATAAATCGTTGAAATTATCACACTCGTCATAGCAAGACTGGTAGCTGCTCAAGATAGACAGAAGAAGTATGCTGATCAACACAGACAAGATCATAAATTTGACATAGGAAATTTTATTTTCCTGAAAGTATCGCCTCGGAAGGGGAAAATTCATTTTGGCAAGAAAGGAGAGCTAAGCCCAAGGTTTATTGGACCTTTCGAGATACTACGAAGAGTGGGAGAAGTGGCTTACGAGGTAGCTTTACCTCCAGAATTAGAACATGTTCATAACATTTTTCATGTGTCGATGTTGCGACCGTATAAACCCGATTACAAACATGTGATTGAATATGAACTATTGCAGTTCAGTAAAGATTTATCTTATAAAGAGGTTCCTATCCAGATAGTCGACAAGAAAGAACAAGTGCTCAGGAATAAGGTGATACCTTATGTGAAGGTGATCAGGAGAAACCACAATGTCTAAGAGGCTACGTGGGAACTCAAAGATGAAATGATGAAGAACTACCTTAAGTTATTTGTTTAATCTTTATCTTCGATTCTGAGGACAAAATCTTTGTAAAGAAGGAAGAATGTGACTAATGAATTGATTTAATTGTGATTCTAGGGACAGAATCCTTGTAAGGACGGAAGGATGTAACAATCCAATATTTTATTTGTAATTTAAAATATTTATTAAATTGTTTGAATGTTTTAGTAAATATTTTATTGATATAGTTGTTCCTTATAGGTATTTGTGAATTAAATTTATTAGATAATACTCTAATTTAATTTAATAGTTAGAGAGTTGTTAAAGATTAAATAAATGGTTATATTATTGTTTTAATTTAATAATAAAAGTGATATGTTAATTTATTAAATAAAATTTTAATGAGATTATAATTTTGTGATAATTGGATTAAGTGGAAAATTTATTTAGTATGTTCTAATTAGTCTATTTAACTAATGTTGGATATGGAGAATCCAAAGAAATAATATGGCATTATAAGTTATAGTATAAATGATTTATTAAAATAAATTAAAGGAGTTTTAAATGGGTTTACCAAACAATGCTTAAAATATCAAATCTTTATTTTAATTAGTTTTATCAAAACACAGCCTTATGGCTTTTGAATTTTGAATTTTTATTATAATAAATAATATAAATAATATATATTAAATTTTGATAACTGATAACTTATTATTATATTTATTATAACATCGGTTTTAGACGTTTGGGTTTGTGCGTTGGCTTGAGTTGTTTTTACGTGAAAAGCTTTTGGCTTAAGCCTAAGAAGACAAGAGAGAAGAATAATATAGAGAACTTGAGAGAGAGTTTGAGAGAAAAGTCTGAGTATTCCAAAGAAATTCTTGGTGTTTAGCAAGGAATGTTCGAGTAATTGAAGGTATTTTTACATAACCTTAATATTATATATATATATATATATATATATATATATATATATATGTGTGTGTGTGTGTGTGTGTGTTTTACGGTATAATTCTTAAGTTTTGTGAATTTAATTTTTTGAATTGTTGTTATACAACAGATTACTTGTGATTGTATGTGTTGGTGATGATTAGAACTATTGTTTAGACAAGAATTGTTATGCTAATTACGTTAAAAGAATGAAAAATTGTTTTCAATGTATGTGTATACATATGGCTTGTGAAAGTACCAAATTTGGTGGTTAATTTGTAATCTAATCTGTAAATTGAACCTTGAATAGGTAATTCAGTAAGAAATGAAGATAATATAGTTTGAATGAGTTATTTTGGTGTATTGTTGAGGTCACAGTGTTAATTTTTGTCAAGAATGTCAAAAATGGAATTTTTTGTTTAAAACATGAAATTTAAGGATTTAAATTAGTTGAAGTTGTTGTTTAATTGTTCTAAGTTAGTATATATGTGAGGAATCATGTATATATGAGTTATATATAGTATTTGGGTGTGATTAATTTACTGTTTTGTGGATGAAATTCGTGTAAGTTGGGCTAAACAGAGCTGTTACAGTAGTCTGCGAAGTTTCTATCTGCGCACCAGCGTAGCTGCGCTGGTGTCAAGTCCAAAAATGGAGCAGCTACGCCGGTCCCAGGCTTAAGTACGGCGCAGCTGTGCCATACCTTGATCTGAGGCAGTTATGTCTGCTACTGCTGTAAACATTGGACACCCATTGTAACTTGGTCTAATGTTATGTTAATGTGAGAAACATGTAATGAAGAGGTTAAAACAGAATCGTGTCATGTGATTAGTAATTCTAAACTTGTAAGAGATTAGTAAGTTATGAAAGCGATATGTGGTGATTAATTGAACACGTGAATTAGAAAATATGCATTTGAAATCTAATAAAGATATTTCTGAAGTGTATATGGCATGAATGGAAACTTGTACTAAAGTAACAAGTTTAACTATGAATGAGTTTTAATTTGGAAGTGGATGTTAGTATATTTAACAGATATTGTGATTCTAATAAAATGTGTAGGTGAACGTGAGTCGTAATTTATATCTTATGCACGAGGCAAGTTTCTAAACCTTACCTCTTTACATTGAGGAAGTTCCTTACCCTAAACTTTAATTAAGCAAATTCTTCTATCCTTAAACTTTATTTGAGCAAGCTTTAACCTTAATGTTATTCGAGCAAGTTTTGAATTCTAATCATTGTTGAGATATTCTAACTTGTTTATAGTTAAGCAAGTTTTCTTCAGTTTTATTCTTTTATGATAAAATGCAAATTCTTGAACTCAAATCTCTAACCGAGTTGTTCTATTTCATTTACTTAACGCATATCGAAATATTATTGTTATTTTGAGCAAGTTTCATTCTAAACTTGTTATTCCTTTGTATATGTTCATAACTTAATTCTTTTATCTCAAGATCATAGCCTTAGCTTAATATTGTTCAAGCAAGGTTTATTATTTTATTCAATACATATGCTTTTTAGTTATCTACAAGCATGAGTTTAATATATAGTTGGTTCACCTATGATTAATCATTGTTCCATATTATGTTATTCTTGATCAACCATAGTGTTATCAAACTTTGTTGATTCAACTAATCCTTTAGTTGATGATCATTAAACTTTAAATTACCCTTGAAGCTTATCCAAACAAAACTTTCTTTGGTGTGGACTTGTACTCTAAAACTGAGAAGAACAACCCTATTATAGGGGTACATGATGCGTTTAGATGTTTGTGCATAATACATGATACGAAGGGCTGATCCCCCTAAGTACGTGAAGTCCATACAGTATAACTATTTAGGTTAAAGTTGAAAGATTACATGTAACCTTGGACATAGTTCGTGGTCCTATGACCCTCAAATATATTTCATATTTTGATTCCAGTTTTTGGTTATCATTGATATAGTATTATTCAGTTCTGATGAGCTTATTTATTGGCAGTTATTATTCTCCTGTTGTTCATTGTTATATCTAGTGAGCATTTGTTTTGCTTACTTTTGCATAAATATAATTATTGTAGCTAAGGTTGAGAAGGTCGATGAACCTACCACCAACAAAGGGAAAAGAAAAATATACAAGTGATGAAGACTTGTAATTTATTGGCTTTTATGTTGATAAACTTTAGTTAAATGATGTGATGTAACTATTTTTATTTCTGCACTTGATTTATGTTAAAGGTTAGATAACCTGAGAGACTTTTTGATTTAATGATGTAACCCTTTTAATGGGAGGATTTATGGTTTAAATTCTATTATATTTGGGTAGTTAGTATGAATGTATGGAAAGTGGACACCAAGTCTTGTGGGAATGAAGTACCCAAATTTGGGGGTGTCACAGTCTTTGTGCAAACCTTTTCTCGGTTAAGTTGGTGAAACCATTTAAAAATACCAACTGGCGACTCTTACAGTCAAATTGTCGACATATACATGTCGAACCTTTTCAAACTTGTTTTTTCAAACAAATCTCACCGAAAATGAGAACACCAAAAGACAAGAACAGAAAGGGACAAATAAAAATCTTGACGTCGATAATAAGCGTAAATATGTGTTTATTCACTTAAAAACTTGTATATTAACAAGCATAATTAGGTATGAACATTAAGAAGACTTACATGGAGGTTCCATGGTAGCCTTCCTTTTATTGCACACCAGTATTTACAAGCGGAGATCAGTACAAGATTTTTCTAAAAAATAAGAGAGAAAAGAAAAATAAGTCTAAAACCAAGCCTACTTACAAATGAGGATCAAGCCTCTATTTATTCAAGGCTTCGAGCCATGATGATCGTCATTGGTGATGATTTCTAGCTAAATTATTAAAGCTTATACGCTTTATTAAAGTAGCTTTAATAAAGTGACTTTATTAAAGTAACTTTTAATAAGGTAGATTTATTAAATGAATTTTATCCTTAGTGGAACGTTCCACTCTTCTCCATTATTTCTGAGTGGAGGGTCCCACCATTTTATTTTTGCCTTTATTCTTCTTTTGGAGTTTGGCGTCTACTCTTTTGTTTATAGCCATCTGAATGCGATCCCACGTATCTGCTTGAGCATCCTGGTAATTGTTATCTTTGTCTTTTCCAAGTATTATTTCTTGGATTTCTGTGTCAATAATTGAATGATTAGATTCTTCATTATCTTCTTCTGTTTCTGAAGAGTCATTATCACTACGAGTGGATTTTTGTCTGCTGCATTTGTTGCTGATAAACATATTATCTTCTAAATTTTAAGTTAATTTTTTAGCAAAAATTTCTAGGACCATTTTGTTAATTTCTGCTATTGGGGTAGTTGGAAATTTATTTTTGCGAAATTCCTGCAGAGTGAGTAAAGGATCTTGAATTTGAGTTTCCTTTTGTTAGATTTTGTCTTCGTTCTTCTTAGTATAGTGATTCTAGAATTTTGTGATGTCTGTTTTGATAATTTCAACTGAGTCTTTAATTGACCATTTTGTCCACCATTTGCGATAGAATTTCCTTATTAAGGATGGAAGTCCGTAATTGAATCCTTTCTATTTCCTGGAGCCAAATGTCCAGACCTAAATCCATGGGAGTCCATGTTTCATAAAGAATTTGAATAAATCCAATACTGTAGTGACCTTTTTATCTTTTAGATGAGGATGCCATTTTTTATATTGGGCAAAAAGATTATTAATCTCAGTTGGCAGTATTACTGCTTCTGTGCCAAAATGCATTCACCAGTGAATGGACCAGTTTGGAATTTCACTATTAGCAAATTCAAGGGAAATTCGGAAAAACCAAGTATGCTTTTTCTGAGGATTTTCATAAAAAAGTAATAATGTAAGGCATCCTTATAATTGATAAGTACATTTTATACATACTTATTGGTTACCAACTCACTGGAATTTTGTGCAACTCAAGTATTTTTGGTATGTTTTATTTGTTTTTTGTGTTTGTTTTGGAGTGCGCATAGTTGGAACACCTAAATCATTGAAATGGCATGGTGATGGCTTAGCAATGGAATGGCAAGGCATGTTGATAGCGTTGAAGGTATGGCATGGTGGATTTGAGCTAGAATGAAGACGGCGACTGAGATCAAGCATTTGAGGAGAACATATAGAAGGGCTTTAATGTGTCCAAATGAAGAAGTAATACGTGAAGAAAAGAAGAAGAAAGTAAGTAGCAAGCAGCAGTCCAGCATCATTCAGCAGCAACACGGTCGCGCTGCCATATAGGCTAGGCACGGCGCGCCCCCGTTAGAGGGAGATCAGACGTAGACAAGGCCAACATGCGGCCGCACCCAATTTTCATAGGGACACGGCGTGCCCGCGCCAAGCTCTCTGTAGTAGCACACTCCGCGCGCCCCCGCCCGATTCATCTTGTTTCACCGTGCGGCCGCACCAGTCAAACTTGGTTTAAAATGCTGACTTTCTATTATGTAATGTTGGAGCGTATTTGCTATCTTGAGGTGTATTTGTTGGTTTGAAAGACGTATTATCATCAATTATTATTCTATTATTAGGGTTTTATATTCTAGGTAGATTTTATAGCCTTTCTCTACTCTTTTGTTGATGAATGTGGACCTGAATTAGCTTTGAATCACTTTGAAACAGGGTTTATCAGATTTGATTTCTCATTTCCCCTATATCTCTTGCTTTCATTTCGTATTTCAATGCTTGGCTTCAATCCCATAATGGTTGTTGATTCAAAAATGAACTAACTTCCATTATGGGATCCTAATGGAGTTTAATGTGTAGTCCATATTTGTATGCCTACTTGTAATGCTTGTATGTTTAATATTGGATTGCCTAACATGGTTGCGTTAAAATAATGAATGCTTGATCACCATTCACCCTAATTGCTTATATAGAATTGAAAAAAGAAGTATAAGTATAGATTAGACCATGTTGGCATATGTTCATGAGACTTATTTATGTTGGGTTTTGTGATTCGTGACCCGGATAGGCATATACCAGTTCACCATGCGTAGTTATTGAGAGAGCTTGTGCTTAAAACATTATTGCTTTTAATTAACATAGACATATATTGGGTTAGGTAATTTTGATGCTTACAAGATTTCTATCAATTTGTGGATTTTGTGTAATTGGGACATAGTGTATCGAAAGATGGTTATGTTTCAGTTTTGTGCTCTCGACTAGCTATCCATATAAACTAATTAGGCATAACTAGAGGTGTGCATTTTGGATAAAGCATTGTCAACGTCGGGATTTTATTTGTCCCTTTTCTGTTATTGTCTTTTGGTGTTCTCATGTTAGGTGAGATTTGTTTGAAAAAACAAGTTGTGAAAAGGTCCGAAATTTATATGTCGACGATTGCACTGTAAGAGTCGACAGTTGGTTTTTTAAATGGTTGTACCAACACAACCAAGAAAAGGTTTGCACACTGACCTAGTGATTTTACACTGCTTAACGGGTTTGTGAAACCGAGATTCATTAAGGTCCGGGGACTTGCTTATGCGGAGGGAAGGTGATAGGCACCCCCCGACATCTGTGTTGCCACGGTGACCGCCACTTTTTAATTAAACTGTTATATGAATGTATGTGTGTGTGTGTGTCGGTCAATGTGCAGTTATTTGGAAGTAGTGCTATGCCTCGTTCGCACCTATATACAAAGGGTTTGAATTTCTGTATAAAATTCAGTTTTAACAAGATATAGCAGTGATGTTTTGTAAAAAGAGATTTTTCAAACCCTGTGCTCAATAGTAATTGAGGCCTTTGATACTTCTATTTTATTAAATGTTCGGCTTGATTGCTTTTATTTTCGAGATGCGAAGCATCTTCGAGAAAATAATATACATAGAATTATCAAACTCATTGTGGGCATGAAAGCCATCTAAGGAAGTTCGAATATCGCGAATAATTTACAAGCCATGTATAGCTTAAAATGTCCATCACGGGAATCGAATGTAGATTTAGTAAACTGAATATGTGATCACATGATTCCTAGGTTCACATGATGTAGCAATTTATATGAAAGCTGTAAGCAATTATATATATATAAAATCTGTAAATATTATCATGTTAGGTAAGATTTGTTTGAAAAAACAAGCGAAAAAGATCCGACATGTATATGTCGACGATTGGACTATAAGAGTCGCTAGTTGGTTTTTTAACTGGTTGTATCAACACAACCGATAAAAGGTTTGCACAACCGAGATTCATTAGGGTCCGGGGACTTGCTTATGCGGGAGGGAAGGTGTTAGGCAACCCCCCCCCGACATCCGTGTTGCCACGGTGACCGCAACTTTTCAAGAAACTGTTATATGGATGTGTGTGTGTGTGTGTGTGTCAATGTGCTGTTATTTGGAAGTAGTGCTACGCCTCGTTTGCACCTATATACAAAGGGTTTGAATTTGTGTAAAAATTCAGTTTTAAACAAGATAAAGCAGTGATGTTTTATAAAAGTGGTTTCTCAAACCCTGTGCTCAATAGTAATTGAGGCCTTTGATACTTCCATTTTATTAAATGTTCAGCTTGATTGCTTTTATTTTCGAGATGCGAACCATTTTCGAGAAAATAATATACAAAGTTGTGCTGAACTCCTCATGGTCATGAAAACCATCTGAGGAAATCCAAACACCGCGAATAATTTACAAGCTACTTACAGCTGAAAATGTCCATCACAGGAACCGAATCTAGATTCAGTAAACTGAATCTGTGATCACATGATTCCTAGGCTCACATGATACCGTAATTTGTATGAAAGCAATAAGTAGTTATACATATAAAAGCTGTATATATATATATATATATATACAGACATGATCAACCACCACGAAGCACCTCCATGGGGGATCAGAAAATATAAATATATAAAAGCGGTAAATATATATATATATATATATATATATATATATATGTGTGTGTGTGTGTGTGTGTGTGTGAGTGTGTGTGTGTGTGTGTGTGTGTGTGTGTGTGTGTGCAAATAATCAACCACCACGAAACACATCCATGGGGGATTGCAAATGTAAATAAAGCAATAAAACGATCAACCGCCTTGAAGTAAACTCCAGGCGGGACAAAATGTTAATAAAGCTGTAAAAACGGCCAACCCATGAAATAAACTCCAGGCGGGACAAAATATATATCTATATATATATATATATATATATATATATATATATATATATATTATATATATATTAAAGTAGTAAACGCACTGGATGTAAAATCCAGGCTCATCGAACATAGTTCGACACACAGTTCATATATATAAGTATATATAAAATCCAAGCTCATCGAACATAGTTCATATATATATATATATATATATATATATATATATATATATATGTATATATATATATACAAAAGCAATTAAACGCTTCAGACGTAAGTCTAGGCTCATCGAGCAGAGTTCGACACACAGTTCATATATATGTATATATATATATATATATATATATATATATATATATATATATATATATATATATATATATATACAAACTGAAATGAAAGCACGGACCGAAGTTCGGGCATACACACGCAACACGACTCTCAACGTGAAGAATAGTGTGTACAAAGATGAAGAGAAAGGCTTTAAAGTGTGTAAGAAGGCTTACAGTGGGCTGCCAAAGAAGACTTCTATAGCTTTAAGTGGATGAACACTCGGCTCCCGCCGGTAAAAAGTAGCTATACATGAGCTTACAAGTGTTTAAAATGAGAAAGCACTCAGTTTAGGATGTGTACAGAGCAAATTGGACAGGGCTTCCTCGCCTTTTTCTCTTATAAAATAGCCACCCCAAGCCCTCTATATATAGAGGGGGGAGCCGCAGGTGTACCTGCGGCTGCCCGGGGTGCCCCGGGCTTCGCAGGTATTGTCGTCTCGAAGTACGTGCACACATGCAACGTGATGTCTGCTCGAACATTTAGAACTTCAATTCGGGCATCCGACTGAGGTGTATAGGACCTATTTTAGATCGTCGTTGTCGAGAGTTACGCAATGACATTGGATTAGAGGTTGTACGAAGTCAGGAAGATGGGAATATGCCCTCCGGTCTTCAAGCTTCAAATTCTATCCGTTACCCTACGTAATAGTCACTCGGGATTAGACTTCCTTGGTTCTTGTGGGACATTATTGTGTAGAAATGTATGTATAAGATGTTGAGACGGTGCGATGTGGCGTCAAGGTGGCAAGATGATGACTTTGCCCCTCATCGGGGTTATCTACGGTCTGGGCTGATAAAGTAGACGTTGCTTAGGGTTATCTCTGAGATTGGACTGCTGCAAGTGTTGAAGGTCCTCAGTGTCATCTCTGAGGTGTGCCTGTCTTCCTGGTGTTATCTCCGGGTCTTGTACTAAGTGCCTCGGTATGAGTACCTAGTGTTCTGAACCTGTTTAGATGCATTTGAAACAAGCATTTTTGGGGTTTTCGCCGGAACTGCAACTGCATTCCTTGGGGTTATCTCCAAGGTTAGCGCTGCTATTCTAGGTGTCGGGACTGAGACTGAATATCTCAGGGTTATCTCTGGGATGAATCGGTCTTCTCCGGTGGAATTTTTGGTATTGGAACTACATGCCTCGGGGTTATCTCCGAGGTTGGAACTGGTATTTTTGGTGTGTTCCGGGTTTGAAACTAAACTTTTGGTAGTATCCGGACTGGATGTGAGCTATCTTCCAGGGTTATCTCTGAAAGACAAATCTGCCCTCCTGCAATGTCAGTAATAGGTGTGCAAAAAATTTTGAGTGTCTACAGATGCCCCTCTTACAATGTCAGCAATGATGACAAGCTTGGATGTGTGATCCAAACCTCTTAAGATGTTGACGTTGGGGCTATCACCAAAGTACTAAATCCTTGATACAGACTTTATTCCAAAGATGTGCCTCTTGTGTACAAGATATTTGGGGGGGATAAAGCTTTGTCTATTTAATGATGTGTATAGCATATTCCATCATCGATCCTCTTTGATGATGTTGATCTCTCCTGGTTTGTATCACCAGGACATATCAATATCCTGTCGGATTTACTGCCAACAGTATGTGTTGTCAGGGTTGCCTGACCTTCGTTGACATGTGAACCAACGGACGACCACGCGTTGTAACCACCACCGGGGACCTACTTGACCTCTGCTGACTTGTACATCAATTGATGAACTCCCTACTGGGGCTAGATGTCAAGGCTACTTGAACTTTGTTGATGTGTGTATCAACTAATGCAATCATTGGAGGGCTTTCGATGCATCGTTGGGTTTACTTACCAACGGCTAAACTGACGTCAAGGTTTCTTGACCTTCGTTGACATGTGTATCAACATATAGTATGTATTGTAAACCCCGTCGGGGATCTATTTGATCCTCACTGACATGTGTGTCAACGGACATTAACACCCGTCGGGGATCTATTTTTGGACAGATGACCATGCGTTGTAACCCCCGTCGGGGATCTGTTTGAAAGGAGTAGGGTGACGACCTGAATAAACGGCATTAGACCTTTGTACGGTATTGCCTAATGTGATTTGTAACTACTAAGATCATCGGTATAGTATACCCTATGTTTGGGCAAATTCCAATGAATGATATGAAAGCCACAGTCGGGTCCAGGAAAACCAGGATTTCAGGCTATTCTGCTCAATCGCGTAGCATTTTTATCTCTGATTTGGCCTTTTCAGCTTGTGAGAACCCCTTTGCAACTCGAACTAGACCGAGCTGGAGGGGTGGGCCCCATGTAGGGGTTCCACAAGTACACCTGCAGCAGCCGTAGGTGGACCTACGGCCAGCCGTAGATGGCTATTAATGGGCTGGTTTGCTTTTGCAAGTCATTTTACGTTGCGTCGCATAGGAAATCCGAGAGCTTTTCTTCAGATCTGCTGAGTTCGAACGTCTTTATGCAAATTCTATCACCGCACAAGTGTTCTGCACTATCCTGGTAATGTATGCATGTCTTCTTTTCCAGTTTTTATCCGTTGGAAAATGACTTTTCATATGAAATGCGTCTAGACACATAGTAGTGAATATGCATGCTCAAATGACGTGATAAAAAATATTCAACATAGTAAATGTTAGTGTTAAACCATGCTGAACATAATGATGTGAAAAAATTTAACTTTTGAAATAGTCAAATTGGCACCTTTTTCTGCTATTTCTTATCCTTTTTAAGGACAAATGATTAAAGGTGGTAAAGCAAAGTAATCTTGGTAATTAGGCTACCCCTATGGATTGATGACTTTGACTTTTTAATGTAAATAGTATATATATGACTATGGGCAGGTGTGCTACTGAATGACCACCTAGTCATGCCTATGTGCATGTGGATAGTCCTATTTATAGAGGAGACTATGGCAAAATTTTCCAAAATGTAGGCATTGGTGAATAATGCATTTTTAACTCTATTGTAGATGTATGTTAAAGTAATGCATGCATGTAGTCATAAAATGCATTTTGAAAAGAAAGCTCTAGGTTTCAGAATTACCGCACCCTTTCTGAGGTGATTTAGAGACTTTTGTCCAGATATTATGGATCCGGATCAGCCGAGTAGTTCCCACAGGACCACTTTTAGTGTACAGAGGAGGGCTTCTGAAGTTCCTCAACCCCGTTCTATTAGACTACCTCATCGTCTGGTGGAGGTAGTGATACGTCTAGTCCAGGTTGATGTGCCTAACGTTGAGGGCGGGGAGGAGGATATTTCGGTCGCAGACTCAGTTCCTGCTGTACATGTTCCCCGTAGGGACCTCCCGAGTATTCAGGTGGCAAACCCAGAGCTTCTTGGTGATCTGAGTCGACATCCCTCGATGTATTTGCACGCTAACGAGGTATGAAGTTAGATCTTAATCTTCCTTAATTCCTATTGGCGAGGAGTAAAGGATTTTGATATCGATTTATATTTTATGTAGATTCCCGGCTTTACACAGCCTCGAGGGAACTGGTTTAGCATTCACTCCATGTACGAGGCTCTGCATCCTGACTATGGAGTGATTGTGCATGATTGGGGATTTGGGTCGTTCTTTTCCATCCTTCCTCGTCGTTGTCCCTGGGGTTACCTCAGGGCATTATCTGAGCGCTAGTTTCACCAAACTCAGTCTCTCTATTTATTGGGCTATGAGGTGATAATGACGTCGATGGATTGGCAATTTATCACAGGTATGGAGTTTTTAGGGGCACCAGTGCCTTGCACGTCGGATATTACCCCGACTACCATTAGATCCTTGTTAGAAGTTTAGACGGAGGCGCTCAAGGGCAGGACTGTCCGTACGGGTCCTTTTAGCATAGATGCTATGAGTGGGATATTGAGTGAGCCTATACCAGCTGATGTCAGAGTTACGGATCACATTCTTTAGCGATTGTTCTTGATGATCATTAGGGGCTGCTTTATAGCAGATAACTCTTCTACGATGTCGTTCGCTTTGATCAGCGTCTTGCGACATGTGGACCGTATTAGAGAGTGTGATTGGGATTCCTAAACCTTTGCCTATTTCCTCAGGGGTATGCATATGCACTCGCAGGGCTTGACCGAGGCTTGGTTAGGATTTTACCCATTTCTGCTGGTGAGTATTTCTCGTATAATTTACCATGTACAGGTTAAGAGTGTTAACTGACAGCAGATGTTTGCCTTTGTGTTGGCATTTTTGGGCCTATGAGAGGCTCCCATGTTCACGTCTTGTGAGTGTATTAGGGTTGGATACCTATCCACGAGGACGACGATGGCATCATTCCATACTGGCGGAGGTCCCTGTAGCTGAGGGTTTCACTCATTGTCGCCTATAGCTGGAGTTGTTGATAGCTAATGTCATCACATAGATTCCCTACTCTGGGGAGCACTTTGCCATTGGATTTGAGGATGGGTACCCGACTGGAGTCGAGTACTTGATTTCCACCCGTAGGGTTTCTATCTTCACAGATGGAGGATAAGAGCTATGTTTAGGAAAGCGTGCTATTAGAAGCACCACAGGAGAGATTCGTATCCCGATCTTGCCTCCTGCCAGGCGTTATTGGCCTGTGTCGCAGTCCCCCGTTACTGATATCCCATTGTTGAGTGTTGATAGTTTTACATTGTCAGAGGGCCCCTTTACTCAAGATGTATTCCAGTACTAGTGGATCCCTCGTACCATGGAAGCCCAAACTTGTGCCACTCAGTTCATAGGAGATATGGTTCCAGGATCCGTGATGATGAAGGATTGGCTAGCCTGTGTCCTAGATCTGACTCATGTGACACAGATTGACAGCTTGACCCAGCGACTGGACCGGGCGCATTTCTTTATAAGGCATTTGGGCAGAGATCCAGTAGAGGCAGATTCGTTTGATCCTTCCAGTGCAGGAGCTGGCCCCTCAGATGACCCATTTGGCTTTGTCGGCATAGATCCTACTTTGTATAGGCCTGACATCCCTATAGATAGAGATCCAGCGACTCAAGAGGAGTTACATCAAGTGGACAGGATTGATGATGTAGATATTGACATCATTGTCTTCTTCTGATGTGTATTCTCATTATCTCTTTTGATAGGCCTCTTGTTAGATATTGGGTGGTTGTGCCCCATTCTCGCAATATCTTTTGATAGGCCTCTATTAGTAGTAGGGCATCTGTGCCCCATTTCCCTGTATTTTTAGCTGTACCGAGATGATGTATATAGATGATGATGTATTTAGGAATGTATAAACTATCTTCTATCCCCCGTATCATATTGCCATCTATTATCTGTTATGCATGTATAATGTTATGCATATGTATGTATGTCCAGAGATATTCAGCATTGACCCCTGGATAATATTATGATACGACCCACACAGATGTCTTCTTCGACAGTCAGCCGCATATATCACACCTCGCCATAATTGGTGGCATCCCGTCTGAGATATTGGAATGATAGTATGTCACCCTCTGATAGGGTGATCGTAGATCAGCTATTGCAGCATACCATGACCCTTTTAATGTTTCAAGTTCCTGCAAGATTTGTGGAGGGTATGTTGGAGCACTGGGTACCGGAGAGGCATGTTTTCCAGCTTGGGACCCAGGAGTGGACTCCTACTTTGGAGGAGTATGCACGTTTGACGATGCTGCCACTTGACAGACATTGCGTGCATATGGCCATTAGTGACATGAGCCGGCAATTTATGACTCTCACTAGGCTGGGGCGGAGAGTTGTGCAGGATGAGATCACATCTGGCCACGTGATATCCCAGCATTTTTTGATTGACAAATTTGGCTATGAGGACAATTATGCTCGACATTCTGGGGATTTCACCATACCAGCCAATCAGTGGCATTTGGCCAGGATAGATGTATTGCTGCTATACGTATTATCATACATGTACATGCCACGATACATGGATGAGTTGGACATCGGCATTATTATGGCAGTGAGAGTTCTCAAGGAGGGTCGTACCATTATTTCGATGATCATGACAGAGACACTGAGGTCGGCCACATTCTGCAGGACTTACCCTACAGGGTATTCACAAGCAGTTCGATCATGCTATACGTGTGGTTTATGTTACACCTGAGACCGATTGGCACATTTAGACGACACTGGTATTGTTTCACACGTGAGATAGCTATGTCGTATTCCTTCCAGCCTACGGAGTGTACAAATCCTGCATCTTGGTCCGTTTTCCTAAATGGGATTGGAGATCCGTTTGCTATCTTGCAGTGTACAGGACTCAATTTGCCCTACAGTTTCATTACTTACGCTCCGGCATGGATTATCTCCCTCTGGTTGGTTTGAATGGCATGTTTACCTACCACTCACTGGCCGTGATGTCGCAGTTTGACCATTTCTATGATTTCCATCCTTTTGATAGGGTGTTAGGTCAGCGCTTAGCTTCTCGCCACTTGTCAGTAGAGGACCGGTCCTGAGTGCATGCTTGTTGGGATCAACGTAATATAGCTACTTTTTTTGTCAGCCATCTGGGTTATTCGTCAGAGTATGCAGCGTGGATGGAGACAGAGACTTCATCGGCTGCGATAGTATCCACAGTGTCAGGTAGTGATTCAGATGGTGCAGAGCCCATGGAGGACATTAATTCTCACACTGAGGAGAAGCCATTTACTGGGTTGCCAGCAGCTCTCTTAGATTCTCCCAGTACTAGTACTGTTGTGATCCAGCATTAGACATAGTACTTTGAGCAGAGTCTTCATTTGATGACATTTAAGAAAGATCAGGCTAGAGCCCTGATGTTGACAACTCTTGATGGGAGAGATGCAGCTCTATTAGAGAGAGACGAGGCATTATCTCATAGAGATGCCGCTATTGTTGAGTGGGATGAGGCCATATCAGCCATAGATGTAGTGATCGCTAAGCGGGATAGTGTCATATCTGCCCGGAATGTAGCCATCACAGATAGTACCACAGTGAGATCCCTGACCACTGGTATGCTTGTCGAGACAAGTGCGTACATTGATGAGCATCATGTCACCATTCAGATGGCCTCAAACTTGTTGGTTCGTGTGGATATCCTTGTACAGAAGACCACAGCGTTACCTTTTTCTTTGGAGAGAGATGCTATGTTAGATATGTTAGCCCGCATGCATACCGATCTGTAGATAGCCTTGTATTTTCCTGCACAGACTAGCTTAGCCATTTTGTCATGTACAGTTTACATTGTGTATATCAAATAGTATTATATATAGTAGGGAAATATATTTTTGATCACTTCCCTTTTGAATATGCCTGAATACTTGCTTGATATTTTCCTGCTTCTTCAGGGCTTGTGATCTTGATGTATTCGGAATTCCTCCTTGCTGGATGGACATTGAGTTGTCCTTGGATAGTTCATAATGGATCATTGATCTGTGTGTTCCCTACCATCTTTGGTGTCTTGGGACTGGTTTCTGTATGGAAATATGGAGAGGAAAATGGCTTTCCTCTCTGAGATTGACCGCACCACTGATGGTCGCCAGTACTCCTATTTAGGAGGAGCCTAGTTAAATTCTATCTCTTATGGATTGGTGTTGCTCTTTATGGAACAACCGCAGCTTAGATGGTCACTGAGTCTCCCGCTTAGATAGGGAGGTCAGGTAATTCTATCCCTTTGCTTTAAAGCCAATGAAATGTGGTGGATTGAAGTTTGATCCCAGTACCGTTGACAAGTATTTGTGTTTAGGTAGGGGGTTAGACCGAACCATAAATGGTTGCCAACGTACTACTGTTGAAGAGGAGATCAGGTCTGCGTAGTTTGAACCTGGTGTAAGAGGTTTAACGCTGTATGTGGCAGAAAGGGTGTAGGAATATTCTTGTTGTTTTTATTTTTGTTGTTTTTGTTTTTGTAAGGAGAAAGGTGTAAAAAAATTTCTGTTATTTTTGTTTTATTGCGACCGGGCCATATAAAATGGTTGCCTACGTACTCCCGTGTATCAAGGAGATCAGGTCGACGTAGTTCACCCCTCAAGACGTTTTGTAGCCAACGAAAAGTTTGATCCTATGTGGAGGACAAACTGCGGTGGGGAAGAAAGTTTAATCCTAAGTTCAGGATAAATTACAGGTGTGAAAAGTTTGATCCCATGTTTAGGGACAAACTGCAAGTGTGAAAGGTTCAATCCCTAGTGTGATAACCGAAGTTAAGTAAGGTTAAAAAAACTGAGTGGAGAGGAAAGGATCTGGTGATTTGAAAACCAGGCTGCTGGCTTGAAAAGTGTGTTTCCCTGAGGGGCGCAGTGTGGAAAAAGAGTTATATGCAGTGAAGGGTTAAAGAACCGGAATGACTGGTGATCTGATGATCCAACACCAGGATGTTTGTTTGATGGTAACTTCAGACAAAGTACCGTTTCACAGTGTCCGAATTGATAAGTTGGGGAAATTCATCGCCGTCCATTTCCTGCAATCTGAGAGCACCTCCTGTCAATACCTCATTGACAATAAACAGGCCTTCCCAGTTAGGAGAAAATTTTCCCTTAGACTGATCTTCGTTGTCGATGATCCTCTTCAAAACCAAGTCATGTTGTTTAAACTGCCGTAGCCGGACTTTTCTGTTGTAGGATCGGGTGATCCTTTGTTGATATAACTGACCATGGAAGATAGCTACGGTTCACCTTTCGTCTATTAGAGATAATTGGTGATACATGTCTTGTACCCATTGGTCTTCATCCAGCTGAGCATCTATCAACACTCTGGGGGATTCCATTTCCACTTCTATGGGAGCACTACTTCCATCCCATAGGTTAATGCGTAGTGGGTTGCCCCAGTTGAAGTGTGCATTGATGTTCTGTAGGCTAACAAAGTAAGAGGCAATAAGTCAAGCCAGTCTTTGTGGTTGGCGGATATCTTTTGCATGATCGTCTTTATGTTTTTGTTAGCCACTTCAATAGCACCATTCATCTTTGGATGGTAGATGACGGAGTTAAGATGTTTGATGTGGAATTTACTGCATAACTCCTCCATAATTTTGTTGTTAAGGTTCTTAGCATTGTCTGATACAATTACCTCTAGTTGTCCATATCGACAAATGACATTGTTTCTGATGAAAGCAATGATAACTTCTTTGGTTACCCTGGGGAAGGAGGATGTTTCTACCCACATGGTGAAGTAGTCGATCATGGTGAAGATAAACCGATGCCCATTACTGGCTTTGGGTTCGATGGGCCCAATCACGTCCATTCCCCACATTGAGAAGGGCTAAGGCGAATTCATATTGTGGAGCTCCCGTGGAGGGGCATGGATAGCATTCCCATGAATTTGGCATTGATAACATCTCATGACGTGGTCATTGCAGTTAGCTTTGAGAGAGAGCTAGTAATATCCCGTTCTGAGGATCTTCTTTACAAGTAAAGGGTCACTCATATATGGGCCACATATTCCACCATGGACCTCATCCATGAGTCTTTGAGCTTGGTCCTTGTCTAGGCATCTGAGGAGACCCAGTCCTGCATCTCTCTTGTAGAATGCATCTCGGCTCAGCTAGAATTTCATAGCAAGTCAATGAATCTTCCTTTGCTTAGTCAAGCTCACCTCAACGAGTGTAGATTCATCTCGCAAGTACTCCTTGATATGCTGATACCAAGGTTGTTAGATTTGAGGTAGCTAATCTGATACTTCTCCAATATAGTTCTTATAGGCTGGCGCTTTTTTCAGGGCAAATGTAACGCTTGGCATGTGTTCCTTGTCAGGTATGTGAATCATGGAGGCCAAAGTTGCTAGCGCGTCTGCGAAGTCATTCCTATTACGAGGAATGTGTAGAAAGGAGATCTCTTCGAACTCCGAAGCCATCTGTAAAACTTTTTGATGGTAAGGCATCAAATGTAGCTCTTTGGTTTGGAAGATTCCCATGGATTGTTTGACTACCAACTCTAAATCTCCAAAGACAGTTAACCGCCTGATGCCCATTGAATGGGCAAGTTTTAGCCCCATGATACAGCCTTCATACTCAGCTGTGTTGTTGGTGCTGACAAACTATAATTTGACGGTGACGGGATACTTCTCCCCATACCTAATACTAGAATTGATCCAGCTCCAGAACCTTCCATATTAATAGCTCCATCAAAATACATGATCCATGTTTGGCGTGTATCATACTGATGGTGTTGCTGAATTGCCATTACCCCTTCATCGGGGAAGTATGTTTCCAATGGTTTGAAATCCCCTGAAGGTGCGACGGCCAGTTGATCCGCGATTCCTTGACATTTAATGGACTTCTGTGTCACGTAAACGACGTCAAATTATTGCATAATCAATTACCATCTGGACAGTTGGCAATTCAGTATGGACTTGCTGAACACATACTGGAGAGGATCCACGCGGGATATCAGATAGGTTGTGTGCCCATGGAGGTAATGTTATAACCTCATGGAAGCCCATGCTAAAGCACAACAAGTCTTCTCAATCATAGTGTACTTGTGTTAACTGCTGCTGAATCTTTTGCTGAGGTAATAGATAGCTCGTTCTCAGCCTCTATCGTCTTTCTGACCCAACATACAACCCATGGCATTGTCACTTATGGACAGGTACATGAACAAGGGAAAATCATCCCTGGGTGGTACCAAAATAGGAGCTTTGACTAGCTGTCCTTTGATTGTATGGAAGGCTTGCTGGAATTTATCATTCCATTTCATGGAGGAGTTTTTCCTTAATAGCTTGAAGATAGGCTCACAGGTTGCTGTGAGTTGAGAAATGAACCTACTAATGAAGTTGACTCTTCCCAAAAATCCCCGTATTTTCTTCTCTGTCTGAGGAATGGGCATTTCCGTGATGGCCTAGATTTTGGTGGGATCCAGCTCAATCCCTTTGTGGCTGACTAGGAATCCTAGCAACTTGCCTAATTTTACGCCAAAGGCGCACTTGGCTGGATTTAACTTCAAGTTGTACTTATGTAACCTGTTGAAAAGCTTTTTGATATGGTCTAGGTGGTCTTCCTCCCTTCGGGACTTGACAATAATGTCATCCACATAGATCTCTATCTCTTTGTGCATTAAGTCATGGAAAAGAGCCATCATGGCTCGCTAGTAGGTAGCTCCGGCATTGATGAGCCAGAAAGACAACACTCTGTAGCAAAAGGTTCCCCAAGGCGTGATGAAAGCAGTTTTCTCACGATCCTCTTTAGCAACCATGATCTGATGGTACCCCTTAAAGCAATCAACAAAGGAGTGTATGTCGTATTGAGTAGTATTGTCAATGAGAATGTGAATAAATGGCACGAGAAAGTTATCTTTAAGGCAAGCTTTATTCAGATCCCGATAATCCACGCAAACTCGCACCTTTCCTCCAGGCTTAGGCACGGGATCGATGTTGGATATCCATTCAGGATATGTGGACACCATGATAATACCAGTTTAAAATTATTTCACAATTTCTTCTTTCACATTTAAACTCCACTCAGGTTTCAATTGCCTGAGCTTCTGCTTGACTGGCTTGAATCCTTCTTTAATGGGAAGGTGATGAAGGACAATGTCAGTGGACAAGCCCACCATGTCTTCATGAGACCATGCAAACACATTCTGAAATTGGGTTAGTAACATAACCATGTCATTCCTCTGGTTCGGGGTAAGGTCTGAACCAATTTGGATTAACTTAAGATTTTCTAAGGTTCCAAGATTGGAGGAGGTGGTTTGATTAAGGTTGGGTTTAGGTTTGTCTTTGACCCATTCTTTGATCTCCGGAGGCACCTCAATGTCCTGTTGTATTTCCATCAAGTCTGAGTCCAACTTTTCATCATTGTTACAATCCTTGTGGAGAAGAGACATCTTATCAGCAAGTACATGCATATCTAAGTTTAGAGTCCTGAAACAAAATTTGCTTTCACTTAATATATAAGCAGTTATTATATCTACAAGGCAGAAAGAAGTCCTGACCATTTTACCCTTGTCGACCAATGCAAGGAATGCTGCTCCAATTGGGAAGGGCAAAGTCCTGGTGGAATGCAGTGATGGAGGGGCTGGCAATGTCCTCCTTCTCCCGAATGATGACCATTATGTCTGGACAATCATCGTCGGGGGTGTATCTGTTTGTATGGTCATCATGGATAATGATGCGTATGCCTGACATCATTCGGAAGATGTCTTGTTTAATTCTTCGTTCCTCTTCCTCCACCTTGGGATCTGGGACAAAGACTTCCTTCTCCTTTACCGGTATTGGCTCAGGAAATAACATAGCCATTACATTGGCTGGCACCTTTACCGGAGATTGTGCAGACTCTAGATTTACAGGTGGAGATAATCGTCGTGTGGCTAAAGTTGAAGGAATCTGCTTCTACTTATGTGGATTCCTGTGACTGGAACTGGCAGAATATCCTAGTCTGGTCATCCCAGTTTAACTGGCCACTTGAATCGGGTGTTTAATACCCTGATGACTTTTACTCAGCCCTTGTCCCAGCTAGTGTCCCAATGACATCATTTCTTGAGTAGATGCCATCACTTCGGCATAAATCTTGGGTGCGGGAAATGGCGTCCCAATGGAATGGTATTGAGTGTTGCTCACTTCCAAAGCGTGGAAACTGACCAGCTCAACATCAAAATTAAAACTGATGAATGACATGTCACCATATTGAGGACATTCCGGCTCAGCGTTGACTGTGACTAGGCTATTGTTGATAATGTATTTAAGTTACTGATGAAGAGTGGAGGGGACTTCCCCGGCCATGTGAATCCACGGTCTCCCCAGAAGCAGATTGTATCATGTATCTATTTTGAGAACGTGAAAAGATGCACAGAATGTATGGGGACCAATCTCAATTGGCAACTCAATCTCTCCGACTGAATTCCGGCGGGATCCATCAAAAGCTGTAATAACCGTATGGCTGCTTCGGATCCGTTTAAGATTAACATTCATCTATAGCAATGCAGTGTAAGGACAGATATTCAGAGACAAACTTCCATCTATCAAGACTCACAGTTAGCATGTATCCGGAGGACAAAACCGCAATGTGTAACAGCTTATAATGACCGGTCCCTTCGGGCGGTATGTCATCATCAATGAAAGATATCACATTGTTGTTGAAAATATGATCAACTAGATGTTGAAATTTTTCCACATCCACTGATTTCGGCAAGTAGGCTTCTTCCAAAACCTTCAATAGAATCTTCCGGTGATCCTCGAAAGTTAAAACCAAGTCTAGTATTAAAATTTGATGTGGAACTTCTCTTAAGCTTAAAACCACCGTGGCTTTATTATGACCCATAGCATGGAGGAATTTTTCAATCTTCTCCATGAGAATTTTCCCCTTTGATTTGATGGTAGGCTTCAATACCCGTTGGGGAAGATACAATGGATTTTCCTTCGACACTGCAGCAGTCATATGAGAGATGGATCCTTCAGCTTCTACATAATTCCAAAGGACTTTTTGTAAGCTGATAATAGGATATTGTGGTCTGAATGGTAAGTTGATTGGCTATGGAGAAGCCAATTTCAAAGGATTGTCAATTCCTTTAAGTTGAATTGATTGTATTGTGAATGGTTTGACAGTCCCATCAGCCTCAGCGGATATAACTGCTACCAGTCCCTTCCATTTAGTAGAATAAGTATTTTTACTCTCAAATAGCACAATATCATTGTCTGCCAGTTGCAGGACACTGCTATCAATTAGATTCTGAATAAGGTGGCGGAGTGCCCAACATTATTCTATGTTGTGACCGCGAGAATGGGAGTGATATTGTGATAACCCGAGATTTCGAATAATCAAAATTTCACGAATAATTTTTTTTTATTTAATATTGACTGTTAATATTGTACTGAGTATCTGTGATATGAGTCTCGAGAAGTTGTCAATTTATTTATTAACTGGTAAATCAGAGTAGAGTCGTGCTTAACAGCTTTAGAACCCTAACCCTAATTTCTGGATAGGGATTCGATGGAAAATATAATTAAAATAATTATAATGATGAATATGTGTTTGTACTATATAGAGATTTTGATCAAATGATTGATCGGGTAAGGTTTAAAATTTATAAACCCTAATAAGAGATTACAAACCCTAATCTTAGGATTAGAAACCCTAACGTGCAGTTGGAAACCCTAATCGAAAGTCGGGAAACCCTAATTTCGTATATGAGATTCCTAAACCCTAATTAGGAAACCCCAATCCTAATTATCAATCCTAAAATGATTAGTATGTGTTAATATAATTAGGAAACCCTAATTATTCTTTGGAAATATTAATTTCTCTTTAAAACCCTAATTACATTTTCGAAATTCTTAATTTTCTATTTTTAAACCCTAATTAGAAAATTCTAGAATTTGAGTATTTAAAACCTAAGGGTTTGAACCTTAGGATTAAACCCTAAGGGCTGAACCCTAAGGGTTTGTGCAATTGTCAAGAATGCCATTAAATTTATTTTGCTAAAGTCTAAAATGCCCTTTTTCATTTTCTTTAACTGATAACTTGTAAAAATGCTAGCAACTTTAGTTGGTAACCTAATACATTGACTTTGTGACACAAAACACCAGCCAAATCAGTCCATAACATCAGATCATACATGCATCTACATAATATATATAGATTAAAGAGAGAAAATACATGTATTTGCTCATTTTTGCATACAAGCTCTCACCAACTCTCTCTCTCCCTAAAAGCTCCGAAAAGCACAAGTAAATCAGTCTCTAAAACACCTCCTAGAAACCCAAGAACAGATTGGAGAGTATAGGTCAAGGATTAGAAAAATAGAAGGTATAAACCCTAGTCTACTTTGATCTTGTATGCTTGGTCAAAATTTGTGTTTTTGTGTTTTTATAAGTGTTATATAATGTATTTTGTTGATCTATCTTTATCCATGATGGATCCATAGCATCAAATGCTTTAAAATTGAAGCTTTACAAAACTGCCCAAGAACATAGTTTGTGGTCTGACAAACTAATGTTAGGAGCCACAGATTCGTGTATGTTTATGATTTTTGTTGTTTGATGTTTTGGATTTGTATTCTGGTATGAGGTCTTTATTCTGCAAGTGAAATCATGGTCATTGAACGTCTTGATTACAAGTTATAATCGGTCAAAGTCGGTTGACCGACCATGACCGAGTATAATCTAGGTAACCCAGAAATACATGATCAGCGTCTGACAATAATTTCGAGCTTCCAGATTTGTCAGGTTTTTAGTGTTATGATGTTGTTGTTGTAACCTATTTGTAGCTGGTTATGTGGACAATAGATTCATGCTTTAAGATCTCTTATCTCAAAAAAATATGGAATGTAATTAATGGTCAAACCTAGCCATTTGGTCACGAACACAGTTTCTGGAAAACCCAGAAACTGTAAGAACGAACTTTCTGACAACCTTTGACCAGATTGAATCTGGAGATTTTAATGTTTTTGGACTGAGATATTGACATCTCGTTGTTACTTGTCGTGAATACTACATGTGTGAACCATAAAACCATCAAAATCGTGACCAGAACCTATATTAAAATGATCTAGAAAGTACCGAGATGAACTGCTGGGTTTCTGGAAAAACTCAAAAATCGTCTGACAAGGATTTTGAAGACACATATCGTCTTCATATGTTATTGTATGACCGAGATGAAGATTTATTCATGTAGTATTACATAAACACTACATGATCAATACTTAACCTAGCCCAAAACATGATCAGATTGGATTTTATGAGCGGTCAAACAAGGCATGTTGATAGCTAAGCTTTTAGTGTTCTTGAGCTCAAGAACACCAACAGCGATGCTTTGTGTCACTAAAGGTCTTTAGCGATGGTTTTATTATTTTCTAATTTCTGATTTTCCGGAAATTACTTAAAAATAGAAAATAAATTATAGAAATTTCAAAAATGATTTTAAAAATCATTTTAAATTCTGAAAAATAACTTTTAATTATTTGGGACATTTTTCTTTAATATTTATAATTATTTAAATATTAAAGGTATTTAATTTATTTAATTAGTGTATTAAATAAATTAGAGAAAAATAATTTAATATTATGAAAAATTATTTTAAATAAGAATAATATATTTAAAAATATTTTAAGTTATAAAATATAATTTTTAATATTTTTTGAGAATTTTCATTAATAATTTAATATTAATGATATTAGATTTATTTAATTATTAAATTAAATAAATAAGATAAAAATGATTTTATGGATTTAAAAATCATTTTAAATAAGAATAAAGTGTTAGAAAATATTTTGAATTATAAAATATAATTTTCAATATTTTTGGAGAATTCTCATTAATAAATTAATATCAATGATATTAGATTTATTTATTTATTATATTAAATAAATAGATTAAAAATGATTTTATTGATTTAAAAATCATTTAAAAATGAGCAAAATGTTTTAAAAATATTTTAAGTTATAATTAATGACTTTTAATATTTTGATAATAATTTTATTAATATTTAAATATTAATGGTGATGATTTAAAAATGATTTTAATTATTTTAAAAATCATTTAAGTAGAAAAATATTTTAAGTTATTAACAATAACTTTAATATTTTGACAAGTATAACATTAGTATTTTTATATTATTAAATGTTAATGATGATAAGATTATTTGATAATTAAATTATTTAAAAATGATTTAAGTGTTTGAAAAATTATTATAAATTATAATAATTGCTTATAAATTATTAAAAGCTTCCGAAAAATATTATAAATGATAATTGACTTATCTAAAATAATATTGAAGCTTAGAGACCGAATTTAATTGACAATAAATGTGTTAATTGTTGGATAGGGTGACTAGAACACCGAGATGAGACCGAAGTCCAACCAGATCGAAATAGTTAGATTTGATAAGTGTTTATATAGTAGACACTGATGTGATTATGTGATAATATATCTAGGAGAAGATTGACTGTGAATTACAGTATTGTGTGTTATGAAATATTGTGCTAATTGTGAGACTGATATTATTGGTTATAGGTCTTTCAAAAGCAGATAAGTATATTGTGTAGCTGTAATCAGCGAAAGAGGCAAGTTTTCTAACTTAACCTTGAGTTAATATTGTTTAAATATTGTAGTGGTTAATTATTGCTGATTATACCACGTCCAAGAATTTATTGTTGATTATTCGCAGTTAGTTCATGTTTAATAATTCAAATTGAATTACTGATTCGAAAAATATATATTCGTAGAATTACTATTATTGGATATTCATATCTATAGAAGCTAATATTGATAGTACATATAATTGATGTTTATTGTCGAATTATGTTGAGAAATGTCTTAGCTAATTATTCCGACTAGACGAACATTTGTTAGAACTTAATAGGTTCGAGAAGAGAAGAGAAGATAATTTAATTATTATTGATAGATAAATGCCAGTTGTATCGGCTAGATCGAAAAAGAAAACTTGACAGGTTTTAGAAGAGAAGAGAAGAAAATTGATTCGATATTAAAATCATCAAATTTTGTTGTTAAATCAAATCTTGATTCTGAGACTGAGAAGAACAACCTTTTATATAAATAAAATATTTTTAGTCGTATATTCGACCATTTCGCGCGACTTAAGTATTATGTATAATATAGGGTACACGGAGTTGGCCGGCTCTAAGTACTTGCAGAGGGGTATGATTTAATCTTTATGGTTATCTGATACACCTGCGTATATGTCAACGAAAAACTTTGATATATACCCGAGAAAAGAAGTTTAAGATCCAACGGATCGCTCAACATAAATCTGGAAAATATTCCACTTTGGCTATTTCGTAGAATTAATTCTTGATTATTCATTAGAATATCGTAGAAAACCTTGAAAGTGTTATACTCTTTCATTATCAGATTATTATTGCATAGAATGTGAGAAGACTTGTTATTTATTCTTATACATTTATTGTATGTATTAACTTGCGGGGCAAACTTGTTGCTCACCCTTGCTAAATAAAACTTTTCAGTTAGGGACAAAGTTGCAGAAGGTTCTATGAAGAAGAACAAAGGAAAAAGCATAGTGATAAATTAGTTAGGAATATCATTATTATTATGTTATGTTTGTGAACCCTTTTTGTATATCTAAAGGGTATGTTTGTAATGTTAAGGTTAGAGAACCTGGGAATAATATATTAACAATCTCTGTTAATGACTTATGTATTGCTATTTCTGTATGAATGGGTAGTTAGATGTTATTATATTGTGGATCATGAACACCAAACTCGGGGGTCAGGTAACCCGAATTTGGGGGTGTCACATGTTGGTATCAAAGCTGTAGGTTATAAACCTTAAGTGGGGTGGGGAAAAACCCTAGGGTTATAACCATGAGCGAGATAGGGAATACTCATTTAGAGTACTAAGTGAGGGATTGCAGAAGCATATCGATAGTGAGACAAGCAGACATATAGTGTGAGGAGTTTGTACTAATGGAGTACTAATCTAGTTGTTTAAACTGATTGTAGGATGTCGGGAGAAGATAAGATGAGTACGGAGATGCCAATGGTTGTCGCACCAGTACCTGTAGCCGAGGTGCCAGCACAGAGCGAGTCAGTAGAGGTGGTGGGAAAAGATAAACCCATGGTTAATCTCGGGAGTGATCATGACGATTATCCCGAGATGTATCTGAGTGGAAATGAGGAGGCAGAGTCTAAGCAAGCTAGGGTGGAGAAAAAAATAAGACCAAAGTTGGAGAACAAGATCAACTATCTGCAGAAGTTCAAGAACTCCGGAGTAAGGTATTTCTCTTAGAGGAGTTGTGGAAGACAGAGCGAGCGTTATGCGAAATGACTGAAGAACGGAACGAGCTCAAGGCGTATGTGGAAAGGATGAAGACTGAAGGTGGTGGATCGTCTAAAGAAACAATCAAGCAGCAGAAAGACAAGAAAAAGAGGAAGAGGTGCAACGACAACCCTAATTCTGAAAAGTCACGCTCGAAGAAGAAGCAAGCCTGTAGAAAGTGTGGAAAGACTCACGTGAGAAAATGCATGATGTGGAAGAACGTGTGCTTCAACTGCAAGCAGAAAGGACATATTTCACTACATTGTCCTAAGCCGAATACGAGGAAGTGTTATTCATGTGGGAGAACGGGTCACGGATTCAACAAGTGTCCCAACAAGAAGAAGACTGGTGAAGGGAGTGAATGGTAGATAACTTAAGTTTGAGCGTTAGTATCTTTTGGTAGAAGATTATGATATTAAGTGTTGTAATATAGAGAACAATGTGTGAACATACGTAAATATAAATATGTTTGTATGAATGAAATTTTTTTTTCTATATAATATAAGATTAAGATTAATTTGTGTGTTCTTAAAACTCATACTTATGGTAAATTCATGAATCATAATTATATGAAATGTTTGAACCCCTCAGCGAATGGACGCCAAAAGTCAGACTAGGATAAGTTCATACACTCATATAATTGTGGCAAGTTCCTGAACTCATAAGTGTGGTAAGTTTGACGAACTGGGAATAACTATGTGTAAATGGAGAATTACAACTTTTTGTGTAAAGTTGTGTTGTTAATCCTGATATGTTTTAAAAAGGGAAAGTAATATGTGTTAAGTACTAAATGTACTATGTGCTATTTGAATAAATATGAGATTATATGAGAATTATGTGTTGAATTCTTATTGTGTTAAGAATCTGTGTAGAGAAAGAGAATTAATATAAGATTTTTATTTAAAATCAGATCATACCGCCTAGACGTCAAAATTGAAATCAAAGGGAAGAGCAATCGGTGAATAATGAAGGAGGTCAAGCTGACCCAATGCAAAACTTTACTTCTATGTTAGCCCAAGCTATGGAGAATAAAGCTCCAGCTGCAAGAGGAAGAGCGAGGAATCAGCCAGCCGATAGATTGGTAAATTTTAAAGACTTTAAAGCGATAGGACCGCCAGAATTCAAGGGAACCACGGATCCGACTGAAGCCCAAACCTGGGTAAAGGAGATGGAGAAAGCATTCATCATTACGCGTGTGGCAGAAGAGCAAAAGACAGCTTTTGCTACATACTTGATGAAGGGAGAAGCTAATTACTGGTGGGAGACTAATCCAGCGAGAGCGGGTACAACTGTGGTGACGTGGACAAGATTCAAATAGTTTTTCTTTGAGAACTACTTTTCGCCAAGTATGTAATCCATGATGGAAGTTAAATTTTTAGAATTAAAGTAGGAGAACATGTCGGTATTAGAGTATGATGCTAAATTCAACGAATTAGCGAGATTTGCACCTCATCAGGTGGACACAGAAGTAAGAAAAGCGAGAAGATTTGAGAATGGGCTGATGCCAGGGATATTCAACAATGTAGCGGTATTGCAGATCAATACATTTGCGGCTTTAATGGAGAAAGCGTTAATTGCTGAAGGAGGGAGCGAAGCTGCGTCTCGATTTCATCAGGAGAAGAAAAAAAAGACAAGTGATGGAAGAAGCAGTGGTGGTAGTAACCCAAATAAGAGGAAGTGGAGTGAGAATACCTAATCGGGTGATAAGACAAAAGGAAATAAGAAAGAAAGAGAACCATGTGTTACCTGTAGGAAGAATCATGCTGGAGTTTGCCTGAAAAAGAAGGGAGTTTGTTACAACTGTGGGAAAGAGGGACACATGTCGCCCAATTGTCCCAATCCGAAGAAGATATAAGGTTGCTTTGCGTGCGGATCAACGAATAATCTGGTTTCGAACTGTCCGAAAAGAAATACGGAGAAAGAAAGTGGCAACAAGGGACCTGGTAACGGATCTTTGGCAATTAAAGGACCTGCATAGCCAGGGAGACCAACAGCTCGTACATTAAACATGACGGGGCAAGATGCAGTGACTACTCAGGAGGTGGCAACAGGTAACAAGTTCGCTTAAGAATTTAAATTACGCGAGTAATATGAGTCAGATATTTTGTGAGCTATTTTCTTTTATAGATTCAAGTCACAGGTTAGAATTTGAAACACAAATTAATATTGTGTTGATAAAAAATGAACTGATGATACAACTTCAAATGATTATAGAGAATAAGAAATCGGTGATTCCGAGGACGGAATCCTTTTAAGGAGTGGTGAATGTGATAACCTGGGATTTCAAATAATCAAAATTTCACAAATAAATTTTTTATTTATTTATTTAATATTGACATTGTTTGTTAATATTGTACTGAGTATATGTGATATGAGTATCGAGAAGTAGTCAATTTATGTATTGACTGATAAATCAGAGTAGAGTTGTGCTTAACAGCTTTAGAAACCCTAACCCTAATTTCAGGATAGCGATTCAGTAGAAAATATAATTAAAATAATCATATTGATGAGTATGTGTTTGTACTGTATAGAGATTTTGATCAAATGATTGATCGGGTAAAGTTTAAAATTTATAAACCCTAATCTTAGGCTTAAAAACCCTAACGTTCAGTTGAAAACCCTAATCGAAAGCCAGGAAACCATAATTTCATATCCGGGATTCCAAAATCCTGATTAGGAAGCCCTAATCCTAATTAGCAAGTCTAAAGTGATTAGTATGTGTTAATACAATTAGGAAACACTAATTATATTTTAAAAATATTAATTTCTATTTAAAACCCTAATTATATTTTTGAAATTCTCAATTTTCTATTTTTAAACCCTAATTAGAAAATTCTAGAATTAGAATATTTAAAACCTAAGGTTTTGAACCTTAGGGTTAAACCCTAAGGGTTTGTGCAATTGTCAAGAATGCCATTAAATTTATTTTGCTAAAGACCAAAATGTCCTTTTTCATTTTCTTTAAATGATAAATTGTAAAAATGCTAGCAACTTTAGTTGGTAACCTAATACATTTGACTTTGTGACACAAAACTCCAGCCAAATCAGTTCATAACATCAGATCATACATGCATCTACATAATATACATAGATTAAAGAGAGAGAAAATACATGTATTTTCTCATTTTGCATACAAGTTCTCGCCAACTCTCTCTCTCTCTCTCTCTCTCTCACTAAAAGCTCCGAAAATCACAAGTAAATCAGTCTCTAAAACACCTCCTAGAAACCCAAGAACAGATTGGAGAGTATAGATCAAGGACTGGAAAAATAAAAGGTATAAACCCTAGTCTACTTTGATCTTGTATGCTTGGTCAAAATTTGTGTTTTTGGGTTTTTATAAGTGTTATATAATGTTTTTAGTTTATCTATGTTGATCCATGATGGATCCATAGCATCAAATGCTTTAACATTGAAGTTTTACAAAACTGCCCAAGAACATGGTTTGTGGTCTGACAAGCTAATGTCAGGAGCCACAGATTCGTGTATGTTTATGATTTTTGTTGTTTGATGTTTTGGATTTGTAGTCTGGTATAAGGTTTTTATTCTGCAAGTGAAATCATGGTCGTTGAACGTCTTGATTGCAAGTTATAATCGGTCAAAGTCGGTTGACCGACCATGACCGAGTATAATCTAGGTAACCCAGAAATACATGATCAACGTCTGACAATGATTTCGAGCTTCCAGATTTGTCAGGTTTTTAGTGTTATGATGTTGTTGTTGTAACCTATTTGTAGCTGGTTATGTGGACAATAGATTCATGCTTGAAGATCTCTTAACTCATAAATAAATGGAATGTAGTTAATGGTCAAACCTAGCCATTTGGTCACGGACACAGTTTCTGAAAAACCAAGAAATTGTAAGAACGAACTTTCTGACAACCTTTGACTAGATTGAATCTGGAGATTTTCATGTTTTTTGACTGAGATATTGACATCTCGTTGTTCCTTGTCATGAATACTACATGTGTGAACCATAAAACCATCAAAATCGTAACCAGAACCTAGATTAAAATGATCTAGAAAGTATCGAGATGAACTACTGGGTTTCTAGGAAAACCCAGAAACCGTCTGACAAGGATTTTGAAGGCACAAATCGTCTTGATATGTTATTTTATGCCCGAGATGAAGATTGATTCATGTAGTGTTACATAAACACTACATGATCAATACTTAACCTAGCCTAGAACATGATCAGATTGGATTTTATGAGCAGTAAAACAAGGCATGTTGATAGCTAAGTTGTCAGTGTTCTCGAGCTCAATAACACCAACAGCGACGCTTTGTGTCGCTAAAGGTCATTAGCGACGGTGTTATTATTTTCTAATTTCTGATTTTCTGTAAATTACTTAAAAATAGAAAATAAATTATAGAAATTTCAAAAATGATTTTAAAAATCATTTTAAATTCTGAAAAATAACTTTTTATTATTTGGGACATTTTTCTTTAATATTTATAATTATTTAAATATTAAATGTATTTAATTTATTTAATTAGTGTATTAAATAAATTAGATGAAAATAATTTAATATTATGAAAAATCATTTTAAATAAGAATAATGTATTTAAAAATATTTTGAGTTATAAAATGTAACTTTTAATATTTTTCGAGAATTTTCATTAATAATTTAATATTAATGATATTAGATTAATTTAATTATTAAATTAAATAAATAAGATAAAAATGATTTTATTGATTCAAAAATAATTTTAAATAAGAATAAAGTGCTAGAAAATATTTTGAATTATAAAATTTAATTTTCAATATTTTTGGAGAATTCTCATTAATAAATTAAGATTAATGATATTAGATTTATTTATTTATTATATTAAATAAATAGATTAAAAACGATTTTATTGATTTAAAAATGAGAAAAATATTTTAAAAATATTTTAAGTTATAATTAATGACTTTTAATATTTTGATAATAATTTCATTAATATTTAAATATTAATGGTGATGATTTAAAAATGATTTTAATTATTTAAGTAGAATATTAATGATTTAAAAATATTTTAAGTTATTAACAATAACTTTAATATTTTGACAAGTATAACATTAATATTTTTATATTATTAAATATTAATGATGATAAGATTATTTGATAATTAAATCATTTTAAAATGATTTAAGTGTTTGAAAAATTATTATAAATTATAATAATTGCTTATAAATTATTAAAAGCTTTCGAAAAATATTATAAATGATATTTGACTTATCTAAAATAATATTGAAGCTTAGAGACCGAATTTAATTTATAATAAATGTGTTAATTGTCAGATAGTGTGACCAGAACACTGAGGTGAGACAAAAGTACAACTAGACCGAAATAGTTAGACTTGATAAGTGTTTATATATGTTATAAACGCTGATGTGACTATGTGATAATGTGTCTAGGAGAATATTGACTGTGAATTACAGTATTGTGTGTTATGAAATATTGTGCTAATTGTGAGACCGATATTATTGGTTATAGGTCTTTCGAAAGCAGATAAGTATATTGTGTAGCTGTAATCAGTGAAAGAGGCAAGTTTTCTAACTCAACCTTGAGTTAATATTGTTTAAATATTATAGTGGTTAATTATTGTTGATTATACCACGTCCAAGAATTTATTGTTGATTATTCGCAGTTAGTGCATGTTTAATAATTTAAATTGAATTACTGATTCGAAAAATATAAATTCGTAGAATTACTATTATTGGATATGTATATCTGTAAAAGCTAATATTGACAATATAGATAATTCCTGTTTATTATCGAATTATGTTGAGAAATGTCTTAACTAATTATTCTGGCTAGACGAACATTTGTTAGAACTTGATAGGTTCGAGAAGAGAAGAGAAGAGAATTTAATTATTATTGATAGATCAATGCAAGTTGTATGGGCTAGATCGAAAAAGAAAACTTGATAGGTTTGAGAAGAGAAGAGAAGTGATTAGATATTGAAATCATCGAATTTCGTTGTTAAATCAAATCTTGATTCTGAGACTAAGAAGAACAACCTTTTATATAAAGGGATCATTTTTAGTCGTATATTCGACCATTGCGCTCGACTTAAGTATTATGCATAATATAGGGTACAAAGAGTTGGCCGGCTCTAAGTACTTGCAGAGGGGTATGATTTAATCTTTATGGTTATCTGATACAGCTGCATATATGTCAACGAAAAACTTTGATATATACCCGAGAAGAGAAGTTCAAGATCCAACGGATCCCTCAGCATAAATCTAAAAGTAGTATGCACACAAGCCAATCATATTTAATGATAAAGCATATACTTTGTAACAATCTTATTCATTTATTAATAAAAAGTTTTAATTTATTAAAGGCTTTTAATTATCTATATGATGCTATTTTATAATATGTGATAAACCCATAGTTTTAAGCAATGCTTTTAGAATAATGATAATGATCATTCTAATGAGATCTAAATTCTTAGAAAGCTTAAAACTAAAATAGTTCCCAATCATTGGATTACTAAATTGGTAATTAGTGAATTCGAATATATTGAAACATACGTTGCTTGCTCATTGGATGGGGATGATTGATTTCATGATCATTTATGTGGATACACTAAAGCAAGTATGTATGTGCTTATTAAAGATTAAGTTCACTAAACATGACTCGCTAAGGAATACCTAATGGAGTTTTACTTGCCTGTCAATAGGAATTCCTATAGTAATAATAGTACAAGTGATCCTTGGACTTGAGATCATCATAGTATCTTATGTATGATAAGTTATACTTTGACTTATTCCTTAAGACCCTTAGGTTATATCAAAGGGTATGCTTGGGTATAATAAGTTGTATATGAAGATAATGTATGATCAATAATGAATCTACCACTTCTAGTAAAAGAAGAAAAATATCCTATGTGATTCGATAAATGACAACCCAGTAGTACTTGGTCAAGGCATAATAAAATTAGAAAGGAGTTTCTAATTTGCATTATTTGGTGTTGTGCATTTAAGGATCGAAATATATATAATTAAATAAAATAAGACTTGACAGTAATTTCATGTCTTATATTTAATTGGGACATTGTATGGTGGAAGGATTGAATTGTACGGTAACTATTTACTTAAAGGTTCTTTTATGATTAATGTTGAAATCTATATTATCTAGAAAGTCGTTGATCGCTAGGGAGGCTTATCCCTATTGTAGAATAAATATTATTTATTTAAATAAATTAATATTTTACTTTATTTATTTAAATAAGATTAGAATTGTTCTAATTGATTTATTCACAATCGATTTAATATAGAGAACCTAAAGGGTCACACCATAAAAGGAAGAATAATTATTTAAGAAGTTAATGGCATAATCGTAATAACAAGTTAAGTATATTTAATTTAATTTATGCTGATAGAATAAATTAAATAGCTTAATATTTGTTATTTAATATTTTTATAAATATTAAATATAAATTAATAAGAGGAGTCTTATTATTATTATTACTATTATTATTATTTAATTCCTAAAGGAGTTTGAGAATTAATTAATAAAAGTACTCTCATATATTCCTAAAGATTGGGAGGTAAATTAATTAAAAGATCTTAATTAAGTATTCCTAATAAGATTAGGACCCTAATTAATTAAAGGAGATTAATTAATTAAAATAAAGCTCAATTCTTTAATTGTTAAGGAGCGTTACCTACATCTATAAATAAGAGGAGTCTTATTATGGGTGTAGAGTTGTTGTTGACTTTTTCACAACAGACGATTTCAATTGTTGAAGAGTACGCTCGTTTCTATGAGAGATAAAAAAACTAAAATTTTGTCAAACACCCATCTTCTTGAATATTTCTTCTTCCTTGGTGGATGTGACACCCCCAAATCCCGGTATTTCATTTCTTCAGGATTTGGTGTTCACGTAATCAAAACATTCATTTCTAACTATCCAATTATAATAAAATTGAATAACAAAACCTGCCCATACAGGATTAAACTTAAATAAATCTCCCAAGTTAACTAACCTTTACAAACAATCATTCATGAAGATAAATTAAAATAAACTTCATTACAATCTTTAAACCAAGTCTGAAAATAAACTATTCAACTATTACAAATCTTCAACATTGTTTCGTCTTTCCTTTCCCTTTACTGGTACTAGGTACATCACCAGTTTCAACCTTAGCTGTAAGAAATTTTACAGGCAAGAGTGAGCAAACAAGGCCCACTTGAAACAACAATAATTAAATCATTAAACTTTTACATCATTTCTCAACATTAAGCTCAATAGAATTTAACAATATACTCTATTAACTTTTGGAAAGCTTTAACCTTTACTGAGGGTCTAATGACCGCGAATCATGTCCACAGTTATAAGTAATTTTTTAACTTAAACTTTAACAGTCATAAGACTATAAGGACTTCACGTACTTAGGGGGATCAACCCTTCGTACAATGTATTGTGCACAATTATTTCAACGCTAAGCGTAATCTCTTATAAAAGAGTTGTTCTTCTCAGTATTTAGAATACAAGTCCGTACCAAAGTGAGTTTGGTTTGGATACATTATGGGGTAATTTAGAATTCAACGGTAATCAACTAAGGTTTAGTTGATTACGAACGACATAACTGTATACTATGGAATAATCATAGTTTAATTGATGTTTATAAATTGACATCATGCTTTAGGGATAATCTAATAGCATACACTTTGAATAATTATACCCTACCTTGCTTGAACAATAATAAGACAAGGTTAATTGAATAATAAACATCCACAACATGTATATAATTGTACATGCTAAACCACAAGTTAAGTACAAGAATAACTTGCTCCAAATAAATTTACACCATTATATGATAATCGAAATTGAAACAATAATTAGTTCAATAACACCAATAATTAGAAAACTTATACAATAAAGAACTTGCTAAATATCAAAAGTTAAGACTTAGAAACTTGCTCAATGTAAAAGGTAGGTTTAGGAAACTTGCCTTTAGCACAAGCTACACTTTTACCACTTGAATTGATACCCTAAACATATGTCATATTGACATAATTAGTCCTAACCAACATTGTACATTTATATAAATAATTACATTCATCATATGGGTTGAATTGCCCATTCACATAATTAATTATTTTTCAAGTAGATAATACTTAATAACATGATAGTTCATAGTCTAATCATACTGAAATTATCATTTAACATTATTATGATAAACACATAACATTTATTTTCAAGTTTTGTACATTTAAAAAAAACTGTCAGACAGTTCTGCCAAGCCGCGCAGCGGCGCCACAGTTTGTACTGTGGCTCGCGCTGCGGCGCTGAGTCGACGCTGCGGCGCAGCGATTATACTATGAGCCGGCGCTGCGACGCAGTGATTGTGCAACAGGCCGTGCTTACGTCATGGTGATGGCGCTGCAGCGCCAGCAATAAACTGATGGGCCGCGCCGCGGCGCGAACTGTCAGCGTCGACTGACAGCTTCGGCAACCATGAAAGAAAAAGTCAAATTGGCCAAAAAGCTCGAATCTAATAGACTGATTATCATGAAAATTACATATAGACATCATATAAACATATTGTGAGTACTCCTAACATGTTTCTATCCATCAATTAGCACAAACATCAATTATACAACACCCAATTTTAATATTTTTGGCAAAAACACCATTTTTAATATTTTCCATGAAATTCAACACTGTGATTTTGTTATTCAATCAAAACAGAAATTTCCAAGCATCATGATTATGATTTTTCATACTCTAACAATTCTTATAATCAATTTATCAATTTAACAACAATTAAAACCTTAATTTCTATTTTAAAATAGCCATACTCATATATATATTTCATATGAACACTGTGATAAATTTTCTTCATAATTTGCATACATACATAAAAGAAATTGATTATAATCATACATACATTCAAGAAAAATAGTTTTACAACAACAATCGTCATCTAAAGCTATATACATAAGAAATTCATCATCCATAATTATTTACAGAGAACTAGACTTTTAAAGAAAAATGTTAAGCTCCTACCTTTGATTGAAAAGTTGATGGCTACTTTTGACTATCAATTACTTTTCTCCAATTCCTTTCTCAAACCTTCAAGGAATTCTCTCAAGTTTTATTTCCCTTTTCTCTTTTCTTCTTCTTCTTCTCTTTTCTTTCACTGAGTCTTTCTCTAGTTTACGTATAATAACATAACGTATGTAATAATAGATATATTTAGTATAGAATTTAACTGACATCAGTTATATTATTTTGAAAATCAAAAGCCATAAGGTTTGTTTGGTTAAGCTTAATAAAAATAACCTATTAATCCTTACTCCTTGTTTGGTAAATTGAATTAAAATATAATAGATTAATCCTTATACCTTGTTTGCTAAAATCCTAATAGATTAAAGACTTATTATGCATTAATCCTTGTTTGAAAAAACTAGATTAAACAATTTTTAATTTATTTTAATAACTCCTTTATAGCAGGTTATTAGTCACACATTTATTAAATTAATAAATCAATTAAACATTAATCTATTAAATTACTTTAACACATAAACAATTATAATTCTTTTTACAATTATAATTTCATTTAATCAACTAATATTTCAAACTACAATTTCTCATTTAAATATTATTATTTATTTAAAATCATTATAAGCTCTCTAGCTTATTAAATTAAACTCCATTATTATAAAATCTCATAATAATTAATTTATTTAGCTCCTTAATTATTTACTCAACAAATAATTAATTAAATCACATCAACTCAAATTGCCATATAATTCAATAAATATTTAATATTGCCAATAAATATTTAATATTTAATATTTAATTATTTATTCAACAAATAATTAAATAAACCACATCACTCAAATTGAACAATTATTTATTCAACAATAACATATCCATTAAAATACTTAAATAAATCAATAAATATTTAATATCACACTTTAAAATTATGGAATGTTACATCATTCCCTCCTTACAAGGATTCTGTCCTCAGAATCATAATTCAAACAAATCATTCGTTACATTCTTCCCTACTTACAAAGATTCTGTCCCCAGAATCGAAGACACAGATTAAACAAATAACTTAGGGTATTCCTTCAATATTTTCTCTTCGAGTTCCCACGTAGCTTCTTCAGCGTTGTGGTTTCTCCATATCACATTCACAAAAGGTATCACTTTATTTCTGAGCACTTGTTCTTTCCTGTCGACTATCTGGATAGGGACCTCTTCATAAGTCAAATCTTTTTCGAACTGCAAAGGTTCATACTCGATCACATGCTTGTAGTCGGGTTTATATGGTCGTAACACCGAAATGTGAAAAACATTATGAATATTTTCCAACACTGGAGGTAGAGCTACCTCGTAAGCCACTTCTCCCACTCTTCGCAGCACTTCAAAGGGTCCAATAAACCTCGGACTTAGCTTTCCCTTTTTACCGAAACGAATTTTCCCCTTCCAGGGAGAAACTTTTAAGAATACAAAAGTTCCTACGTCAAATGTACGATCTTGTCTGTGTTGATCAGCATACTTTTTCTGTCTGTCTTGAGCTGCGACCAGTCTTGTCCTAATGAGTTTGACAACATCAGCAGTTTGTTGTACCAGTTCTGGTCCTAACAGTTGGCATTCACCGACTTCATCCCAACACAGTGGGGTTCTGCACTTTCTGCCGTACAATGCCTCGTAAGGTGGCATGTCGATGCTCGCGTGATAACTGTTGTTGTAAGAAAATTCCACCAATGGTAGTTGATCTTCCCAGCTTCCTTTAAAGTCCATGACACATGCTCTCAGCATATCTTCCAATGTCTGAATTGTTCGTTCGCTTTGGTCATCTGTTTGTGGATGATAAGCCGTACTCATTCGCAACTGTGTTCCCATACATTCTTGTAGTCTCTTCCACAAATTCGATGTAAACTGCAGATCTCTATCAGACACAATTGATACTGGCACTCCGTGCCTCGAAACAATCTCCTTAATGTACAATCTTGCCAACTGATAAAGATTGAATCTAATCTTTATTGGTAAAAAGTGCGCTGATTTCGTCAGTCTGTCCACTATTACCCAAATCGCATCACATCCTCTCTGAGTAGTTGGAAGACCCACCACAAAATCCATCGTGATGTGTTCCCACTTCCATTCCGGTATTTCTAACGGTTGGAGTAATCCGCTGGGTCTTTGATGTTCGGCTTTTACTCTCTGACATGTCAAGCATTTCGCTACGCATTCAGCAACATCTCTTTTCATATTTGGCCACCAAAAATGTCAGCGCAAATCCTGATACATTTTCGTGCTTCCTGGATGAATTGAATACTTTGAGCTATGAGCTTCAGTCAGAATTTCTTCTTTCAGCTCTAGCACTGCTGGAACCCAAATTCATCCATCGAACCGTAGTAAACCTTCGGTATCGACCTTGTATTTTACATCTCTGCCTTCACCCAAATTTTCTTTGATTTTTCCACACTCTCAATCTTGTAATTGAGCAATTTTCACTTTGTTCACTAAAGTTAGATCAGCTTCTATCTGGAATAGTTGTTCGTCAGATTCTTTTGGAAATTTGATTTCCAACTCCAATTTTGTCATTGCTGAAATGAGCTCCTTTTGAGTTGTTATAAGCATCAACTTCTCCCGACCTTTCCTGCTTAAAGCATCTGCAACTACATTCGCTTTACCCGGATGATAAAAGATCTCATAATCGTAATCTTTTATTAATTCCATCCACCTTCTTTGACGCATGTTCAAATCCTTCTGAGTGAAAATATACTTCAGACTTTTGTGGTCTGTGTAGATCTCACATTTCTCTCCATAAAGATAGTGTCTCCATATTTTTAGAGTAAACACCACTGCAGCCAATTCCAAATCATGAGTCGGGTACCCCTTCTCATAATCCTTCAATTGTCTTGATGCATAGGCAATAACTTTGCCGTTCTGCATAAGAACACAACCCAACCCTTTATGTGAGGCATCACTATATACCACACAATTTCCTGTATTATCTGGCAAAGTCAACACAGGTGCCACACTTAACTTCTTCTTCAAATCTTGGAAACTCTCTTCGCACTTCTTCGTCCAAACGAATTTTACAATTTTTCTTGTCAAATTTGTTAGCGGAGTGGCTATCTTAGAAAAATCTTGAATAAATCTTCTATAATAACCAGCCAGTCCCAAAAAACTCCTCACTTCTGACGGTGTTTTTGGTTGTTCCCAATTGATTACTGCTTCCACTTTTGACGGATCCACTGAGATCCCATCTTTGTCAATCACATGCCCCAAAAATTGTACACGGTCGAGCCAAAATTCGCACTTAGAGAACTTCGCGTACAGTTTTTCCTTTCTTAGTGTCTCCAATGTCAGACGTAAGTGTTCCACGTGTTCTTCTTGAGTTTTGGAATACACTAGAATGTCATCAATGAATACCACTACAAACTTGTATAGGAATGGTTTAAACACCCTGTTCATCAAATCCATGAACGCAAACCAAAAGGCATCACCAAAAACTCGTAATGTCCATACCGAGTTCTGAATGCCGTTCGTGGTATATCCTCCTTTCTTACCTTCAATTGGTGATAACCACTTCTCAAATCTATTTTCGAAAAGTACTTAGCACCATTCAGTTGATCAAACAAGTCATCTATTCTTGGCAACGAGTATTTGTTTTTAATAGTGACTTTGTTTAACTCCCTATAATCAATGCAAAGACGCATTGACCCGTCCTTCTTCTTCATAAATAAAACTGGTGCTCCCCACGGCGATATGCTTGGTTGAATATATTTCTTGTCCAGCAGCTCTTGCAACTGAACCATTAGTTCCTTCATTTCTACCGGAGCCATTCTGTACGGGGCCATCGATATCGGTGCTGTTCCCGGTACTAAGTCGATCACGAACTCAATTTCTCTGTCAGGCGGAAGTCCTGGCAAATCCTCTGGAAAAATTTCTTCGAATTACCTCACTACTGGTATTTCTTCTAGCTTTACCCCCTTCTTTTGAGTATCGACTATGTAAGCTAAATAGCCCACACAACCTTGACTCAACAATTTCTTGGCCTGCATAGTCGTCAGACATTTCATTTGTCTAGGCGACTTGCTACCATAAAATACTACCTTTGACGAAGTCATAAGGTTTACACACTTCTTTTAGCAGTCAATTACCGCTCCGCATTTGAACAACCAATCCATTCCCAAAATTACATCAAATTCCCCTAGTCTAATCGGAATCAAATCTACCAACAAGACATTCTCCTTAATGTTCACCCTACGGTTCTTGTATACGAATCTAACAGGGATTATTTCCTTATTCACAATTTCTATGTTCAAAGGAAAATTCAGTTCTTCTCTAGGCAATTCTAACCTCTTAGCAAATTCATCAGATATAAACGAGCAAGTAGCACCCAAATCAAATAATACATATGCATCAATATCATTGATTGGGATAATACCTGAAACTACATCCTTTGATTGCACAGCATATTGCACAGTCATGTTAAAGGTTCTGGCTGTGGGTTTGATTGATGTTGCAGGTCCTGTAATAGCCCACACACCTCTATTGTTATCTCATTTGCTTCTGGTTGTCACTCCCTCCTTCTTCTTAGGACGTTCACGAGCAAAGTGATCCTTGGATCCACACGTGAAGCATGCATTCTTCTTTGATTGAGTGCAATTTGGGGCGATGTGACCCTCCTGGCCACAATTATAGCAAACTCGTTTTCCCATCAAGCACGCACCCTTGTGAAACTTTCCACATGTCGCACATGCTTCAAACTTTTTGTTCTGCTGGTTACCTTGCTGGTTTCCAGTACCCATACTCCCATTCCACTTCCTCTTGTTGTTGTTGTTGTTATTGTTGTTGTTTCCACTGCTACTACCACCATTCTTTACCTCATTCTCATTCTTCTTCTTCTTTTGTTCCTGGTTAAATTTTGTCATCGCCTCGCCTCCACCTTCAGCGAGTACTGCTTTCTCCATCACAGCTGCAAACGTCTTCAATTGGAACAGGGAAACTCTACTGTACAACCATGGCTTCAGTCCCTGTTTAAACCTCTTCGCCTTACGCTCATCTGTGCTAACCTGATATGGCGCAAAACTCGCCAATTCATTGAATTTTTCGGCATACTCAGATACCGTCATTGTCCCTTGCTTCAGTTCTAGAAACTGTACTTCCAGCAGACTCTTCGAACTCTCCGGGAAATAGGTCTCGAAAAACAACTCCTTGAACCTATCCCAAGTCATCACTCTTGGCCCTTCACGAGTTTTATTAGCCTGCCACAAATAACTAGCTTCTGCTTTCGACATGAACGTTGCGAAAGCAGTCTTCTGATCATCCCCTACCCTAGCGACATCGAACACCTTCTATATCTCCATAATCCAGGTTTGTGCTTCGACTGGATTCATGGACCCACGGAATTCAGGTGGTCCAACCGCCTTAAACTCGTTAAACGTTGTACCTTGGTTTTGAGGTTGATTCTGCAACGCTCCTGTCAGTAGTGTTACTAGTTGTTGAACGGGATTCGCATCAACATTGTCGTTATTGTTAGTTCCTTCAGTAGTTCTCTGTCGTGTTGGCTGACGTCTGGGAGGCATTTTCTGCTAAAATAAAACATCTATTAGACCATTACTCAACTTCTTTAAGTATTTCTAATTAACTTGCCTCTATAAAAGAAATACCCACATAGCACATAACACTTTGAACAAAATAATAACATTTATTTATTCATAAACTTTCTGAAAACATAACACAATAGCATCTCTGCTATCTACATTCCTTTCCTGAACTACAAAAGTTTCAGGACAACATCATTATTATCATATCCCATGGTTACTTAACACTAGGGACTTACACATTATTTAATACTTATTACGTACATTACCGACACATTTTCTATGATGATCTATTAAGGTACTTCGTAGCCCTATCACGTTCTTCCTCCACGACTCGAAACATTGTTCTGCGATCTAACACGAATGATGGCAGCGTCTCGAATTGAATCGGATATCCCATGACCCGATCTTGAGCTCGATTAATTGCGGTGTTAAATACTTTATCCATCTCTTCCATCTTCATCCTCTTTGCCTGCGCGTCTCTCGCTGCTCTTCCAGTTCGTTGATAAGCTTTCTCGTATGCATCTTCAACTCTTGCCCTCTTAGCAGCTTCTTCTCTCAGCTTGCTCTCCAGTTCAGCAACCATCTCGATCAATTGTTCTTTCTCTCCTTCAGTCTGTATTAATTTCTCCTCGGCGTTAGTCAGTCGTTCTTCATGATCCAGGATCTCATCGTCCTTCTGTGTCATTGCAGTCTGTTGTTCAGCTACTATCTCTTGCAATTCCTCAACTGTATCCTGAAGTTCCACGTTGCGGTCATGCACCTCATCGTAAATACGGCCTGTTATCGAGTTAAGTGGAATCCTTTCTTCCTCATCCTCCTCATCTGTCTCCACATCATCCTCCTCATCTTCAACTACTATGACCAACGGGGCTAACTCCCGTGGCAGTAGTTGTTCCCAAACTACCTGAATGTCGCGAGGCTCCTTCTCTATAGGCATTTGAGGTCCCTCCTCCCTAGCCTGACTGGATTCTCCGACATTAGTCATCCTGACAACAAAATTTTAAAGTTTTAGTTATTAATCATTCTACTCGACACTCGCGAGCACATAAGTTATAAACACATAAGCACATAAGTGTTTTATTACTTCTTTCTTAAAACTCGATAAGAGTTATCTCCACTATCTTTTCAAAGGTTACTTCCTAAGGCTTTTTTTTCCCACCTAAGGTTCATAACCTAAAGCTTTGATACCAACTTGTGACACCCCCAAATCCCGGTACTTCATTTCCTTAGGATTTGGTGTTCACGTAATCAAAACATTCATTTCTAACTACCCAATTATAATTAAATTGAATAACAAAACCTGCCCATACAAGATTAAACTTAAATAAATCTCCCAGGTTAACTAACCTTTACAAACAATCATTCATGCGGATAAATTAAAATAAACTTCATTACAATCTTTAAACCAAGTTTGAAAATAAACTATTCAACTATTACAAATCTTCAGCATTGTTTCGTCTTTCCTTTCCCTTTACTGGTACTAGGTACATCACCAGTTTCAACCTTAGCTGTAAGAAATTTTACAGGCAAGAGTGAGCAAACAAGGCCCACTTGAAACAACAATAATTAAATCATTAAACTTTTACATCATTTGTCAACATTAAGCTCAATAGAATTTAACAATATACTCTATTAACTTTTGGAAAGCTTTAACCTTTACTGAGGGTCTAATGACCACGAATCATGTCCACAGTTATAAGTAATTTTTCAACTTAAACTTTAACAGTCATAAGACTATAAGGACTTCACGTACTTAGGGGGATCAACCCTTCGTACAATGTATTGTGCACAATTATTTCAACGCTAAGCGTAATCTCTTATAAAAGAGTTGTTCTTCTCAGTATTTAGAATACAAGTCCGTACCAAAGTGAGTTTGGTTTGGATACATCATGGGGTAATTTAGAATTCAACGGTAATCAACTAAGGTTTAGTTGATTACGACCGACATAACTGTATACTATGGAATAATCATAGTTTAATTGATGTTTATAAATTGGCATCATGCTTTAGGGATAATCTAATAGCATACACTTTGAATAATTATACCCTACCTTGCTTGAACAATAATAAGACAAGGTTAATTGAATAATAAACATCCACAACATGTATATAATTGTACATGCTAAACCACAAGTTAAGTACAAGAATAACTTGCTCCAAATAAATTTACACCATTATATGATAATCGAAATTGAAACAATAATTAGTTCAATAACACCAATGATTAGAAAACTTATACAATAAAGAACTTGCTAAATATCAAAAGTTAAGGCTTAGAAACTTGCTCAATGTAAAAGGTAGGTTTAGGAAACTTGCCTTTAGCACAAGCTACACTTTTACCACTTGAATTGATACCCTAAACATATGTCATATTGACATAATTAGTCCTAACCAACATTGTACATTTATATAAACAATTACATTCATCATATGGGTTCAATTTCCCATTCACATAATCAATTATTTTTCAAGTAGATAATACTTAATAACATGATAGTTCATAGTCTAATCATACTGAAATTATCATTTAACATTATTATGATAAACACATAACATTTATTTTCAAGTTTTGTACATTTAAACAAAACTGTCAGACAGTTCTGCCAAGCCGCGCAGCGGCGCCACAGTTTGTATTGTGGCTCGCGCTGCGGCGCTGAGTCGGCGCTGCGGCGCAGCGATTATACTATGAGTCGGCGCTGCGGCGCAGTGATTGTGCAACAGGCCGTGCTTACGTCATGGTGATGGCGCTGCGGCGCCAGCAATGAACTGCTGGGTCGCGCCGCGGCGCGAACTGTCAGCGTCGACTGACAGCTTCGGTAACCATGAAAGAAAAAGCCAAATTGGCCAAAAAGCTCGAATCTAATAGACTGATTATCATGAAAATTACATATAGACATCATATAAACGTATTGTGAGTACTCCTAACATGTTTCTATCCATCAATTAGCACAAACATCAATTATACAACACCCAATTTTAATATTTTTGGCAAAAAACACCATTTTTGATATTTTCCATGAAATTCAACACTGTGATTTTGTTATTCAATCAAAACAGAAATTTTCAAGCATCATGATTATGATTTTTCATACTCTAGCAATTCTTATAATCAATTTATCAATTTAACAACAATTAAAACCTTAATTTCTATTTTAAAATAGCCATACTCATATATATATTTCATATGAACACTGTGATAAATTTTCTTCATAATTTGCATACATACATAAAAGAAATTGATTATAATCATACATACATTCAAGAAAAATAGTTTTACAACAACAATCATCATCTAAAGCTATATACATAAGAAATTCATCATCCATAATTATTTACAGAGAACTAGACTTTTAAAGAAAAAGGTTAAGCTCCTACCTTTGATTGAAAAGTTGATGGCTACTTTTGACTATCAATTACTTTTCTCCAATTCCTTTCTCAAACCTTCAAGGAATTCTCTCAAGTTTTATTTCCCTTTTCTCTTTTCTTCTTCTTCTTCTCTTTTCTTTCACTAAGTCTTTCTCTAGTTTACGTATAATAACATAACGTATGTAATAATAGATATATTTAGTATAGAATTTAACTGACATCAGTTATATTATTTTGAAAATCAAAAGCCATAAGGCTTGTTTGGTTAAGCTTAATAAAAATAACCTATTAATCCTTACTCCTTGTTTGGTAAATTGAATTAAAATATAATAGATTAATCCTTATACCTTGTTTGCTAAAATCCTAATAGATTAAAGCCTTATTATGCATTAAGCCTTGTTTGACAAAACTAAATTAAACCATTTTTAATTTATTTTAATAACTCATTTATAGCAAGGTTATTAGTCACACCTTTATTAAATTAATAAATCAATTAAACATTAATCTATTAACTTACTTTAACACATAAACAATTATAATTCTTTTTACAATTATAATTTCATTTAATCAACTAATATTTCAAACTACAATTTCTCATTTAAATATTATTATTTATTTAAAATCATTATAAGCTCTCTAGCTTATTAAATTAAACTCCATTATTATAAAATCTCATAATAATTAATTTTTTTAGCTCCTTAATTATTTACTCAACAAATAATTAATTAAATCACATTAACTTAAATTGCCATATAATTCAATAAATATTTAATATTGCCAATAAATATTTAATATTTAATATTTAATATTTAATTATTTATTCAACAAATAATTAAATAAACCACATCACTCAAATTGAACAATTATTTATTCAACAATAACATATCCATTAAATACTTAAATAAATCAATAAATATTTAATATCACACTTTAAAATTATGGAATGTTACAGTGGATCACCTCTAGAGGCCAAACACTTAGGTGGCTAATGTTGATCAAAGGAAGGAACCAAACCCGGTGGACTCAAGTTGAACGCGGAAAGGATTTGGAGGTGAACTTGTACCTGAGGAAGCTCGAATCTTCTATGGTATGATTCTTATTCTTTATATTTTCGTTTAATTAATAATTGTGCATAAAGGATGATCCGGGTATATGGTTTATAAAATTTTAAAACTCTATTTTTCCACGTTTCCGCTTATTTTGTGCAATTTGATTGCGTTCATGAATATTACAAACCTAACAGTGGTATCAAAGCCAAACTTTTATGCGAATTATTAATTGTTTTCATTTGATATGTATGTTGATATATGTTTAGAACAATTTAATTGGACAGAATTTGTTATATAAAATTTATTTAAAAAATAAATAAATCACGGAATGCTAATTTCGCTGTGCTGATTTCGCTATGTAATTCATGGTTACTATTACTTAGTTATAACTATATATTTAATATCTTATATAACTTAAGTTATATAAGTTACAGGAGTATCATGATATCATCTATATATATATATATATATATATATATATATATATATATATATATATATATATATATGAGTTATATCACCTGAAGCATTACATTAACGTTAATATCATAAAAGTAATAAAAATCTTCTCGGTTATTTATATAATCACCATACGGTTTTGATTATTGATTCACGTGACTTTAATTATATATATATATATATATATATATATATATATATATATATATATATATTATTCTTAATAATTTTATAATTAAAATAATAACTTTATTTTAATATTAAAATAAAAAGTTTATTTTAATCTTAAAATAAAAAAAAGTTTATTTTAATTTTAAAATTAGATTTCATGCTAACTAATTAGAGTTGGAATTGGATTCCATGATAACTAATTGGAGTTAAAATTGGATTCCATGTTTTCTTAAATAAAAGAGTTTATTTAGATATGAAATAAGATTTCATATTATTCAAAATAAAAGAGTTTATTTGTGAATAGGAAAGAGAATCCGTATTTTCTTAAATAAAGGAGTTTATTTAGATATGAAATAAGATTTCATATTATTCAAAATAAAAGAGTTTATTTGTGAATATGAAAGAGAATTCGTGTTTCCTTTAATAAAGGAGTTTATTTATTTTTTACTTGAAATTTGATTCCATAATTAATTAAAATAAATGAGTTATTTTGATTAAAGATTTTAATTAAAATAAATAGTTTATTTTATTCAAAACTGGATAAATTAAAATAAAATAGATTTATTTTGATTTAAATTTGGATTAAAATAAAGGAGTTTATTTTGATTCAAAATTAGATTTTATGCTAACTAAATTTGCCTATTAAATGATATCAATATATATATTGAATATTTATTATTCATGAGATAAATGTTATTTATTGATGCATATGTAGATATGTATGATAATAAATAGGATTGATTATGGACTATTAACCAATGCGATTGGATTTTATTTTAGTTAGATGCATGAATATATAGGTTTTATTAAATGGGGTCTGCGTACCCCGTCTTCACTAATTTTTCATAATGTAAATTATATCTTCCTCCTATGTACTTCCCATTGACTGCTGATCAAGGTTTCTATTTCTTTTAAATAGTTTTGTAATATAAATAATTAGAATTAATTTTGAAAAATTAGAGATCAAGGAGCAAGCAGCGCGTGAAGACCCGTTTGTAATGGAGCCTGGGTTTAAATGTAATAGTTATATTTAAATATTAATTCGTGTACCCCTAGGGTTTGACCTTTTGGTTCACTTGGTAGCTCTAGTGAACCAAACTAGAATAAAAGTCCATAATCAATTCGGGTAGAATATAATATTCTATATGTGCATGCTTATACTGTATATATTATATATTATGCAAGCATGCTTCGCATGTTAATTAATATGACGCGTATTTTATGTATATATGTGCATGCGCGCTAAACAAGATGAGACAAATTAATAACAAACCCCTTAAATTTTTATATTAAGTCCTAAGCGTTCAATGATATTTGGAATATCGAACATCGCCTTCTAGCATGATAAAAATAATAGAGTATCAATTAATTATTATAAGTTTGTTGTGTCACCACAAGGCTTATCTTAATTCTTTGAGATGTTAATTTTATTACATTTGATGCTTATAAAGAAAATTGAACAATGTTGTTTTGTTGTGTCACCACAAGGATAATATTTTTCTTTTTTGAATATATGGAGGGCTATGTTGGACTTAAATTGGATAATTTTGATTCGGATGAGCCAACACTTGATCAAAATAATCTAAGAGGCAAAATACGAGTTACATAGTTGATATAATTGACAAGAGTTGTCTACCTATTTATTTATATATAGTTTGTTGTGTCACCACAAGGCTATACACATTTGAAATGGGATCCTTATTCTCACTAGCAAATCTTTAATTAGATTTTGCCGAACTATATAAGTGAGGGTAATATAGTTTGAAGAAAATAGTGGGAGATACCAGTTTAAAACAAGACCTAAATTATATTGATAATTAATAAAAGAATGTATGCTAAAATATTGTTAAGAACAAATTCATTTACAGATTTTTATAATGTCTAAATTACTATCACTGCAAAACATATTAGATGTTAATTAACCGGACCGTATTAAACGGATTTGTTAAGGAATTTGAGAATAGTTCTCATGGCTGAAAATCTATCTTATGTCCATAATACGCCTATCCCTGCAATGGTTGCAGACAATGCCTCTGAGGAAGAGATTGCTAGTTTTAGAAAGTGGCAAGATGATGCACAGTTGGCTCAATGCATCATGCTCGCATCCATGAGTAACGAGCTTCAGCGTCAGTATGAAACTATGGATTCTCTTACTATACTCCTGCACGTCAACTTGTTGATGGAAAGGAAAGTAAGATTGATAGATATCAAATATCTAAGGAGCTATTCCGATCTAGAATGACCAATGACACTACAGTACAGACAAAAGTCCTTAACATGATTAGTTTGATTGAACAATAAGGATAACTGGTTTTGTCATGGACGGAGAGTTGACCCAAGATTTGATCTTGCACTCACTCCTGGACTCCTTTCACAACCTATGTGATTCGTTAAATGACAACCCATTAGTCCTTGACGAAGGCATAATAAAATTAGAAAGGAGTTTCTAATTTATATTATTTAGAGTTGTGCATTTAAGAATTAAAATTCATATAATTAAATAAAATAAGACTTGACAATAATTATATGTCTTATATTTAATTGGGATATTGTATGGTGGAAGGATTGAATTATACGGTAACTATTTACTCAAAGGTTCTTTTATGATTAATATTGAAATCTATATTATCTGGAAAATCGTTGATCGCTAAGGAGGCTTATCCTTATTATAGAATAAATGTTATTTATTTAAATAAATTAATAGATTAATTTATTTATTTAAATAAGATTAGAATTGTTCTAATTGATTTATTCATAATTGGTTTATTATGAAAAACCTAAAGGGTCACACCGCGAAAAGGAATAATATTTATTTAAAAAGCAAATAGCATAATCATAATAATAAGTTAAGAGTATTTAATTTAATCTATGTGGATAGAATAAATTAAATTGCTTACTATTTGTTATTTAATATTTTGGAAATATTAAATATAAATTAATAAGAGGATTATTATTATTATTATTATTATTATTATTATTATTATTATTATTATTATTATTATTATTATTATTATTTAATTCCTAAAGGAGTTTGAGAATTAATTAAAAAAGGTACTCTGACATATTCCTAATATGATTAGGAGGCTAATTAATTAAAAGAGTTTAATTAATTATTCTTATTATGATTAGGAGCCTAATTAATTAAAGGAGTTTAATTAATTAAAATAAAACCCAATTTTTTAATTGTTAAGGAGGGTTGCCTACATCTATAAATAAGAGGAGTCTTATTATGGGTGAGGGTTGATGTTTTCACAACACACATGAATGATTTTTTTCAAGAGTTGGGAGAGTACGTATTTTCTATAGAGATAGAAAAACTAGGGTTTTGTCAAACTCCCATTTTCTTGAATACTTCTTCTTCCTTGGTGGATCACCTCTAGATGCCAAACACTTGGGTGGCTAACGTTGATCAAAGGAAGGAATCAAACCTGGTGGATTCAAGTTGAACACGAAAGGGATTGGGGGTTCACTTGTACTTGAGGAAGCTAGTTCTACAAGGGTATGAATTTAAACTCCATATCTTTTTATTGATTGATAATTATGCACAAAGTATGATCACGGTGATGGTTTGTATAAAAATTTTTCGTACCTTTTATGTAATGTGATTGCATTATCACGTTATATACAAACCTAACTGGTCATGGATGGGGAGTTAAGCCAAGATTTGATCTTGCAATCACTCCTAGACACATTCTCACAATTTGTTGTGAATATTCACATGAATAAGTTGGACGTCAACTTGCCTAATTTACTTAACATGTTGAAAACTTCTGAAGGTCAATTGTCATCCAAGAAGGACCAAGTCTTGATGGTGAATGATTCTTCCAAGAAAAGGAAGAAGCCCAAGGTATCTTTTGAAAAGAAGAAATCCAAAAAGGCTAAGGGCAATGCAAAAGTGAAGGATTAAAAGAAACCTGATCCAGCTAGCAAAGGAATACGCTTCCATTGCAATAAGTCAGGTCACTAGAAGAGGAACAGCAAGGAGTTGCTTACGGAATAAAAGCAAAAGTATCTTGGAGAAGCTTTGACTCCTAATCAAGGTTTGTTTATGATTGAAATTAAATTTTTTTGAAATTAAAATTCTACTTGGGTATTGGATACTGGCTGTGCTTCTCACATATTTAATACTATGCAAGGACTAGTCAGAAGTAGAAAGCTAAACAAGAATGAGGTCGTCCTACGAGTGAGAAATGGAGTAAAGGTTGCTGCATTAGTTGTAGGGACTTATTATTTAGTACTGCCTATGGGAATGTCCATTAGTTTAGATAATTGTTATTTTTTTGCAACACTCATTAGAAACATTATTTCAATTTATGTATTGGATATGGATGGTTTTGACATTATAATAAAAAGTAGTAGTTAGTCTATTTATAATAATGTTTTATATGGTTTTGGTAAATTGTTGAATGGACTTTACATACTTGACTTACATGAAAATATACTTCAAATTAAACAAACTAAGAAACGAAAGAGAAATGATGTTAATTATACCTATATGTGGCACTATAGACTTGGTCATATAAATGAAACAAGATTATCCGAGTTACGTAATGATGAACTATTAGAGCTATCTGATTTTGAATCATATCCGACTTGTGAATCTTGTCTTATGGTAAAAATGACTAAATCTCTTTTTAGTGGAAAAGGAGAAAGAGTTATAGATTTGTTAACGTTGGTACACACAGACGTATGTGGACCTATGACAACAAATGCACAAGGAGAGTATTCTTTTTTTTATCACTTTCATTGATGATCATTTAAGGAATGGATATGTGTATTTAATGAAATATAAATCTGAATCGTTTGAAAAGTTCAAAGACTTCAGAAGTGAATTAGGGAAACAAGCTGGAAAAAATATTAAAGTTATTTGATCTGATCGAGGTGGTGAACACTTTAGAAGTTAATTTCTCAATTGTCTCAAAGAAAATGGTATAATCTCACAATGGATTCCACCAGGAACACTACAGTTAGATGGTGTATCTGAAAGGAGAAATCAAACACTGTTGGACGTGGTTTGTTCCATGATGAGTTTTACCAATCTTCCGGTGTCATTTTGTGATCTGCCCTAGAAGCGGCTGTATATCTACTCAATAAGGTCCCCTTAAAATCCACCCCTAAGACTCCATATAAGATGTGGACAAGGATGAAACCTAGTATTAAGCATGTTAAGATTTGGGGATGTCCAGCTTATGTGAAAAGGTTTCAGAATGAAAAGCTTGGGACAAGATCAGATAAGTGCACGTTTATGGGATATCCTAAAGAAAGTTTAGGATACTATTTCTACAATCTTACTGAGCAAAAGGTGTTTGTTGCTAAACACGCTGCCTTCTTGGAAAATGAGTTTATCCTTGAAGGGGCCAGTTGGAGGAAAATAAATCTTAAAGATATTCAAGAACCACAAATCGCTACAGGTCAAATGGATGATGTGACAACCTGGGAAAAATTAGATTGTCCAGAATTCAAGATTTAAGAATTAGTTATTAATAATATTTTGTGTTATGTGTTTATTAATCGTTCTAAAACCTAGGATGATTATAAAATGGGCAGATTCTGGTTACGAGCTAGACAGAACGAGAAAGAATTTTCAAGATGAAAATAAAAAATTTCTACGAACAAAAATATTTCTGAGGAAAAAGACAAAATAGGCACTATTCACCCGATAAAATCATAAGGGTTAAGGTTTGAATAACTTAAGCCTTTTTGAGAGTTCGGTATGTCGAAATGACATCTCGTTGAAAGATTTGACTCATATGTAGTGAAAAGTTAAGTTACTGATAAAAGTTTTTCTCGAAAAACGTGCATAAATCTAATGAAATAAGACGACGAAAAGTATTGTTATGTACTTTTCTTTCGTTTATCTATGTTAGGGGAAAATGTGAAGAAAAATGCTTATAATCAAAAGGAGTTTTTCAGTTTTTCAAAATTTCAAAGAATGCATAACAGTTAATTTGTAAAAGAAAGACGAAATATCCAAAAAATTTAGATTTTGGGAATCACAGTTTTTCGAACTGTCGGACGAATTCTGCAAGATAGAAGCATGAAGCTTCCAGGAGAAGCTTCGTGAATAGTGAGGAGGTTGGAATATTAACTTTAGTGGCAAAATGACTATTTTTCCCCTAGCCTTGATTTTCTATATAAGGAGAGCCTTAGCTCTTTTGTTGGCAATTTGAAAATCACCAACACTTGAGAGAGAGAGAGAGAGAGAGAGAGAGAGAGAGAAGTTGGATGAGGCGAGAAATGAAGAGGAAAAGCTAGCCCGAGTGCAAACTTTGTCTAACAGAAAAAGATTAAAGAAGAAGGTAATCCTAAAATCTAGTTTAATATAAATTTTATTTAAGCTTTATATGGAAATCATATAGCTTAATGAGAATAGAAGTAAAAGATGTTAAGAATGATTTTAATATGGTTGAAATCATGAGAAAATGAAGAAATAAGAATTAGAAGTTTAGTTTATAAATTTCTTAAAAGCTTTCTTAAGGAAGTATGAATTTCGTAATGAATTTGAATGATCCAAATGAATCATATGAATGATTCGGTGAAATAAGTAATGAATGGTGTTTTATAACACCAAATTCCAATAAAAAGTGAAATCGTAATCAAAATATTGATTAAAAATGAAGAACATGTAGAATATTGTTGATGGATAAATTTAAAATCATCGTAATTAGAACTTATTGACGGACAAGTTTAAAACCATCACATGTAAGTTAGTTGCTTATTGCTTGGTTAGGAATGATAGAAACGTTCATGAAGAACAGACTGAACTTAGATATAACGAAGTTAAGATAAAAATTTCGTAAAAGACGAGCGAAAAGTAGAAAGTATGTAAATGAACCCGAATTTGTAGGGTTTCATAAGAATGTAAGAAAACATAAAAAATGAGAGTCGTGGACTCAAGAACGAACGGATTTCGAGTTCGAATGACCGAATTATGGATGAACGAACGAAGAACGTTAATAACATAAAACGAACGAATAATAAAATTTAAGCTAACCGAATGTCATGTTAATGGATTGAGAATGAATTTCTATCCAAGGAAAGTTAAAGTACATAAGATAAGGAAGAAAATGGTTTTGGAACGATCTCATTCCAAGTTATAACGAAGAAGTTACATGATTGCAAAGTAGGCGATTCAAACGCGTTCCAACACTTAGAAAAAAATGCTTGAAAAATTGAGTTTTTGAACTGGAGCTGCAGCGTCAGTTTGAACTAAAAATGGGGCACCGTAGCGCCAACTCAGAGGCTAATCTACAGCACCAAGAATAACAAAGGAAGTGGCGCCGCAGCGCCGGTACAGGGAAAAACCTAGAGAAGAGCTTTTAACTGCTCAACTCTTAGGGGAAGTGTAGGGGAAAGATAATGAACATATGGTTCACATAATGTAATACTTAATCAAGTGATTTAAACCTTTAGTAAATGTTGAACGGAAAGATTGGAACATGATTAAAAGACAAAGAATGTAAATGCAAAATACGTAACCGATATCCTGGGACTGTGGTCACGATTAAACGAACATGTGAGATTGCTATGATTGTGATTCCATAGACGTTGAGTGACGAGGGTGATGTATAACATTTCGATGTTGTCGAAGTCGGGATTTTTATTTGTCCCTTTTCTATTCTTGTCTTTTTGGTGTTCTAATGTTAGGTGAGATTTATTTGAAAAAATAAGTTGTGAAAAGGTTCGACATGTATATGTCGACGATTTGGACTGTAATAGTCACCATTTTATTTTTTAAATGGTTGAACCAACACAACCGAGAAAAGATTTGCACATTGACCCAGTGATGTGACACTGATTAACGGGTCTGTGAAACCGAGATTCGTTAGGGTCCGAGGACTTGGTTATGCGGAGGGAAGGTGTTAGGCACCCCCTGACATCCGTGTTACCACGGTGTCCGCCACTTTCCATTTAAACTGTTATATGAATATGTGTGTGTGTGTGTGTGGATCAATGTGCAATTATCTGGAAGTAGTGTTATGCCTCGTTCGCACCTATATACAAAGGGTTTGAATTTCTATATAAAAATTCAGTTTTAACAAGATATAACAGCGATGTTTTGTAAAAAGAGGTTTTTCAAACCCTTGTGCTCAATAGTAATTGAGGCCTTTGATACTTCCATATTATTATGTGTTCGGCTTGATTGCTTTTATTTTCGAGATGCGAAACATCCTTGAGAAAATAAAATAAAAAGCAGTGCCGAACTCCTTGTGGGCATGAGAGCCGTCTAAGAAAATCCAAACACCGTGAATAATTTACAAGCCGCGTACAGCTGAAAATTTCCATCACGGGAACCGAATCTAGATTCAGTAGACTGAATCTGTGATCACATGATTCCTAAGCTCACATGATGTAGCAATTTGTATGAAAGCTGCAAACAGTTATATATATATATAAGCAGTAAATATATATATATATATATATATATACACACACACACACACACACACACAGATAATCAACCACCACGAAGCACCTCCATGGGGGATTAAAAAAATATAAATAAAGCAGTAAAACCCAATCAACAACCACAAAGTACCTCCATGGGGGATTGAGAAAATATAAATAAAGGAATAAAACGATCAATCGCCTCGAAATAACCTCCAGACATGACAAAATATAAATAAAGCTGTAAAAGGCCACGAAGTAAAATCCAGGCTTGACAGAAATGTAAATAAAGCAGTAAAAGGCCACGAAGTAAACTCCAAGCCAGACTAAAATGTATATATATATATATATATATATATATATATATATATATATATATATATCCTCGACCGCGAATTAACGATACGAGCCTGGGTCGATATATATCCAGTGTGTTTATCACTTTTATATATATATATAAGTATTTATATATATATACAAAAGTAGTAAACGCTCCGGATGTAAATTCAGGCTCATCGAACAGAGTTCGACCACAGTTTATATATTAGTATATATATATATATATATATATATATATATATATATATGTAAATCCAGGCTCAATCAAGGCATAACTCGATAATGTTAGTATATATAATATATATATATATATATATATATATATATATATATATATATATATAAGAAATAAAAGTCACGGACTGAAGTCCGGGCATACACACGCAACACGACCCTCAACGTGAAGAACTGTGTGTGCACAGTATTGGAGAAAGACTTTAGAAAGTATATAGGACCTATTTCGGACCGCCGTTGTCGAGAGTTACGTAATGACATGAGATTAGAGGTTGTACGAAGTCATGAAGATGGGACGATGACCTCCGGTCTTCAGCTTAAAATTCTATCCATTATCCGGCGTAATAGTCACTCAGGATTAGTTTTCCTTGGCTCTCGTGGGACATGGATGTGTAGAAATGTATGTCTAAAATGTTGAGATGGCGTGATGATGACTTTGCCCCTCACCGGGGTTATCTCTAATTTGGGATGATAAAGCAAACGTTGCTCAGGGTTATCGCTGAGATTGGACTGCTGCAATGGTTGAAGGTCCTCAGTGTCATCTCTGAGGTGTGCTTGTCCTCCTGGTGTTATTTCCAGGTCTTGTACTGAGTATCTCGTTCTGAGCGCCGCGATTAAAGCTATTTGCATTTGAAACAAGCATTTCTGGAGTTCTCGCCAGAACTGCATTCCTTGGGGTTATCGTCAAGGTTGGTAGCTAATCCCATGGTTGGGACTGAGACTGGAACATCTCGGGGTTATCTCCGGGACGAAACGGTCTTCTCCAGTGTGTGTTCCGGTATTGGATCTGCATGCCTCGGGGTCATCGCTGAGGTTGGATTTGTTACTCTCGGTGTGTGTTCCGGGGTCGAGGCTGTTACTCCTAGTGTGTGTTCTGGGGTCGAAACTGAACTTCCGATAGTATCCGGACTGGATGTGAGTTGTCTTTCAGGATTATCTCTGAAAGATGAATCTGCCTTCCTGTAATGTCAGTAACAGCTGTGCAGAAAATTTCGAGTGTCTACAAATGCTCCTCTTTATTATATTCATGCAATGCAATGGCATGGATAGGATGAAGAATCCTAGACACTTGAAATGCAACAAGATAAACATGATGCAATATGGAGCAATATGATGCAAGTGTATGATGCAAGTGTATTGCTTTCCAACAAGCTGCGGATGATTGTCGGCTCTCTGTTGCTTCTACCGGTGATGGTAATAACGATAATCTTAGAGGTGTGATCCAAACCTATCAGGATATTGACATTGGGGCTATCACCAAAGACCTTAATCCTTGATACAGACTTAATTCTGAAGAAGTGCCTCTTATGTGTAAGAGATCTGTGGGGATAAAGCTTTGTCTGTTTGAAGATGTGTATAACATATTTCGACATCAATCCTTCCTGATGACGTTGACCTTTCCTGGTTTGTATCGCCAGAGTATGTCAATGTTCTGGTGGTTTTACTGCCAACAGCAAATGTTGTCAGGGCTACCCGACCTTCGTTGACGTGTGAACCAACGGTTTACCAAGCGTTGTAACCCTCGCCAGGGATTAACGGATGAACTCCCTGATGGGGATCAATGCCAAGGCTGCTTGGACTTTTGTTGATGTGTGTATCAACTAATGAAATCATCAGATGGTTCCTGATGCGACGTTGGGTTTACTTTCCAATGGCTGAAATGATGCCAAGGTTGCTTGACCTTCATTGATATGTGTATCCACAGAAAATATGTGTAGTAGCCCCCGTCGGGGAGACGTGTTGGATCATCGTTGATGTGTGTGTCAATGGAACATGCGTTGTAACCCCCGCCAGGGATACGTTGGGGAATATGAGTACCCGAGTATGAAATCCTCGAATAGCTCTCGATGCTTCGATGGGTTTACGTGCCATCGGTGAAATAACGTCAAGGCTGCTTGACCTTCATTGATACGTACATCAATGGATGATAATGCATTGTCACCCCCGCCGGGGTTGTTGTATTTTGATATATACAAGCGCGTTGTAACCCCTGTCGGGGTTCCATTGGATCATCGCTGATGTGTGTATTAGCAGTTGAAATCATCGGATGGCCTCCGACGCTTCGTTGGATTTACTTGCCAACGGTTATACTGATGCTAAGGCTGCTTGACCTTCTTTGATATGTATGTCAATGGATGATATGCGTTGTCACCCCCGTCGAGGTTATGTACTTTGACATATGAATCGTGTTGTGACCCTCGCCGGGGTATACGTGTCAAAGTAGGATGACGATCCTGAATAAGAAGAATTGGACCTACGCGAGGTATTCCTGAGTGTAACTTGCATCGTATGAGATCATCGACATATTGTACCCTGTGTTTGGGTGAATACCAATGAATGATGTGAAGACCCCCATTTCAACCAGGATTGTAGGCTATTCTGCTCAACCGCGTAGCGTTTTTATCCCTGATTTGGCCTTTTTAGCTTGCGAGAACTCCTTTGTAACTCGAACTGGACCGAGTCGGAGGGGTGGGACCCACATAGGGGTGCTGCAGGTACACCTACTGTAGCCACAGATGGACATGCGGCTAATCGTAGATGATAAAGACCAGCAGGTTGCTTTCATAAGTCATTTTAAACTTGCGCCGTGAAGAAAATCTGAGAGCTCTTCTTAAGATCTGCTGAGTTCGGACGTCTTCTTGCAAATTCTGTCACCGTACAAGTGTTCTACACTATCCTGGTAACGTATGCATGTACTTTTTTCCAGTTTTTATCCGTTAAAAAATGACTTATCATATGAAATGCATCTAAACACATAGTAGTGATTATGTATACATAAATGACTTGATAAAAAAATATTCAACATAGTAAATGTTAGTATTAAACTATGTTAAACATAATGATGTAAAAAAAATTAACTTTTGAGACAGTCAAATTGGCACCTTTTTCTGCTATTTCTTATCCTATTTGAGGACAAATAAGCACATGTGAAAAAGCAAAGTAATCTTGGTAATTAGGATACCCTTATGGATTGATAACTTTGATTTTTATGTGCAAATAGGATGTATATGACTGTGGGCAGGTGTGCTACTGAATGGCCACCTAGTCATGCCTATGTGCATGTGGATAGTCCTATTTATAGAGGAAACTATGGCAAAATTTTCCAAAATATAGGAATTGTGTAGTCATATATTTTTAACTCTAATGCAGATGTATGTTAAAATGATGCATGCATGAATATAGTCATTAAATGCATTTTGAAAAGCTCCAAGTTAGAAGATACCACGCCCTTTCTGAGGTGATTTGGAGACTTGTTGTCCAGATATTATGGATCCGAATCAGCCGACTAGTTCCTGCAGGACCACTTCTAGTGTACGAAGGAGGGCTTCTAAAGTGCCTCGACCCCATTCTGTTAGACAGCCTCGCAGGTTGGTGGAGGCGGTGATACGTCCAATTCAAGTTGATGTGCCGGACGTCGAGGACGGGGAGGAGGATGTTCCGGTTGTAGACCCCGTTCCTGCTGCGCATGTTCCCCGTAGGGAGCTCCCGAGTATTCAGGTAGCAAACCCAGAGCTTATGGGTGACTTGAGTCGACATCCCTCGACGTATTTGCATGCTAACGACGTATGACGTTAGAACTTGCTCTTCCTTTTTTCCAATTTGTGAGGAGTGAAGGGATTTGATGTTGATCTGCATTTCATAAAGGTTCCTCACTTTACACAGCCTCGGGGGAACTGGTTCACCATACACTCCATGTACCAGGCTCTTCATCCTGACTATAGAGCGATTGTGCATGATTGGGGTTTTGGAGCATTCTTTTCCATCCTTCCCCGTCGTTGCCCTTTGGGGTTACCTCAGGGCATTATCTGAGCGGTGGTTTCATCAGACTCAGTCACTCCATTTGCTGGACTGTGAGGTGATGATGACGTCGATGGATTGGCAATTTATCACGGGTATGGAGTTTGGAGGGGCGCCAGTGCCTTGCACGGCGGATATTACCCCCGCTGCCGTCAGATCCTTGTTAGGAGTTCTGGCGGAGGCGCTCAAGGGCAGAACTGTCCGTGCGGGTCCTTTGAGCGTTGATACTATGAGTGGGCTATTGAGTGAGCCCATGCCAAATGATGTTAGAGTCGGGGATCACATTCTTCGGCGATTGTTCCTGATGATCATTAGGGGCTACTTCATAGCAGATAACTCTTCTACGGTGTCGTTCACTTTGATTAGTGCCACTCAACATGTGGATCGTATAGGAGAGTATGATTGGGGTTCATACACCTTCGACTATTTCCTCGGGGGCATGTGCATGCGCTCACAGGGCTTAACCGAGGCTTGGCTAGAATTTTACCCATTTCTGCTGGTGAGTATTTCTCTTATCATTTACCATGTTAAGGTTAAGAGTGTTAACTGATAGTAGATGTTTGCCTTTGTGTTGACAGTTTTGGGCCTATGAGAGGCTCCCATGTTTGCGTCTGGTGAGTGTGCTAGGATTGGATACCTACCCACGAGGACGGCGATGACATCATTCCATATTGGCGGAGGGCCTTATAGCTGAGGGTTTCACTCATTCCCGCTTGCAACTGGAGTTGTTGACAGCTGACATTATCACATGGATTCCCTATTTTGGGGAACATTTGGCCATCAAATTTGAGGATGGGTACCCGACTGGTGTTGAGTACGTGATTTCCACCCGGAGAGTTCTTCTCTTCACGAATGGAGGATGGGAGCTCTACCTAGGAGAACGTGCTATTAGGAGCACCACATGAGAGATCCATATACCAATCTTGCCTCATGATAGGCGTTATTGGCCTGTATCGCAGTCACCCGTCATTGATATCCCATTGTTGGGTGTTGACGATTTTGCATTATCAGAGGGTCCCTGCACTCAGGATATATTCCAGCGCTGATGGATCCGTCGTACTATTGGAGCCCAGACCCGCGCCACTCAGTTCATGGGGAATATAGTTCCAGGATCCGTGATGATGACAGATTGGCTAGCCTATGTCTGAGATCCGACTCATGTGACACAGATTGACAGTTTGACCCGGCAGTTGGACCAGGCACATATCTTTATCCTATATTTGGGCAGAGATCTGGCAGAGGCAGATTCATTTGATCCTTCCAGCTCAGGCGCTGGCCCCTCAGATGACCCATTTGGTTTTGCCGGTGCAGATCCTCCTTTGTATAGGCTTGACATCCCTGTTGATAGAGATCTAGTGACTCAAGAGGAGTTACATCAGGTGGACAGGATTGATGATGTGGACATCGACACCATTGTCTTCTTCTGATGTGTATTCTCGTTATATCTTTTGATAGGCCTATGTTTGCTATTGGGTGGTTGTGCCCCATTCTCGCTATATCTTTTGATAGACCTCTGTTAGTAGTAGGGCGTCTGTGTCCCATTTCCCTGTATTTTTAGTTGTACAGAGATGATGTATTAGATGATGATATACTTAGGAATGTATATATAGTTTTTCCATTACCTATGTTATATTGCCATCTATTATCTGTAATGCATGTATCATGTTATGCATATGTATGTATGTCCAGAGATATTCAGCATTGACCCCTGGATGGTCTTATAACACGGCCCGTGCAGATGTCTTCTTCGACAGTTAGCCGTATTGATCATACCCTGCCATTATTGGTGGTATCTGGTATGTGATCGTGGTATGATAGCATGTCACCATCAAATAGGGTGACCGTAGATCATTTATTGCAGCATACTATAACCTTGATGATGTTTCAAATTCCCGCAGGATTCGTGGATGGCATGCTGGAACACTGGGTATCGGAGAGGTAGGTTTTTCGATTTGGGACCCCATGAGTTGACTCCAACTCTGGAGGAGTATGCACGGTTGACGATGTTTCCACTGGACAGACCTTGCGTGCATATGGCTTTGGGGGACATGAGTCAACGTTTCATGACCCTTACTGGATTGAGGAGTAGAGTGGTGCAGGATGAGCTTACATCTGTCCATGTTATATCCCACCGTTTTCTGTTTGACAGATTTGGCTCTGAGGATAGTTATAGACGACATTCCGGGGATTTCACCACACCAGCGGATCATCGGCATCTGGCTAGGGTAGATGTACTGTTATTGTGCGTACTGTCATATGTCTACATGCCACTATATATGGATGAGTTGGACATAGGAGGTATCATGGCGGTGAGAGTTCTCAGGGAGGGTTACCATCATACCTATGATTATAGCCGAGATATTGCGGTCAACTACATACTGCTGTACTTATCTGACATGAGTATTTACGGGCAGTTCGGTCATGCTATACGTGTGGTTTATGTAACACCTGAGACCGATTGGCACTTTCAGACAGCATGGGTACTGCTTCACCCATGATATAGCCATGACATATTCATTTCAGCCTGCGGAGTGTACGGGCTACATCTTGGTCCGCTTTCTTAGCTGGGATCGTAGACCCGTTTAGTATATTATCGTGCTCATGGCTTAGCTTACCTTATAGCTTTATTACTCATGCTCCGGGCATGGATTACATCCCTCTGGCTGGTTTGAGGGGCATGACTACATACCATCCACTAGTCGTGATGTCGCAGTTTGACCAGTTTCAGGATTTTCATCCTATCGAGGGGGCGCTGGGCCAGTGTTTATCTTCTCGCTATCTTTCTGCAGAGGACCGATCCCGTGTGTATGCGTGTTGGGATCAGCACGAGATAGCCGCTTTCTCCATTAGTCATCCAGGTTATTCTGCAGAGTATTCCACATGGATGGAGATAGAGACTGCACTAGCTGAGGTAGTATCCACATTGCCGAGTATTGACTCAGATGGTGGAGAGACCATGGAGGACATTGATTCTCACACCGAGGAGGAGCCATCTACTGGGTTGCCAGTATTTCCTTTAAATTCTCCCAGTACTAGCACTGTCTTGAGTCAGCATTTAGCAGTACTTTGAGCAGATTCTTCATCTGATGACCTTTGAGAGAGATAAGGCTAGATCCCTGATGTTGATAGCTCTTGATTGGAGAGACGCAGCCCTGTTAGAGAGGGATGAGGCATTGGCTCATAGAGATACCGCTGTTGTTGAGCGGAATGAGGCCAGACCAGTCAGAGATGTAGTGATAGTCGAGCGGGACAGTACCGTATCTGCTCGGGATGTAGCCATCACAGATAGTACTGTAGTGAGGTCCCTTAGCACTGGCATGCTTGCAGAGATGAACACATATATTGATGAGCATATGGTCACCATGCAGATGGTTGTAGATCTGTTAGGTCGTGTGGATATCCTTGTACAGGAGACCACAGCTTTGCCTCCTTCTTCGGAGAGAGATGCCATGTTGGGATTGTTACCTCGCATATACACTGATTTGTAGATGGGCTTCTACTTTCCTGCATAGACTAGCTTAGCCATTTTGTCATGCACAGTTTATATTATGTATATCAAACAACATTATATATAGCAGGAAAATATATTTTTGATCACTTCCTTTTTTGATATGCTATGATACTTGCTTGATATTTGTCTGCTTCTTCAGGGCTTGTGATCTTGATGTATTCTGAATTCCTCCTTGCTGGATGGACATTGAGTTATCTCTGGATAGTTCAGAATAGATCATAGATCTGCGCGTATCCCTACCATCTTTCGGTGTCTTGGGACAGGTTTCTATATGGAAATATGGAGAGGATTGTGGCTTTCCTCTTTGAGATTGACTGCACCACACATGGTCTCGCAGTACTCCTATTTAGGAGGAGCCTAGTTAATTCCATCTTTTATGGATTGGTGTTGCTCTTTGAGGTACAACCGCGATTTAGATGGTCGCCGAATCTCCTATTTACGAGGAGAGGTTGGGTAATTCCATCCCTTTGGCTTGAAGCCAATGAAATGTAGTGGATTGAGGTTTGATCCCAGTACCGTTGACAAGTATTTGTGTTTTGGTAGGGGGTTAGACCGAACCATAAATGGCTGCCTACGTACTCCTATTGAAGAGGAGATCAAGTCTGCATAGTACGAACCTGGTGTAAGAGGTTCAACGCTGTTTATGCAAGGCAGATGGATGGAGAAGCTTTATTGATGAGGAAGGTTGTAGAAGGGTTTTTGTGATTTTTGTTTTTGTAGAAAAGGGTAGAAATATTTTTGTTCTTTTTTGTTTATTGCGATCGGGCCATATAGAATATGGTTACCTACGTACTCCCGTGTATCAAGGTGATCAGGTCAACGTAGTTCACCCCTCAGGGTGAGTTGAAAAGCGTGATCCCATGTGTAGATATACTGCGGGGAAGAAAGATTAATCCCATGTACAGGTCAAACTGTGGGGAAGAAAGTTTAATCCCATGTGCAAGATAGACTGTGGGGAAGAGAAAGTTTGATCCTCGGTTGAGGACCAACTGCAGGTGTGAAAAGTTTGATCTCATGTATGGGTAGCCAAACTGCAAATGCGAGAGGTTCAATCCGTAGTGGGATGACCTAAGTTGGATGAGCGTAGTGAAGCCAGGCTACTGGCTTGAAGAGTATGTTTCCATGAGGGGAAAAGTGTGGAAAAGAGTTGTAGGTGATAAAGGGTTAAAGAACCGAAATGACTAGTGATCTGATGATCCAACACCAGGATGTTTGCTTGATGGTAACTTCAGACATATATATATATATATATAAAAGCGATAAATGCACCAGATATAAAATTCAGGCTCATCGAACAAAGTCCGACAATAGTTAATATATATAAGTATATATATATATATATATATATATATATATATATATATATATATATATATTAAAGTAGTAAACGCACCGGATGTAAAATTCAGGCCATAGTTCGACACACAGTTCATCTATATAAGTATATATATATATATATATATATATATATATATATATATATATATATATATATATATATATATATATATATAAGCCATTAAACGCTCCAGACCGAAGTCTAGGCTCAATCGAGGCATAACTCGATAATGTTAGTCCATATATATATATATATATATATATATATATATATATATATATATATATATATACAAACTTAAAATAAACCACGGACCGAAGTCCAGGCATACACACACAACACAACTCTCAATGTGAAGAATAGTGTGTGCAGAGATGAAGAGAATGGCTTTAAAGCGTGTAAGAAGGCTTACAGTGGGCTGCCAAAGAAGACTTCTATATGTAACGACCCCAAAATAGGTTCATTCCATCCAACCTATTCTGAGTCGCCAAATACATGGTACAGAAAACAACTACAACTTTATTACAACAATTGTCGTGCAAAATACAACAACACATATACTGTGAGTTTGGATACAAATATATACCAAATGTGACTCATGTTCCAACCGTGGACATCACCTCATAATAACACCTTACATAAAGGTATAGTCAAAAACTGTTTTAGAAATTAAAATCTTTGGGAAGTGCTCAAGGAAACCTTCGTACATGGGAGGCCACGCGTCTAGGTTATGATAGATATCATATGGCCACAGAATTATCCTTGGTTGACCCAATAGACCCCAAAGAAAAACGAGAAGATTACTATCATATTCTTCCCAATGGTGAGTCTTCTCTTGACATATCATTATCTCTACTGTCTCTAATTGAGAATTATACTTTAAACAAACACCAAGATTATATAGGTAGTGCTCGTATATATACTCAGCAAGTGGATGAGCACATCCCTGTCTTATGATGACACGAGGTTGTATGTCGTTAGACATCTTGTATGATAGTGGCAAACCACCCTTCCAACGTTGGGTACACCTTACCCTATTGGATTCACCAAATATAACTACTAAATGAACTTTTCTATACTGCTTCGGGAGAACATCCACAGCTAGAGACCACTGTTCTATTTCCCCGTTACCCTCGCTCGACCCAGCTACACTCTTATTACCTGAAAGGAATTGTGAAGCAAAAGGGTGAGCACAACTAGCCCAGTAAAGAATATCATGACTAAAGATAATTAAATTATCAGTAGCCTTCATCAATAATAAATCAGAGATTTAGAACATATGGTAAATGATAAAAATTTCAACCATAGTTGCAGCGGAACGAGCAATCCATTAGAAGAGTCAAATAGACTATAAAGTCTATTATCTTCTCCATGTTAAAAATCCATCAACAATGTTTTATCCCTGTAACATCAATCAACAGTTCCTTTCCACAATCATATGAATAACTCATAATCATAATTGTGATTCTAAATTTTTCTTCGCACCCAGGACGAAGAATATTTTCATCACATGTCTTTACCTGAAACATCAAAGATCATGGTTATACCAAATCACAGTTCCTGTTCATAATCATACTAATAAATCCATCTTTGCACTACGACCAAAGATATTCAACAACAGTTTATCTTTGCACTACGGGCCAAAGATATTCATCAACAGACCATCTTTGCACTACAGGCCAAAGATATTCATCTACAATTCATCTTTGCACTACAGGCCAAAGATATTCCTCAACCGTTCATCTTTGCATTACTGGCCAAAGATATTCAACAACAGGTCATCTTTGCACTACGGGCCAAAGATATTCATCTACAATTCATCTTTGCACTACAGGCCAAAGATATTCCTCAACAATTCATATTTGCACTACATGCCAAATATATTAATACCTCAAAGAATATATAATCATTTAAGAATTTATATAAACAATAATTATAACCATGTTGATCATTTCACCTTTGCACTTAAGCTAAAGATATTCAATTATAAATTTAATGGTCATGATCATACCAGTCAACAATTCAACTTTACACTACTGGCCAAAGAGAACCCATAGTCATGATCATACCAATAATTTACCCATCTTTACACTCAAGCGAAAGAGAATTTCAACATCAAGGTTATAAAAATGTTATATATGATTATAAAAATAATATGGTCAAAACATGGATTTAATTTCAAGAGCAATATTCATAAATCAACTATAATTTGGTTAGAAAAAGAAACCAATTTATCGTGAATAGTAACTCATGAATAGTAACCTCGACTCAAAAAGGTAGAAATTCCACAATAAAATCTATACCAATATTTCGGTATAATGATATTGAAAGGATAACATTTCTTAAGCTTATAAACAATTTATTTAAATTGTTTACACTTTACTAATTAATGCATTTAATCATCATAAAATGTCAACTCTTAAGATTTCATCATCAATAGCCAAAACCCTCATCAAAAATCTGCATATACCTCATATAGGATTCTCAAGCCATAAAATCCTATTTTCCAATTTTCTTTCCTCACAAAACATATTTAATTCATTTACTTATAACTAGACCATTTTCATAAAAAATACCAAATCAGTTCCAAAAATATTTCTTTTCTGGGATTTAGCATAATATAGTCCCATAGTGAACATATATTTTTCTCAGAATTTTTAAAAGTCATTTACTATTTTTCATATGGCCAAAATAGCCGAATATTTAAACATTTATCAAAAATTGTACTTTTGTCTAAAAATTCTGAAATTTACAGAGTATACTTCTATCATATACATGTACTCCCAATAAAAATTTCATCAATTTTGGAGTTAACCACAAGGAATTATAAGCTGTTACTTTTAAAATAGTTTTTTCTCATAAAATTCATAACTCTCAATCTATACATCCAAAAATCACCATTTTTGGACACAATCAAGAAAACTCATCAAAATATCATTTCAAATTTTTCCAGAATTTTTGAAGATCAGAAAAATTACGAAACTGAAAATCATAACAACCCTTAAAATCCCTTAATATCCCTTACTATCCCTTACCTCAAAAGAGCAGTACTTCTGATCGGTATAAGGCTGAAGGAAACTTGCACTGATGAATAGCAACTCACCAAGTATCTAAATACTCACAAAATACACTCAATAATCTAGAGAGAGAAAGAGAGAAAGCTTATGTTTCTGGTGTGATTTTCAATTCTAACTTAGCCCTCTATTTATAGGAAAATTTTGGTAGGTTTGACCTGCAACCTGATGGCTTTACCTGCTACTATTCCCACCCACCACATTTGAAATATAATTCAGCACATTTCTTCACCAACCACAAGTGGGGCCCACCAATTCTAGAATTTTCCACCAAAATGATAAACTCTGAAAATTCAACAATTTCTGAACCAGTCATCTCGTAAAATTCATAACAAATCATACATTCATTTTTAGCGGTTCAAAATTTGTGGACATATACTCAACTTATATATGTATAACATATCCAAATATTACTACGATCCAACGGTCGGATTAAAAATTATAACCCCCGCAAAATATCTCAAAAACCCTGATTTTTAATACCTCCATTCCGACAAAAATACTGATAAAAACCTCAACATTAACTCCTTCATTTTAACCACAAAAATATATCCATCATTTATATCCACATAAAATAAATATTTTCTTATCATATAAATCAATAATTAATTATTCACAAATAATATTACAGAATCACATTTATGACAACCAGGCCGTTCCCAGGAAAGAGGGGGCTTTCCAATAAGGATTTCTCCTTACTAGCGCGCAATTAGATGACTAAACCTCTCCTTAGACAGAACTTTCTAGACATTGCCAATAATGCTATCTAATAATACTATTCAAATAATATGAATTATTGATCTGATAATGGAAAATACTGTGCAGCAACAATTATTGAACAACAATAATATAAAATTTCAACGTAGCAATTATTGAATCAATAAAATAAAATATTGAACAGTAATTACTGTAACAATTATTGAGTAGTGCCTTCTTACGTAAGAATCAATAATTTCAAAAATACTGTGCAATACCGTGTGCTACTGTGCAATAACGCGTATTACTGTATTTTAACCACCGGGTATTTCAACAGTATTAACGATAACAACTACGCCGTTATTTGTAAAAACTCAAATTTGTCGTTTTTCTTCACCCGACAGTTATTCGTTATGGGGCCCACAAATAGCTGCGCCGTCGTACGAATATTCTCCGACAGAAAGAATATTCCACGACCAAACGAATATTCCCCGACAACAATGATTATTTTATAACCACTTGCTTATTTTGAAAAAAATTTTATATTTCACCCATAACTTTAAACTTTTATCAATTTAACCATTTACTGACTAGTAATTATAAGAAAAATTGAATACTTTTATTTCATAAAATTCGGGGTCTTACAATCTCCCCTCCTTATGAAATTTCGTCCCCGAAATTTACGTACCTGGTATTTCGAAGAGTTGAGAATACCTTGCTTCCATTTCAGATTCTATCTCTCAGATCATCATGATTTCTCCATTGCTCATCTCCCATGATAACTTCATTTGGGTTCCTCATTTGTTGGGAAGTCATGACAACCGCCATCCCTCGAACTACTCGGCTTTGACTTGTCTGGAGCAGCATTTGGCGTCATCATTACCGTTGGAATATACCTTTCTATAGGACATATTCCTCCCTCAACTGCCTCTTCGTACTCCTCATTCATGATCTGAATCATCAATCTTCGATCTATATCGGATTCAGGTTGACCGCTATGTACAGGGTAATTCAAAACTCGATGTTGGGTTCTCCCAATTGCTTTCCAAAAAGAGAAATTCATATCATCTATTTTAGCCTTCTTAGATCGAACATCTCTTTCCACAATATCCACGTGTCGTGCGGCTTTTGCCCATGCATCACTTATTCTCACTCGTTCAATTTTTTCTTCTTTCAGCTCAGATTCCATTTTTATCATCTTATACTCTGCCAAAGAATGCTTCTGTTCAAGCATCACATATCGGGTAACACAAGCTTGAATTGTTGCATCCTTTTGTTCCACGACCGCCTGTCTTTCTTCTGCCTGCTCTTCTAACTCATGAATACGATTTTAAAATTCTACATTTTGATCATATAATACCTCTAATAAACTCTCCTCTGGAACTTCTTCTTCCTCTTCTTCCTCAGTCTCAGCTGTTACCTCTGCGACTATCTCGGGTGCAACTATCAATTCTTCACTCACCACATAGATATCTCTAATTCCTTCTTCGTCTGACATCACATTATCATGGTTAGTGATTAGAGGTATCCCCACAGTCTCATTCACTCCATTGTTAGCATTCTCAGCTGCCATTCTCAAATACTGCCATAAAATAAGGGTTAATTAAACAAATTAACATATCACATAATATCCCAATATTATGACTAACCAACAAATAAGCTTAGGTAGGACACACTAGCGAAGGATTTACGCATCTCTCCCCTCCTAGTTATATTCCCCGATCTCCACCAGAGATCATATCCCTAAGCTCTGATACCAACTGTGACTCTCATGGTGCTTCAACCACAGCACCTCACAATGGTACCTATCAGTTTGCCACCGCAGAACGGCGTCCCCTACGGAGAGTCTGGCTTCGGTGCATCCCCCATCAACAGGAAGTCACCAGCGAGAGGCTCGGGGCTCTTTACTTATAGCTCTGATACCAACTGTAACGACCCCAAAATAGGTTCATTCCATCCAACCTATTCTGAGTCGCCAAATACATGGTACAGAAAACAACTACAACTTTATTACAACAATTGTCGTGCAAAATACAACAACACATATACTGTGAGTTTGGATACAAATATATACCAAATGTGACTCATGTTCCAACCGTGGACATCACCTCACAATAACACCTTACATAAAGGTATAGTCAAAAACTGTTTTAGAAATTAAAATCTTTGGGAAGTGCTCAAGGAAACCTTCGTACATGGGAGGCCACGCGTCTAGGTTATGATAGATATCATATGGCCACAGAATTATCCTTGGTTGACCCAATAGACCCCAAAGAAAAACGAGAAGATTACTATCATATTCTTCCCAATGGTGAGTCTTCTCTTGACATATCATTATCTCAACTGTCTCTAATTGAGAATTATACTTTAAACAAACACCAAGATTATATAGGTAGTGCTCGTATATATACTCAGCAAGTGGATGAGCACATCCCTGTCTTATGATGACACGAGGTTGTATGTCGTTAGACATCTTGTATGATAGTGGCAAACCACCCTTCCAACGTTGGGTACACCTTACCCTATTGGATTCATCAAATATAACTACTAAATGAACTTTTCTATACTGCTTCGGGAGAACATCCACAGCTAGAGACCACTGTTCTATTTCCCCGTTACCCTCGCTCGACCCAGCTACACTCTTATTACCTGAAAGGAATTGTGAAGCAAAAGGGTGAGCACAACTAGCCCAGTAAAGAATATCATGACTAAAGATAATTAAATTATCAGTAGCCTTCATCAATAATAAATCAGAGATTTAGAACATATGGTAAATGATAAAAATTTCAACCATAGTTGCAGCGGAACGAGCAATCCATTAGAAGAGTCAAATAGACTATAATGTCTATTATCTTCTCCATGTTAAAAATCCATCAACAATGTTTTATCCCTGTAACATCAATCAACAGTTCCTTTCCACAATCATATGAATAACTCATAATCATAATTGTGATTCTAAATTTTTCTTCGCACCCAGGACGAAGAATATTTTCATCACATGTCTTTACCTGAAACATCAAAGATCATGGTTATACCAAATCACAGTTCCTGTTCATAATCATACTAATAAATCCATCTTTGCACTACGACCAAAGATATTCAACAACAGTTTATCTTTGCACTACGGGCCAAAGATATTCATCAACAGACCATCTTTGCACTACAGGCCAAAGATATTCATCTACAATTCATCTTTGCACTACAGGCCAAAGATATTCCTCAACCGTTCATCTTTGCATTACTGGCCAAAGATATTCAACAACAGGTCATCTTTGCACTACGGGCCAAAGATATTCATCTACAATTCATCTTTGCACTACAGGCCAAAGATATTCCTCAACAATTCATATTTGCACTACATGCCAAATATATTAATACCTCAAAGAATATATAATCATTTAAGAATTTATATAAACAATAATTATAACCATGTTGATCATTTCACCTTTGCACTTAAGCTAAAGATATTCAATTATAAATTTAATGGTCATGATCATACCAGTCAACAATTCAACTTTGCACTACTGGCCAAAGAGAACCCATAGTCATGATCATACCAATAATTTACCCATCTTTACACTCAAGCGAAAGAGAATTTTAACATCAAGGTTATAAAAATGTTATATATGATTATAAAAATAATATGGTCAAAACATGGATTTAATTTCAAGAGCAATATTCATAAATCAACTATAATTTGGTTAGAAAAAGAAACCAATTTGTCGTGAATAGTAACTCATGAATAGTAACCTCGACTCAAAAAGGTAGAAATTCCACAATAAAATCTATACCAATATTTCGGTATAATGATATTGAAAGAATAACATTTCTTAAGCTTATAAACAATTTATTTAAATTGTTTACACTTTACTAATTAATGCATTTAATCATCATAAAATGTCAACTCTTAAGATTTCATCATCAATAGCCAAAACCCTCATCAAAAATCTGCATATACCTCATATAGGATTCTCAAGCCATAAAATCCTATTTTCCAATTTTCTTTCCTCACAAAACATATTTAATTCATTTACTCATAACTAGACCATTTTCATAAAAAATACCAAATCAGTTCCAAAAATATTTCTTTTCTGGGATTTAGCATAATATAGTCCCATAGTGAACATATATTTTTCTCAGAATTTTTAAAAGTCATTTACTATTTTTCATATGGCCAAAATAGCCGAATATTTAAACATTTATCAAAAATTGTACTTTTGTCTAAAAATTCTGAAATTTACAGAGTATACTTCTATCATATACATGTACTCCCAATAAAAATTTCATCAATTTTGGAGTTAACCACAAGGAATTATAAGCTGTTACTTTTAAAATAGTTTTTTCTCATAAAATTCATAACTCTCAATCTATACATCCAAAAATCACCATTTTTGGACACAATCAAGAAAACTCATCAAAATATCATTTCAAATTTTTCCAGAATTTTTGAAGATCAGAAAAATTACGAAACTGAAAATCATAACAACCCTTAAAATCCCTTAATATCCCTTACTATCCCTTACCTCAAAAGAGCAGTACTTCTGATCGATATAAGGCTGAAGGAAACTTGCACTGATGAATAGCAACTCACCAAGTATCTAAATACTCACAAAATACACTTAATAATCTAGAGAGAGAAAGAGAGAAAGCTTATGTTTCTGGTGTGATTTTCAATTCTAACTTAGCCCTCTATTTATAGGAAAATTTTGGTAGGTTTGACCTGCAACCTGATGGCTTTACCTGCTACTATTCCCACCCACCACATTTGAAATATAATTCAGCACATTTCTTCACCAACCACAAGTGGGGCCCACCAATTCTAGAATTTTCCACCAAAATGATAAACTCCGAAAATTCAACAATTTCTGAACCAGTCATCTCGTAAAATTCATAACAAATCATACATTCATTTTTAACGGTTCAAAATTTGTGGACATATACTCAACTTATATATGTATAACATATCCAAATATTACTACGATCCAACGGTCGGATTAAAAATTATAACCCCCGCAAAATATCTCAAAAACCCTGATTTTTAATACCTCCATTCCGACAAAAATACTGATAAAAACCTCAACATTAACTCCTTCATTTTAACCACAAAAATATATCCCTCATTTATATCCACATAAAATAAATATTTTCTTATCATATAAATCAATAATTAATTATTCACAAATAATATTACAGAATCACATTTATGACAACCAGGCCGTTCCCAGGAAAGAGGGGGCTTTCCAATAAGGATTTCTCCTTACTAGCGCGCAATTAGATGACCAAACCTCTCCTTAGACAGAACTTTCTAGACATTGCCAATAATGCTATCTAATAATACTATTCAAATAATATGAATTATTGATCTGATAATGGAAAATACTGTGCAGCAACAATTATTGAACAACAATAATATAAAATTTCAACGTAGCAATTATTGAATCAATAAAATAAAATATTAAACAGTAATTACTGTAACAATTATTGAGTAGTGCCTTCTTACGTAAGAATCAATAATTTCAAAAATACTGTGCAATACCGTGTGCTACTGTGCAATAACGCGTATTACTGTATTTTAACCACCGGGTATTTCAACAGTATTAACGATAACAACTACGCCGTTATTTGTAAAAACTCAAATTTGTCGTTTTTCTTCACCCGACAGTTATTCGTTATGGGGCCCACAAATAGCTGCGCCGTCGTACGAATATTCTCCGACAGAAAGAATATTCCACGACCAAACGAATATTCCCCGACAACAATGATTATTTTATAACCACTTGCTTATTTTGAAAAAAATTTTATATTTCACCCATAACTTTAAACTTTTATCAATTTAACCATTTACTGACTAGTAATTATAAGAAAAATTGAATACTTTTATTTCATAAAATTCGGGGTCTTACATATATCTTTAAAGTAGATAAACACTGGCTTCCGCCGGTACAGAAGTAGCTATATGTGAGCTCACAAGTGTTTAAAATGAGAAAGCACTCTGTTTGGGGTATGTACAGAGCAAATTGGGCAGGGCTTCCTCGCCATTTTCTCTTAAAAAATGGCCACCTCAAGCCCTCTATTTATAGAGGGTGGAGCCGCAGGTGTACTTACGGCCGGGCCGCAGGTGTACCAGAGGCTGCCCGGGGTGCCCCAGGGTTCGTGGGTCATGCCGTCTCGAAGTACGTGCACGCATACCACGTGATGTCCGCTAGAACTTTTAGAATTGCAATCCGGGCATCCGACTGAGGTATGTAGGACCTATTTCGGACCGTCGTTGTCGAGTGTTACGCAATGACATGGGATTAGAGGTTGTATGAAGTCATGAAGATGGGATGAAGCCCTTCGGTCTTCAGCTTCAAATTCTATCCGTTATCCTACGCAATAGTCACTCGGGATTGGTTTTCCTTGGCTCTTGTGGGATATGGATGTGTAGAAATGTATGTCTGAAATGTTGAGACGGCGTGATGTGGTGTCAAGTTGGCGAGATGACGACTTTGCCCCTCACCGGAGTTATCTCTGATTTGGGCTGATAAACAGACATTGCTCAGGGTTATGGCTGAGATTGGACTGCTGTAATGGTTGAAGGTCCTCAGTGTCATCTCTGAGGTGTGCATGTCCTTCTGATATTATTGCCAGGTCTTATATTGAGTATCTCGTTATGAGCACCGAGATTGAAGTTGATTGCATTTGAAACAAGCATTTTCGGGGTTATCGCCAGAACTGCATTCCTTGGAGTTATCGCCAAGGTTGGTAGCTAATCCCATGGTTAGGACCGAGACTGGAACATCTCGGGGTTATCTCCGTGATGAAACGGTCTTCTCCAGTGTGTGTTTCGGTATTGGATCTGCATGCCTCGGGGTCATCTCTGAGGTTGGAATTGTTACTCCCGGTGTGTGTTCCGGGGTCGAGGCTGTTACTCCTAGTGTGTGTTCTAGGGTTGCAACTAAACTTCCGATAGTATCCGGACAGGATGTGAGTTGTCTTCCATGATTATCTCTGAAAGACGAATCTACCATCCTGTAATGTCAGTAATAGGTGTGCAGAAAATTTCGAGTGTCTACAAAAGGTATGGGTTAAAAAGAATGGTTTACGTGCAACTAACATTAAAGGACCCAAAAAGATGTGGGTACGAAAAAGATGAATTATCTTTTCTTGACAGGTATGTCTCAAGGCAAGGGTTCCATCTCAAAAATGGATTCTTGATAGTGGATACTCAAGTCACATGACTGGTGACAAATCAAAGTTCATGGAGCTAAAAGTCAAGAAGAAAAATGGTACAGTTACATTTGGAGATAATCGAACATGAGAAATAACTGGAAAAGGTAAAATAGGAAATGGTAAGGTCAATATTGATAATGTACATCTTGTTAGTGGACTTGAATTTATTCTTATTATTATTAGTCAATTAATGGATAATGGTCATCAAGTTAGTTTTGAAAAAGAAAAATTTACTATTTCTCATGGTACTAACAATATTACTCTAGTTGCACAAAGAGAAGGTAATATATATACTATTGATTTTGACCAACAGGATAAAGAACTATGTCTTGCATCCGTACAAGATGAGGCAAATTTATGGCATAAGAGGATGGGACATGTTCACATGGATTTAATCAGGAAATTATCCTCAAAGGATCTTGTCAAAGGATTGCCAAACATAAAGTATGAAAAGAAGGGAATATGTGTTCCTTGTTAACTCGGGAAACAAGTGAGAAAATCTTTTACGGTAGAGAACATGGTATCAACTTCTTCTCCTTTACAACTACTTCTTCTTGATCTATTTGGACTAGAAAGGCATGCTAGTATAAATGGTAAGTTTTGTGCATTTGTAATAGTAGATGATTTCTCTAGATATACATATGTATTATTTTTGAGAACTAAAGATGAAGCATTTAAAGAATTTGAGAAATTAATAAGAAATTGGGAAACAAAATACAGTCTCAAACTTGTAAAGATAAGAAGTGATCATGGTACTGAATTTCAAAAGGACTTTAAAATATTTTGTGATCAAAAAGTAATTAGTCATGAATTTTCAACCCCTAGAACCCCTCAATAAAATGGAGTTGTGGAAAGAAAGAATAGAACCTTACAAGAAACCGCTAGAACTTTGTTACAAGAAAGTAAACTTTCTAAAAAGTTTTGGGCCGAAGCTGTAAACACCTCTTGTTATGTTTTAAATAGAGTGCTGATTCGTCCAATTATTTTGAAAACTCCTTATGAACTTTTAAATAAAAAGATTCATAATATAGGTTATTTCAAAGTTTTTGGATCTAAATATTTTAATCTAAGTACTAGTGATAACTTGGGAAAATTTGATGCTAAATCTAATGAAGGAATTTTCATTGGTTATTTAAAAAATAGTAAAGCATATCGTGTATTTAATATTAACAAATTATGTGTTGAAGAAGCTGTTCATATTACATTTAATGAAACTCACAATCATCTTCCAAAAGAAAGAGATGAGGACGTAGAAAATTTGGAGATCTCAGCAAATCTAGTAAACTAGAAAAATCAATCCAGCAAGCCGAATGGACAAATCCAGCAAGCTGAATTGGAAAACAAACAAGGAATAGAACAAAGAACAACACAAGTGCTTGAAGCATATTTTCCTCAACAAGAAGAGGTAATACATGATGTACAAATGCCAAAGACTACGAGATATCTCAAGAATAATCCACCAAAAAGCATTATTGGAGATATAAACAAAGGAATTACTACAAGGAGATGATTGCAAAATCAATGTGCATTTTCTACATTCCTATCACAAGTTGAGCCAAAAAATGCTAAGGAAGCTATTCTAGATGAAAGTTGGCTAATGGCAATGCAAGAAGAACTTCAACAATTTGAATAATGCCAAGTCTGGGAACTTATGCCCTTTCCTAAAGATGTTTCTATCATTGTAACGAAGTGGGCATTCAAGAATAAGCTTGATGAGCATGGCACAATAACTCGTAACAAATCTAGGCTAGTAGCTCAAGGATAATCAGCAAAAAGGGATTGACTACGAAGAAACTTACGCCCGAGTTGCAAGACTAGAGTCCATCCGAATCTTGTTAGCATTTGCTTGTTACAAGAAGTTCAACCTTTACAAAATGGACGTAAAGAGTGCCTTCCTCAACAGATACATAAATAAAGAGGTTTATGTAAAATAGCCTCTTGGATTCGAACATAAGAAGTATCCAAACCATGTCTATAAGCTCAAGAAAGCTCTCTACGGTCTTAAACAAGCTCTAAGGGCCTGGTACGAAAGGTTGAGTAAGTACTTACTTTCAAATGGTTTTATTAGAGGAAAAATTGATTCTACATTATTTATTAAGCATGAAAATAAAGATATTATTATTATACAAATATACGTAGATGATATAATTTTTGGTGCTACTAATGATTTTCTTTGTGAGTGGTTTTCTAAGTGTATGCATAAGGAGTTCCATATGAGTTTAATGGGAGAACTTAATTAGTTTTGGGGACTCCAAATCAAGCAATCAAAGGAAGGTATCTATATCCATCAAACCAAATAAACAAAAGAGCTACTTAAAAGATTTGGTTTTGAGGGATCAAATTCAAAGGCTACACCAATGAGCACTTCAATAAAGCTTACGTCTGACAAAAAAGGTATAGATGTGGAGGTAAGTAAATATCGATGTATGATTAGATGTCGATTATATTTAACTGCATCTAGACCAGATATTATGTACTATGTATTTTTGTGTGCACATTTTCAAGCAAAACCTAAGGAATCCCACTTACAAGCTATTACAAGGATTTTTAAATATTTAAGTGGTACTATCAATTTATGTAAGACCCCAACTTTTATAAATAAAGATGAATTTTCTATAAATATCATTTTTGAATATTATGGAGTTAATTTGATATAATGTTATAGTTGTGGGTAATATTTATAAATTTTGCAAAGTAAGCAAGTTGTTATAAAATATTCGTTTGGTCGGAGAATATTCTTTTTGTCGGGGAATATTCGTACAACGGCACAATCATTGGTGGACCCCACAACGGAATTATTGTCGAATTGAGAAAACGACAGAATTATCTTTCTATAAAAATAACGGCTGAGGTGTTACCGTTAAAACCGTTAAAACTGTTGAACTACTCGGTAGTAAAAGTACAGTAATACGCGTGGTTGCATAGTAGCACACGGTATTGATTATTGATGCTTACGTGAGAAGTCACTCAGCTATACTCAATTATTGCTACAGTAATTGCTGCATCATATCTCTTAAATTATTGTCATAGTATCATCTGTATAATATGTTATATTATTGAGACGTTGTGGTAAGTTTGGTTATTTTATGGGGGGCCATATGTCATCATCTAAGAGTCTTCGTCAATAGTAATTATCGTCGTCAATAGTAATTACCGTCGTCAATAGTAATTACCGTCGTCAATAGTAATTACCGTCGTCAATAGTAATTACCGTCGTCAATAGTAATTACCGTCGTCAATAGTATTTACCTTGGTCAATAGTAATTACCTTCGTCAATAGTATTTACCTTGGTCAATAGTAATTACCTTCGTCAATAGTATTTACCTTGGTCAATAGTAATTACCTTCGTCAATAGTATTTACCTTGGTCAATAGTAATTACTTTCGTCAATAATAGTTGTCCCTTCAATATTACCAAGAGTCATTTGACCCTTCGTTAAGACCAAGAGTCATTTGACCCTTCGTTAAGACCAAGAGCCACCCTCAGTTTTTCTATAAATAGAGGCCTAGGGCTTCATTATTTTTCACGAATTCATTCAAGCTATAGAGAGAGAAAGTATAGAGAGAATAAGAGAGAGAGAATAAAAGTATTCTGCTACATCACTTTTCCAATATCCAGTTCTTTTAAGGTAGGGAATATTATTTCTTTTATATTCATGAAGAGAACTTCTGTTATTCCATTTGTTATTATTCTGTTGGAATAACCAGTATACGCGGTCTACCCTATACTTGGTGACATTCTTCTATTATTCTGTTGGAACATCCTGTCTGTGTGTTTTACACCGGACCTGGTTCCGTTTATTATTCTGTTGGAACATCCTGTCTGTGTGTTTTACACCGGACCTGGTTCCGTTTTATTATTATTCTGTTGGAATATCCTGTCTGTGTGTTTTACACCGGACCTGGTTCCATTATTTATTATTCTGTCGGAATATCCTGTCTGTGCGTTTACGCCGGACCTGGTTCCATTATTTATTATTCTATTGGAATAACCTGTCTGTGCGGTCTATCGCATGCATGGTGATTTCTTTTGTTATTCCATTCTTTATTGTACTCAGTTGGTTAAGTTTTGACTTCTATACTCCATGAAATTTGTGGAATATCCTTGATAGTTGCGTTTCATCCAGTATCTTTTCAAGAAAATATTCTTCTAAGCATTCTTGAATTTTACTCCACAATGCAGTATCATGTTGACAATTTGGACGTTGTTAATTCCTGGATAAATTAATTCTTGAACTTGTTTTATTGAATTCTTATATCATTGTCATCATCCTCATGTTTATAAAATGTTGAAAGTCATCTGTGGCCTGTAGTGCATAGATGGACTTGGTATGATTATGACCAGGGATTATTCGGTATAATCATGACCGTAATGTTACAAATGATGTGGTAAAAGTCCTCATTGGCCCGTAGTGCATTGATGGACAGTTGTTGGCATGATCATGACCATTAATGAATACACGAATATCCTTGGCCGTAGTGCAGGGGTGATTCGATGATGTGGATTATTTTATTAAGCTGAGTCTCAGCGATCACAGTGTTGAAAAACCTTTTAAATCATAAAAGATAGTAGAGTTTATTTTCTACTTGACTCTTTTAATGGATTGCTTGTTCCGCTGCAGTTAAACTTGATGTCTATTATATTTTATCAGTTTAACATTGTTGAAGGCTAATGATAATTTATTCTGCATTATCTTAGTCATAATATTTCTTACTGGGCTAGTTGAGCTCACCCTTTCTTTCACTGTTCTCTTCAGGAAATGAGAACGTAGCTGGGACAAGTCGGGGTACGGAGTGATGGTCCGAATGATAGTATTAGTTAGTAGTCCTCACTATTCTATGTAATGGTGTGTTAATAAATGTAATGAGGACTCCTTTTGAGTATGAATACTCTCTAGAAGATAATATTTGTATTCAAACTCACAGTTTATGTTTTGTCGTATTGTACACGACAGTTGTATTAATCAGTTGTATTTGTATTCTGTACTATGTATCTGACGACCCAAGATGGGTGATGTATACCTAATTTTGGGGGCGTCACAGTTGGTATCAGAGCTTAGGGATATGATCCCTGGCTAAGATGTGAGAATAGAACTAGGAGGGGAGAGACGGGGAATTCCTTCGCTAGTATGACATACCTAAGTTTATTTGCATGGTATTTAATTGGTCGGTCATAATATAAGGATAATATATGACATATCAATTAATTTTTATTTTGTGGCAGTATCTGAAAATGGCATCTGAGAATGTTGAGAATAGCAATGGAGCACAGACGACTGTTGATTCACCACATATCAATAATCAGGATAATGTGCATCAGGAAGGTGTCAATCCTCATGCAAACAACAACACTGACCAAATGATGAATGATCAAATGTTCAGAGGCTTTATGCAATTCATGCAACAACAGGTGAAAGCGGCTCCTGTCCACAACGTAGGTGGAAATACTGGAAACTCTCAGGCGGTCACCGCTAAACAGTTTAAGGAGCTGGGACCACCGGAGTTTAAGGGAGAACCCAAACCACTTGTAGCTGAAACATGGATAAAGCAGATCACCAAGATATTTGATGTCTTGGGTTGCTCCGAGGAGCAAAAGGTTCCCTTTGCCGCCTTTATGTTGCGAGGAGAGGCAGATTACTGGTGGGAATCGATAAAGCGTACTCAACCTGCCGCACTGAAGATGTCTTGGGAGAAGTTCCAAGAGCTGTTTAACGACAAATACTTTCCCGAGAGTATTCGTCACATGAAGGAGGTGGAGTTCATCAAATTGGAGCAGAATAATATGACCGTGTCGCAGTACGAGGCAAAATTTGCGGAGTTATCCCGGTTTGCGTCCCACCTGGTGGATAATGAAGAAAGAATGACGCGGATGTTTTTAAGAGGTTTGAAGCCGGAGATACGTCAACATCTTGTTTCTCATAAACTGTGTTTGTATTCAGATGTTGTAAATAGGGCTCAGTTGGTGGAGCGCGATAACGAGACAACGCAACCAAAAGAGAGCAGCCGGCAAAATGATAATACCAGTGAGAGCAGTCATCGAAGCGGTGACAACAAGCGTGGAGGGAATCAACAGGCCAGAAATGGTAACCACTTCGGTGGTAATCAGGGCCAAAACAATAAGAATGGACATTTCAAGAAGAGGAGATTCAACAATGATGGAAAGACGTCAGCACCAGCACCTGTCGTTAAGGAAGGAGAACGACCACCTATCATATGTTTCAAATGCGGAGGGGAGGGGCACATCAGTCCAAACTGCGCGATGCCGTCCAAAGCATGTTATAATTGTGGAAGAGAAGGTCATTTAGCCCGATTTTGTCGTTTACCGAAGACAAATTCAGCTAGGATGGAGGCACCAAAGGCCGTCCCAGAAAAGTCAAAACCGGTTGTGCAAGGGAGAGCGTTTGTTGTGACCTCCCAGAAGCAAGGAACCCGAATGAGGTCATCACGGGTAAGCTTATCATAAACTCTAACGAAGTCTATACTTTATTTGATACCGGTTCAACCCATTCTTTTATTTCTCCTACTTGCGCTCATCGATTAAATTTGATTCCGGAGAAATTAGACTTTGACTTAGCTGTTGAAACTCCATTGGGAGAAACCTTCATTACATCCACGGTTTATAAGTCTTGTTTGGTTCAAGTTGGTACCCACACATTACCTGTCGATCTTATTTCATTAAAAATACTTGCATTTGACGTGATTCTAGGGATTGATTGGTTAACTACTCATCATGCAAAAATTGATTGTTTTCGTAAGGTTGTTAGCTTTCATATTCCTAATCGACCTATTATGCGAATTCAAGCAACCAAACCATTAAAATCAATCGCTGTCATCTCAAGCCATAAAGCTATTCGTTTATTGAAAAACGGATGTCAAGCTTTCTTAGCTCATGTCACAGATCTAAACAAAAATACGTCAGCTTTGAATGATATTTCTGTTGTTAATAAATTTCCTGACGTATTCCCTGAAGAACTTCCTGGCCTACCCCCAGAGCGTGAAATTGAATTTTGTATCGATCTTGAACCCGGTACAAAACCCATTTCCAAAGCCCCATATCGAATGGCTCCTATTGAACTTCAGGAGTTAAAGATCCAACTGCAGGAATTGTTAGACATTGGCTTTATTCGTCCTAGTACTTCTCCTTGGGGTGCTCCTGTTCTATTCGTGAAGAAGAAAGATGGAAGTATGCGACTTTGTATTGATTATCGGGAGTTGAATCATGTCACCATCAAAAACAGGTACCCATTGCCACGTATTGATGACCTGTTTGACCAGTTGCAAGGAGCACAATTCTTTTCAAAGATCGATCTTCGTTCTGGATATCATCAGCTGAAGGTTAGAACTGAGGATATTCCAAAGACGGCTTTTAGAACTCGGTACGGGCATTATGAATTCCTAGTCATGTCCTTTGGATTGACTAATGCTCCTGCTGCCTTCATGGATATGATGAACCGGGTATTCAAGGAATATTTGGATCACTTTGTGGTCGTCTTTATCGATGACATCCTTGTTTATTCCAAAAGCCGTGAAGATCATGAGCAACACTTGAGGCTGGTACTCCAAAAGCTTCGTGAATACAAACTTTATGCCAAGTTGAAGAAATGCGAGTTCTGGCTGGAAGAGGTAGCATTCCTTGGGCACGTAGTATCAAGTCGTGGAATATCGGTTGACCCGGCAAAGATTGAAGCTATTCAAAGCTGGGAGCAACCTAAATCAGTGACCGAGGTACGTAGCTTTCTTGGTTTAGCTGGTTATTATCGGAGATTCGTGGAAGGATTTTCTCGAATCGCTACTCCATTAACTCAGCTGACTCGGAAAGATACAAAGTTTGGTTGGAGCGAAGAATGTGAGCAGAGTTTTCAAGAACTCAAGAGGAGACTCATTTCAGCACCTGTTCTAACAATACCATCTGGCTCGGAGGGATTTGTCATCTACAGTGATGCTTCGAGCAAAGGGTTGGGATGCGTTCTCATGCAACATGGAAAAGTCATAGCCTATGCATCAAGACAACTCAAGGAATATGAGAGGAATTATCCTACTCATGATCTAGAGTTGGCAGCTGTTGTCTTTGCACTTAAAATTTGGAGGCATTACTTGTATGGGGAGAAAGTGGAGATCTTTACGGATCATAAAAGCCTCAAATATTTCTTCACTCAAAAGGAACTCAACATGCGACAACGACGTTGGCTTGAACTGTTGAAAGATTATGATCATACCATTCAATACCATCCTGGAAAAGCGAACGTGGTAGCTGACGCATTGAGTAGAAGATCATATGCGGGTACAAGTGCAATATTAACAACGCAAAGACCCATTTTGTGTGACTTGCAAAGGATGGAGATAGAGTTAAAGACTCCAGGGACCCATGTGATGATGGCGAATATACGAGTAGAACCGACTTTAATCGATAAAGTTAAAGCTGCTCAAGCTACAGACCTGGAGCTGATGCGTATGAGGAAGAAAGTGCAAGAAGGTTCTATGCCGGAAGCAAGAATCGATGAAGAAGGAATACTTCGAGTCAACTCCAGACTTTGTGTTCCTAACAACCCTGATTTAAAGTATGAAATCATGATGGAGGCGCACAACACACCGTTTGCAATCCATCCTGGAAGTACCAAAATGTATCATGATCTTCGTCATACATTTTGGTGGAGCAATATGAAGAGAGAGATAGCGTTGTTTATCTCAAGGTGTCTAACTTGTCAACGAGTCAAAGCGGAGCATCAAGTACCAAAAGGTCCATTGCAACCACTTGAAATTCCAGAATGGAAGTGGGAGCACATTACCATGGATTTCGTTACCGGTCTTCCTAGGGTTTCTCAAGGTATTGATGCGATTTGGGTCATTGTTGATAGATTGACCAAGTCTGCTCATTTCTTACCGATACGAGAAACTTATACACTTGAACGTCTTGCTCGTATGTACATAAACGAGATTGTAAGACTGCATGGTATGCCAGTATCCATAGTTTCTGATCGAGACCCAAGATTCACTTCACGATTTTGGGTTAGTTTACAAAAAGCTATGGGCACGGAGTTACGATTTAGTTCAGCATATCATCCTCAGACGGACGGACAATCAGAGAGGACTATTCAAACTCTTGAAGATCTATTAAGACTCTGTGTCTTTGACTTCAAGGGAAGTTGGGACAAGTTCTTACCATTGGTGGAGTTTTCCTACAACAACAGTTATCAAGCAAGTATTGGCATGGCTCCATTCGAAGCATTGTATGGAAGAAAATGTCGTTCTCCAGTATGCTGGGATGAGGTGGGCGAAGCAACGTTGTTGGGACCGGAGTTGGTACGTATGACTACAGAAAAGATTCAAACGATCCGACAACGTATAAAAACCTCACAAGATCGACAAAAGAGTTATGCTGATCTTCATCGAAAGGACGTGGAATTTGATGTAGGAGATCATGTGTTCTTACGTGTTGCTCCATGGAAAGGAGTTACGAGATTTGGAAAGAGAGGAAAGCTAAATCCTCGATTCATCGGTCCATTTTTAATCCTCGATCGAGTAGGAACTGTGGCTTATAGACTCGCTTTACCGCCAAGTATGTCTCGTGTTCATAACGTTTTCCACATATCCATGTTACGCAAATATGTGGAAGACCCGAACCACATTATTGAGTTAGAACCGGACGAAATAGCGGAGGATTTGACGTATGAAGAAGTTCCTGTTCAAATCTTGGATAAGAAGGAACATATTCTACGCTCCAAGGTTATACCTCAAGTCAAAGTTTTGTGGAGAAACCACGATGTTGAGGAAATGACTTGGGAGTTAGAATCAGAAATGAAATCAAGGTATCCTTACCTCTTCGACATACCAGGTACGTACCCTAATTTCGAGGGCGAAATTTCATAAGAAGGGGAGGTTGTAAGACCCCAACTTTTATAAATAAAGATGAATTTTCTATAAATATCATTTTTGAATATTATGGAGTTAATTTGATATAATGTTATAGTTGTGGGTAATATTTATAAATTTTGCAAAGTAAGCAAGTTGTTATAAAATATTCGTTTGGTCGGAGAATATTCTTTTTGTCGGGGAATATTCGTACGACGGCACAATCATTGGTGGACCCCACAACGAAATTATTGTCGGATTGAGAAAACGACAGAATTATCTTTCTATAAAAATAACGGCTGAGGTGTTACCGTTAAAATCGTTAAAACTGTTGAACTACTCGGTAGTAAAAGTACAGTAATACGCGTGGTTGCATAGTAGCACACGGTATTGATTATTGATGCTTACGTGAGAAGTCACTCAGCTATACTCAATTATTGCTACAGTAATTGCTGCATCATATCTCTTAAATTATTGTCATAGTATCATCTGTATAATATGTTATATTATTGAGACGTTGTGGTAAGTTTGGTTATTTTATGGGGGGCCATATGTCATCATCTAAGAGTCTCTTCGTCAATAGTAATTACCGTCGTCAATAGTAATTACCGTCGTCAATAGTAATTACCGTCGTCAATAGTAATTACCGTCGTCAATAGTAATTACCGTCGTCAATAGTATTTACCTTGGTCAATAGTAATTACCTTCGTCAATAGTATTTACCTTGGTCAATAGTAATTACCTTCGTCAATAGTATTTACCTTGGTCAATAGTAATTACCTTCGTCAATAGTATTTACCTTGGTCAATAGTAATTACTTTCGTCAATAGTAGTTGTCCCTTCAATATTACCAAGAGTCATTTGACCCTTCGTTAAGACCAAGAGTCATTTGACCCTTCGTTAAGACCAAGAGCCACCCTCAGTTTTTCTATAAATAGAGGCCTAGGGCTTCATTATTTTTCACGAATTCATTCAAGCTATAGAGAGAGAAAGTATAGAGAGAATAAGAGAGAGAGAATAAAAGTATTCTGCTACATCACTTTTCCAATATCCAGTTCTTTTAAGGTAGGGAATATTATTTCTTTTATATTCATGAAGAGAACTTCTGTTATTCCATTTGTTATTATTCTGTTGGAATAACCAGTATACGCGGTCTACCCTATACTTGGTGACATTCTTCTATTATTCTGTTGGAACATCCTGTCTGTGTGTTTTACACCGGACCTGGTTCCGTTTATTATTCTGTTGGAACATCCTGTCTGTGTGTTTTACACCGGACCTGGTTCCGTTTTATTATTATTCTGTTGGAATATCCTGTCTGTGTGTTTTACACCGGACCTGGTTCCATTATTTATTATTCTGTCGGAATATCCTGTCTGTGCGTTTACGCCGGACCTGGTTCCATTATTTATTATTCTATTGGAATAACCTGTCTGTGCGGTCTATCGCATGCATGGTGATTTCTTTTGTTATTCCATTCTTTATTGTACTCAGTTGGTTAAGTTTTGACTTCTATACTCCATGAAATTTGTGGAATATCCTTGATAGTTGCGTTTCATCCAGTATCTTTTCAAGAAAATATTCTTCTAAGCATTCTTGAATTTTACTCCACAATGCAGTATCATGTTGACAATTTGGACGTTGTTAATTCCTGGATAAATTAATTCTTGAACTTGTTTTATTGAATTCTTATATCATTGTCATCATCCTCATGTTTATAAAATGTTGAAAGTCATCTGTGGCCTGTAGTGCATAGATGGACTTGGTATGATTATGACCAGGGATTATTCGGTATAATCATGACCGTAATGTTACAAATGATGTGGTAAAAGTCCTCATTGGCCCGTAGTGCATTGATGGACAGTTGTTGGCATGATCATGACCATTAATGAATACACGAATATCCTTGGCCGTAGTGCAGGGGTGATTCGATGATGTGGATTATTTTATTAAGCTGAGTCTCAGCGATCGCAGTGTTGAAAAACCTTTTAAATCATAAAAGATAGTAGAGTTTATTTTCTACTTGACTCTTTTAATGGATTGCTTGTTCCGCTGCAGTTAAACTTGATGTCTATTATATTTTATCAGTTTAACATTGTTGAAGGCTAATGATAATTTATTCTGCATTATCTTAGTCATAATATTTCTTACTGGGCTAGTTGAGCTCACCCTTTCTTTCACTGTTCTCTTCAGGAAATGAGAACGTAGCTGGGACAAGTCGGGGTACGGAGTGATGGTCCGAATGATAGTATTAGTTAGTAGTCCTCACTATTCTATGTAATGGTGTGTTAATAAATGTAATGAGGACTCCTTTTGAGTATGAATACTCTCTAGAAGATAATATTTGTATTCAAACTCACAGTTTATGTTTTGTCGTATTGTACACGACAGATGTATTAATCAGTTGTATTTGTATTCTGTACTATGTATCTGACGACCCAAGATGGGTGATGTATACCTAATTTTGGGGGCGTCACAATTTAGGGTTATTTTATCCAATTTACAATCATTTTGAACTAATGGGCTATTCAGATGCTGACTATATAGGATACCAAATTGATAGAAAGAGTACCAGTGGTGCTTGCACATTTTTAGGTCACAGTCTTGTTACGTGGCATAGTAAAAAGCAAACTTCAGTTGCTTTATTAACCACTGAGAGTGAATATCTAGCTGCAGGGAGTTGTTGCTCTCAAATATTATGGTTGAAACAAACTCTATGTGACTTTGATGTTTTATGTGATAGTGTACCTATTTACTGTGATAATTCAAGCACTATTGACATATCAAAAAAATCTTGTTTTGCATTCACGCAGAAAACATATAGAGGTTAGGCACCATTTTCTAAGGGATAATGTTTCAAAAGGATTAATTAAATTAATTCTTATTCCAACAGAATAGCAATTGGCTGATATTTTTACCAAACCCTTAAGTGAAGAAAGATTTTGCATGCTAAGGAGAGAACTTGGAATGTGCATAGTATAAATAATGGTCACATACTAAAATATTTCATGCATACAAATTTTTATATCTTCAGTATATCTGCATGATATTAATTTGAATACATCTGATTGATATACATTATCTAATGAGAACCAACTACTTTTGACTATGGGAGACATATCTATTTTTATGGCACAATTCACGGTAGATATAATCATGATTTTTGAAAATTGAAAAGTTACGCCGTGTTGAGTGTCCATGTAATAACCCAGTATTTTTAATATAATTAAATAAGAAATTTTGTTTATAATTTTTTTAAATAAAGGTGGGAATACGTGCAAGGTAAAGTGTATATATATATATGATAAATAAAATATATTTATTACATGAATAATTTCAAATAATTTTTTTAGGAATTAATGATCTTTGTAAATTATATTCGTATAATAAATTAATTTTGTAGTAAAAATATTTTATTAATTATTTTCCATGAAAATATGATTATTATATTATTTAAATAATATATGAAATAATTATAGAATTATTATAATAATTATTTTATTATATAAATTTATTTCGGATTAATTAAGTTAATTGTTATAATTTAATTAATAATGGTATGTATATGAAAGTTATTTCGGATATGGATTCAAAACCCTAATTCTAGATTTTGAACAAGGGATGAGAAAAATAATACTATATTAACTATATTTCAGTGCTATAAATATGTACTGTATGTGTGTACTGTTAATGGTTAGTCAATTATGATGTATCATGACCAAATATTAGCATTAATTTGTTTAACCCTATTTTTGAAACTCAAATGAGAGATTCAAGACTGTGTAGTGATTGTGTTATATGATTTATATCGCGTATTATAGAATTTAATATTAATTAGAGAAACCCTAATTGATAATTAGAACCCCTAATTGCCAATTTATTTACCCTAATTGCTAAATTAGCAAGCTTAATTATAATTAGTAAATTCTTAAACTTAATTTTTAAATTCTAAGTAATTACAAACCTAAATTAATTTAGAAACCATAATTTTTATTTTTAGAAACTAAATTTTTTATTTTTATACCCTAAATAAAAAGCCTAAAAAATTTAAATTTTTGAAAACCTTAGGGTTAAACCCTAAGGGTTTGCCAAGATTACTTTTGTGCCATTAAAATTGTATAGAAAATGACACAATTGCCCTTCATACATTATTTAGTAGCTAACTTATAAAATTGGCTAATGCTTTAGTTGGTGAACTACCTTAAGCTTAGCCATGTGCCTACAAACTCTATAATTCAGCCCTTTCCTAGCCAAATCCATTGTATGCAAGTATTATATATTGATTGAGAGAGAGAAAATTTCACTTATTAGCCTCATTTATACACAAACTCCTTACCAAGTCTCTCTCTCTCTCTCTCTCTCTCTCTCTCTCTCTATACTCACGAATTACATAAGTATATCAGTTCCAAAATCAAGCCCCACTATCCCACGTAACAGATTAGAAGCTTAGATTCAAGATAGATCAAAGTGAGGTATAAAACCTAAACCTAAAATCTGATCTTTAATCCTATGTTAGATGTTAAGTTTTTGTGATTAAACATGTTATTTGTAGTCTATATAAGTGATCTGAGTTGATAAATGTTAGATCCAAAGCATTTATAGGATCATATTTGATGTTTTTCAAAATCTGGAAAACTTTTAAAATATTGTCTGACAATGAATGTCAGACCTCATAGATCAGTGATCGTTAGTGATTTTTATGGTTTGAAAGTTTGTAGTTGTAGTATGCTATGAGATCTCTGTTCTAGAACTAGAATCAAGCCCAGATCATGTATTGATTGAAAGTTATGGCTGGTCAAATATAGTTGACCGACCATGACTTTAAGTTTTCTGGAAAACCTAGATCGTGCCCAGAAACGTCTGACAAGATGTTCTTGGGCTCTGATCTTCTAGTTGTTTATTAGTTTGTTATAGTTGTTGTAATAAAGTTATAGCATGATATATGGACTGTATGTTCATGCTTTTAGAATCTCTAAACATCAAATAGGCTGGATTTAGTGGCTGATCAAAGAAGGCCATACGATCATGAAATCAGTTTCTGGGTAACCCAGAAAACTGATGAACATGATCTCTGACAGACTTTGACTGGCATAGATCTGCTTGTTGTATTGTTGTTATATGGATTGTTTGTAATGGATCTCTTCATTTACATGTTGGCTACACACTGGACCCTTTAGATCACAAAAATAACACAAGAACAGCAAGTTATGGAAGCCCAAAGTAGGCCTCACGAACTGTTCTTCATTTCTGGGTAACCCAGAAAATGAAGAACAACTCTGAAAGCTTGTTTTTGAACTTAGATCTTGCATTTGGGACATGTTATGACCTTGTTTGTTGTTGGATCATGTAGACATTAGTTCTACAAGATTCGATCATTAGCTAGCCCAGAAAAACACATTAAACACTGAATTATTAATGGTCAAACATAGTCACTCGAAACTGGTGTTTGAATGTTCTTGAGCCTCAAGAACACCTAAGGCGACACTTATTGTCGCTAAAGGCTTTAGCGACAGACTTTTTAGTTTTAATTAAATTAATTTCCAAAAATCATTTAAAAAATAATAATTTCTGAAAATTACAAAAATTATTTTAAGTTATAAAAATTAACTTTTAATAATTTGACATATTTTTCATAAATATTAGTATTTATTTGAATATTATTGATATTTAATTAATTTAATAAATGTATTAAATAATTAATTAAAAATAATTTTATTATATTAAAAATCATTTTAAATGATAATAAGATATTTACAAATATTTTAAGTTATAAAATATAACTTTTAATATTTTAAAGCAAATTTAATTAATTATTTAATATTAATAATATTAGATTTATTTAATAATTATATTAAATAAATTAGTTTAAAAATGATTTTAATATTATAAAAATCATTTTAAAGGAAAATAAAGTGTTTTAAAATATTTTAAGTGATAAAATATAACTTTTAATATTTAAAGGTAAATTTCATTAATAATTTAATATTAGTGACATTAAATTTATTTAATAATTATATTCAATAAATAGTTTAAAATTTTTTTTATTAATTTAAAAATCGTTTAAAAAGGATATAAATGAATTAAAAATATTTTAAGTTATAATTAATGACTTTTAATATTTTGATAAATAATACATTAATATTTAATATTAATGGTAATTATTTAAAAATAATTTTAAATATTTTAAAAATCATTTAAGGGTAATATTAATACTTTAAAAATATTTTAAGTTATTATAAATAACTTTAATATTTTGGAAATAGTTTCATTAATATTTTAATATTAATTAAATATTAATGATAATAGAATTATTTAATATTTAAATTATTTAATAATGATTCCATTGTTTGAAAAAATCATGATAAATTATAATAATTATTTAAAAATTATTATAAGTCATTTAAAAATAATATGACTAGTATTTAAATTATCTAAATGAATATTGAATTACAGAATAAAGTTTTAGACTCAATAATTACCCGATAAAGCCGTCGGTACACCGAAATATTTTAGAAATTGATCTAGACTTAGATAGTTTGATTAGATACTTGTTTGTATGTGATCCAATGATTGTTAAACTTATGTGACAGTGTGATTAGGTTATGTGCTGACTGCAAATAGAAGTATTATATGTTATAGTATGTTATTCTAATCGAACGAATGATCGTATTAATGATATGTCTCAGTATAAAAGATAAAACTAAGTTGCGTAATTGTAAGCAGTAGATCAGGCAAGTATCCTACCCTTTGCATTTACTTTATGCAATGGACTTGAGTAATAAAGTTTCAGAATTATATTTATCAGTGTGCTAGATTATTAACTCTATTGTTATCGATTATGTATCCAATCATTTGTATTCATATAAGTTCTTAAATTATCTGATCATTGTTTATCAATACAGTACTATTGTACAATTCAGATATTTATTCTATTCATTAATTTTTAAGATTGGTTATACAAGTGTCCTCACTTATATAACTATTGTATTTAATCATATGTTGATACATACTTAATTGGTTTCCAGTATGTTCCCTTAATCAAACATTGTCTAAGCTATTTGTATCAGCTAGACATAGATTTAAAAAAAATATAGTTGAACATGATAGAACTTTATTGATATCCAAACGAATTGTTTTGGTTCGAATTCAAACTAAGTATGAACATCCCAAATATGGAAAACTTTTGTGCACCTAAGGCGGATATACTGGACGAAAATATCGTTCAAACATGTAGTATTGATCAATACAGGGCATAACGGGCTGATCACCCCCCGCGCCTGTAAGAATGTCGACTGTTAACCAATTATAGTCAATACGTAGTTTCAAAATTTGAGATAGAATTGTTACGTTGTTTAGTGTTGCTTCAATTTACTTCACAACTGTTGATTCGTTGTAAAAGTGTTGTTCAAATAAAATATTTAATCCTTTTAGCTAATACTTATTGTTTACTATTACTTACTGGGCAATCAAATGTTCATTCTTGCTTAATTTAAATATTTTCAGCTAAGCGTGATCAACCAGAAGGTTCAGGCAAGAATAAAGGGAAAGGAAAGTTGACCAAATAAGTTTATATTATCTTATGTAATAGTTAAACTTAATTAAGATGGTAATATTTATTATCTATCATGTTATGAATGTATTAAAGGTTGCGTACTTGGGATTAAAAAACTCTGATGTATGTAAATTAAGTTTAATGTAATATTATTATTATTATTATTAATTCGATCAAAGAAATGATATCGTGAAGCACCGAATTCGGGTTTCAAGTACCTGAATTTGGGGGCGTCACAGGTTGGTATCAGAGCGTTAGGTTAGAAACCTTAGGTGGGATAGACCTTAGGTTATAACCTTAGGATAGAGGAAAACATTAAAAATACAAATAACTCATATAGAGTTTAAAAATAGATGAATTGAATAAATTCATCGTAAAACAAAATGAAAGATAACTTATATAAAACTATTATTTGCTGTGTGTATATATTATATGCTAATCAAGATAATTTATGTGTGTATATGTCAGGTATAAAGGGCTTATTATATGCTTATAATATGAAGAAGGATCAAATCCATACACCCGAGTTAATATCGAAGCCAATAGCTAAAATAGAGTCTCACGTTGAAGGTAACCTTGATGAGGTGATCATTTCGGAAAATATAGTACCGGACCCAGAAATGGTGGAACTAACAGATAGTGATTCGGACACTGAAGTTAGAGCTGATCAAGCATTAACTGAAGTGCAGAATCTGAGGGACCAGGTTTCTTCTTTGGAAAAGTTGTGGAAAATAGAAAAGCTATTAAATAGTCAATCGCGAAAGGCGTTACTAGAAACAATGGAAGAACAAGATAAGCTTAAAATCCAAATTGATCAAATGGGAGCCAAAAGCAACAAATCGTGTGCAGCTCCGAGCAAGAAGGGGAAAAGAAATATAAAAGACCGTGACTTAGAAAATTCCGATAATAACCAAGAGAACGCTAACAAAATAGAATAGTGTACAGGCTGTAACAAAAAACATGAGGGCGTATGCAGGAAAGGGAAAAAGATATGTTACATTTACGGCCATAAGGGACATACCTCTCCTTATTGTACCGACTTTAAGCAAGGTGCATATTTTATTTGTGGGTTGGAAGGTCATTGGGCGAAAGGTTGTCCAGAATCAGGAAAAAGGTGCAGGAAATAAGTAGGATTAGTATTGGATTATATAAGTTTGATAATGTGTATATGATATATATGCGTGTGTAATGTAATATTCTCAACTTTTGTATAAGTTGTAATGATAAATCCTGACTTTTGTTGTCACAAAGGGATAGCAGTATGTGTTATGTTATGTAAATTATTATGAATTAGCTGAATAAATATGAATCTATGATTGATTAATGTAATAAGTTTGATATATTAAACTTATATAATAAGGTTTAGAATGTAAGTTAATAAAGAATAATTTATGATTTTATTTAATCAGATAATGCCGCCAAGACGTCAAATTCGAAACCAAATGGCAGAAGAATTTGTAAACAATGCTGGGGGATAACAACCAGACCCGATGCAAAACATTGCAAGCATGGTAGCTCAAGCTATGCAGCAGGGAATGCCAGTCGCAGGGAATTAGCCCGACAGTCGTTTGGCGAACTTTAAAGACTTTATGGCTGTAGGACATCCAGAATTCAGAGGGACAATTGACCCTGTAGAATCCCAAACTTGGGTTAAGGAAGTAGAGAAGGCGTTCGTGATTGCTAGGGTAGATGAGGGGCAAAAGGCAGCTTTTTCCACCTATATGATGAAAGGGGAGGAGAATTTTTTGTGGGAGGCAAATCAAGCTAGGGTACAAGAAGGTGTGGTAACTTGGGCTAGGTTTAAGACATTATTTTTCAAAAACTATTTCTCATCTAGTATGCAGGCTAAGATGGAGGTGAAATTTTTGGAGTTAAAATAGGACAATATGACGGTGTTAGAGTACGCCGCAAAGTTTAATGAATTGGCTAGGTTTGCTCCACATCAAGTGGACATGGAGGCCAGGAAGGCCAGGAGGTTTGAGCTGGGATTAAAACCCTGGCTCTACAATAAGGTGGCAGTGTTGCAGATAAACACTTTTGCATCACTTTTGGAAAAGGCTATTATAGCCGAAGGGGGAAGTGAGACCATGAACCTCTACAACAAGGAGAGAAAGAACAAGGGAAAGGTTGAGGGAGCTGGAAATGTGGAAACTAATAGTGGAAATATGGGTGAGAAAAGAAAAGAGAACAATTTTGGAAATATCCAGGTCAAGCAAGAAGGTGTTAAGAAGTATGTTATGCAGTGTAAGAATTGTGGGAAGAACCATTCGGGGGAGTGTTTAAAGGGAAAGTTTATATGTTACAAGTACGGGCAGGAGGGACATATCTCTCTCAACTGCCCCAATCCAAGGATGAACATTGGATGTTTTCTGTGCGGGTCAATGGAGCATAAGGTGAAGGACTGTCCGAAAAGGAGAATGGATGCAGGGAGTGTGACTACGGGGAAGGGTAACGGGACTTTGGCAATTACTAGACCGACTTCAACAAGCAAACCAACAAAGTCAACCGCAAGAGTTTTCAACATGACCGTTCAGGATACTGTAGTAGCTGGTGATGGAACTCCAGGTATTATTCAAACAAATTTTATGTTCTTATATATGATTTTCTTTTCTATAGTAAATTATTTTAAAAAAAAATTTTGAAGGAAGAATTTGAGTTCTATTAGAAATTAATTTTCCGTTTAATCAGATAGACAAGCTTTATGTTAAATAGTTAAAGATCAGTTCGATCAAATCTGATCGAGATCTATTTGTAATAATGCGTATACTATTTACCCTAGAGTGTACAAGTTTTAAAGCGGTGATTTCGGGGACGGAATCCTTATAAGGGAGTGTGAATGTAATAACCTAATATTTTTAATATAATAAAATAAGAAATTTTGTGTATAATTTTTTTTTAAAATAAAAGTGAGAATATGTGCAAGGTAAAATGTATATATATATATATATATATATATATGTGTGTGTGTGTGTGTGTGTGTGTGTGTGTGTGTGTGTGTGTGTGTGTGTGTGTGTGTGTGTGTGTGTGTGTGTGTGATAAATAAATTATATTTATTACATGAATGATTTCAAATAATTTTTTTAAGAATTAATGATCTTTATAAATTATATTCGTATAATAAATTATTTTTGTAGTTAAAATATTTTATTAATTATTTTTCATGAAAATATGATTATTATATTATTTGAATAATATATGAAATGATTATAGAATTATTGTAATAATTATTTTATTATATGAATTTATTTCAGATTAATTAAGTTAATTGTTACACATTAATTAATAATGGTATGTATATGAAAGTTATCTCGAATATGGATTCAAAACATTAATTCTGGATTTTGAACAAGGAATGAGAATAATAATATTATATTAATTATATTTCAGTACTATAAATATGTACTGTTTGTGATGCCCCCAAAATAGGTATACAACACCCATTCTGAGTCGCCAAATACATGGTACAAAAAGTAAACTACAACTTCAATAATACAATTATCGTGCAAAATACGACAACACATACTGTGAGTTTAAATACAAATATTGTCTTCTAGACAATATCTACACTCAAATAAGTCCTCGTTATAATTATTCAAACACTATTTTACAGAAATAGTGAAGACAGCTAAAACATCTTTCTAGAACCATCACTCTATACCCCGACTAGATCCTGCTATGTTCTCACCTCCTGAGAAGAAAAATGGAACAAAAATGAAAAGGGTGAGCTCAACTAGCCCAATAAAGAATATTATGACTAAGATAATATACAACAAATTATCATTAGTATTCAACAGGAAAAAATCTGATAGAATATAATCGACAAAAAGTTTTAGATCAACAGCTGTAGTGGAAACAGCAAACCATTAGAAGAGTCAAGTAGATAATGAATTCTACTATCTTCTAAGATTTAAAAGTCCATCATCAATATTTTATCCCTGTAACATCAATTAATAATCATCTTTAACCAAATATTCATCTTTGCACTATAGGCCAAACATATTTATTTGTATCACCAGTCAGTCATGTTCATCTCAACACCTGTACATCTTTGCACTACAGGCCAAAGATATTCATCAGGTAATCATACATCTTTACACTACAGGCCAAAGATATTCAGTAATATCATCATTTAGGACTGAGGATGATGAAAAATATCTTACAGAAAACGAATCCAGTGAGACAGAAGGACAAATAGTAGGGTTTCGTATAACAGTTTATCCAAGATCAGTAATACTTCATAATAATCAATTGTGAAGCAGAATTTAAAAATAGAGATCAAAACATGGATACAATCAAAGATAGTAACCATAATAGATATCTTGGACAAAAAGAGAAAATTTTATTTTTCGGTGAATAGTGCCGTATTCGTGAGTAGTGCCGTATTCGTGAATAGTGCCGTATACGTGAATAGTAACCCCGACACAAAAAGTTCTAAATTTGATAAAAAAAACTCATATCAATATTTCAACATAATGATATTAAAGAAAATAATATCATTTAAGAAGGAAATAATATCCCTTACCTCAAAATATCAGTACTTCTGATCGGAATATCGATATAAGGCTGAAGAAAACTTGCACTGATAAATAGAAACTCACAAAGTATCTAAATACTTCCAAAATACACTCAATAATCTAGAGAGAGAAAGAGAGAAAACTTGTTTCTGGTGTGATTTTCAATTCTAACTTAGCCCTCTATTTATAGGAAAATGTTAGCACGCCAAAGCAGACTTAACCTACAACCTGATAGCTTTACCTGCTACTATTCCCACCCACCACATTTGAATAAAAATCTCAGCACGTTTTCACCAACCAAAAGTGGGGCCCACCAATTCTAGAATTTTTTGCCAAAATGACAAATTCCGTAACTTCTACAATTTCTTGTCTGTAGTTATGCGCACCAATTCTGGTCCCAACAACGTTGTTTCACCCACCTCGTCCCAGTATACTGGAGAACGACACTTTCGTCCATACAAGGCTTCAAATGGAGGAATACCTATACTTGTCTGATAACTGTTGTTGTAGGAGAATTCCACCAGTGGCAAGTACTTATCCCAACTTTCTTTGAAATCTAGAACACAGAGTCTTAATAGATCTTCAAGGGTTTGAATAGTCCCCTCTGATTTCCCGTCCGTTCGAGGATGGTATGCTAAACTAAATTGTAAATCCGTGCCCATAGCTTTCTGCAAGCTAACTCAAAATCGTGAAGTGAATCTTGGGTCACAATTCGAAACTATGGATACTGGCAGGCCATGCAATCTCACAATCTCATTCACGTACATACGAGCAAGACGTTCAGGGGAATAAGTCTCACGTATAGGAAAAAAATGAGCAGACTTGGTTAATCTATCAACAATAACCAAAATCGCATCTATGCCTTGAGAAACCTTGGGAATACCTGTAACGAAATCCATGGTAATGTGTTCCCACTTCCATTTCGGAATCTCAAGTGGTTGCAATGGACCCTTTGGCACTTGATCCTCTACCTTTACACATTGACAAGTTAAACACCTCGAGATAAACTCCGCGATCTCTCTTTTCATATTGCTCCACCAAAAAGTTTGTCGAAGATCATGATACATTTTGGTACTCCTATGATGGATTACAAATGGTGTGTTGTGTGCCTCCATCATGATTCTATGCTTCAAGTCAAAATCATTAGAAACACAAAGTCTGGAGTTGACTCGAAGTATTCCTTCTTCATCGATTCTTGCTTCTAGAATAGCACCTTCTTGCACTTTCTTCTTCATACGCATCAGCTCCATGTCCGTAGCTTGAGCAGCTTTAACTTTATCGATTAAAGTCGGTTCTACTCGTATATTTGATATCATCATGTGGATATTTGGAGCCTTCATCTCTATCTCCATCCTTTGCAAGTAATACAAAATGGGCCTTTGTGTTAACAACATTGCACTCGTACCCGTATATGATCTTCTACTCAATGCGTCAGCTACTACGTTTCCTTTTCCAGGATGATATTGGATGGTATGATCGTAATCTTTCAGCAGCTCGAGCCAACGTTGTTGCCGCATGTTGAGTTCCTTTTGGGTGAAGAAATATTTGAGGCTTTTATGATCTGTATAGATCTCCACTTTCTCCCCATATAGGTAGTGTCTCCAAATCTTCAATGCGAAAACGACTGCTGCCAACTCCAAATCATGAGTAGGATAATTCCTCTCATATTCTTTGAGTTGTCGCGAGGCATAGGCTATGACTTTCCCATGTTGCATGAGAACACATCCTAACCCTTTACCTGAAGCATCGCTGTAGATAACAAATCCATCCGAACCAGATGGTATTGTCAGAACAGGTGCCGAAATGAGTCTCTTCTTAAGTTCTTGAAAACTCTTCTCACAATCCTCGCTCCAACCGAATTTTGTATCCTTCCGAGTCAGCTGAGTTAAAGGAGTAGCGATTCTAGAAAATCCTTCCATGAATCTCCGGTAATACCCAGCTAAGCCCAGAAAGCTACGTACTTCGGTCACCAACTTCGGTTGCTCCCAACTTTGTATGGCTTCAATCTTCGCCGGGTCGATAAATACTCCATGTTTTGACACCACGTGCCCAAGGAATGCTACTTCCCCAAGCCAGAACTCGTATTTCTTCAATTTAGCATATAGCCTGTTTTCACAAAGCCTTTGCAGTACCAGCTTTAAATGGCGCTCATGATCTTCACAGCTTTTGGAATAGATGAGGATGTCATCAATAAAGACAACAACGAACTGATCTAAATATTCTTTGAATACACGGTTCATCATATCCATGAAGGCAGCAGGAGCATTAGTCAATCCAAAAGACATGACTAAGAATTCATAATGCCCGTACAGAGTTCTAAAAGCAGTCTTTGGAATATCCTCAGTTTTAATCTTCAGCTGATGATATCCAGAACGAAGATCGATCTTTGAAAAGAATTATGCCCCTTGCAACTGGTCAAACAGGTCATCAATGCGAGGTAGCGGATACCTATTCTTGATAGTGACATGATTCAATTCTCGGTAGTCGATACAAAGTCGCATACTCCCGCTTTTCTTCTTTACGAATAACACAGGAGCACCCCATGGAGATGTACTAGGACGAATAAAACCGTTGTCCAACAACTCCTGAAGTTGAACCTTTAACTCCTGAAGTTCAATAGGAGCCATTCGATATGGGGTTTTAGAAATGGGCTTTGTACCATGTTCAAGGTCAATAAAAAATTCAACTTCACGTTCTAGGGGTAGACCGGGAAGTTCTTCAGGAAATACGTCAGGAAATTCACTAACAACTGAAATATTATTCAAATCTGACGTGTTTTTGTTCAAGTCCATAACATGGGCTATGAAAGCTTGACATCTATTTTTCAATAAACGAATGGCTTTATGGCTTGGTATGACAGCGATTGATTTTAGCTATTTGGTTGCTTGAATTAGCATAACAGGTTGTTTAGGAATATGAAAACTAACAACCTTACGAAAACAATCAATTTTGGCATGATGAGTAGTTAACTAATCAATTTCTAAAATCACATCAGAAGCAAGTATCTTTAAAGAGATAAGGTCAACAGGTAATGTGATTGTGCCAACTTGGATTAAGCAAGATTTATAAACTATAGATGTAATGAAAGTTTCTCCCAACGGAGTCTCCACAGATAGGTCAATGTCTAATTTCTCTGGAGTCAAGTTTAAACGTTGAGCACAAGCAGGAGAGATTAAAGAATGGATAGAACCGGTATTTAATAAGGTATAAACTTCGCAAGAGTTTATGATTAGCTTACCCGTGATCACCTCGTTTGGGTTCCTCGCGTTTTGGGCAGTCACGACAAACGCCCTTCCAAGAACCACCGATTTTAACTTGTACGGAACAGCCTTCGGAGTCACTATCCTCATTGAACTTGGTTTCGCAATAAGACAATCTTTAGCTATATGACCTTCCTTTCCATAGTTATAACATACCTTGAACTGTTGTGGGCAGTTTGGGCTGATGTGTCCCTCCCTCCCGCATTTGTAATAAACGACCGGTGCTCGTTCTCCTCCCCTAAAAGTAGTTGATGTTTGTGCTGATGTCTTCACATTATCATTGTTGTACATTCTCTTCTTGAAATCTCCTCCCGACTAGCTCCTTCTATTATCACGGCCACGATTACCACCAGAGTGGTTACCGCTTTTGTCCGAATGTTTTCCTCCCAGCTGGTTTTCATTGCTTCGATGACTGCCGCCACCGGTATGACCCTGGTTGCGGTCCCTTGGTTGCATATACTCATTATCTCGCTCTAATAATTCAGCCCTATTTACAACATCTGAATATAAAGAAAATTTATGAAAGATAAGATATTGTCGAATCTCGGGTTTTAGACCTCTCAGAAACATCCTTGTCATTCGTTCCTCATTTTCGACCAAATGAGGTGCAAACCTAGATAACTCTACAAACTTCGCCTTGTACTGAGACACCGTCATGTTGTTTTGTTCCAGTCTGATAAACTCCACCTCCTTCATATGACGAATACTTTCAGGAAATTACTTTTCATTGAACAGTTTCTGAAATGTTTCCCAGGACATGTTGAGTGCGTCAGGCTGGGTACGCTTCACAGACTCCCACCAGTAGTCTGCCTCACCGCAGAATATAAAGGTGGTGAATGGAACCTTCTGCTCCTCCGTGCATCCCAAGACATCGAATATCTTGGTAATTTGCTTGACCCACATTTTCGCCATGATCGGATCCGGCTTTCCCTTAAATTCTGGTGGTCCTAATTCTTTGAATTGCTTGGCTGTGACAAACCGCGCGTTGTTATCATTTCCACCCGTATTCTGCACACGAGTCTCCCTCGTATGATTTTGCATGAACTGTAAAAAGCTCATATACATTCCATCATTCATCGTTTGCTTGGTAACGTTGTTTACAGGAGGAATATTGTCTTCCTGTTGCACGTTCTCCTAGGTGGTGATCAAAGGTGTCTCCACGATCTGATTTACTCCATTATTAACGTTCTTAGCTGCCATTCTTAAATACTGCCATAAAACAAGGGTTAATAGTCATGTCATATATTATCCCTATACTCTGACCGACCAAATAAACTTAGTCAGGTCATACTAGCGAAGGAATTCCCCGTTTCTCCCCTCCAAGTTCTTGTCTCACGTCTTAGCCGGGGATCATATTCCTAAGCTTTGATACCAACTGTGACGCCCCCAAAATAGGTATACAACACCGATTCTGAGTAGCCAAATACATGGTACAAAAAGCAAACTACAACTTCAATAATACAATTGTCGTGCAAAATACGACAACACATTCTGTGAGTTTAAATACAAATATTGTCTTCTAGACAATATCCACACTCAAATAATTTCTTATTACAATTATTCAAACATTATTTTACAGAAATAGTGAGGACAGCTAAAACATCTTTCTAGAACCATCACTCCATATCCCGACTAGATCCTGCTATGTTCTCACCTCCTAAGAAGAAAAATGGAACAAAAAGGAAAAGGGTGAGCTCAACTAGCCCAATAAAGAATATTATGACTAACATAATATACAACAAATTATCATTAGTATTCAACAGGAAAAAATCTGATAGAATATAATTGACAACAAGTTTTAGATCAGCGGAAATAATAAACCATTAAAAGAGTCAAGTAGAGAATGAATTCTACTATCTTCTAAGATTTAAAAGTCCATCATCAATATTTTATCCCTGTAACATAAATTAATAATCATCTTTAACCAAATATTCATCTTTGCACTACAGGCCAAAGATATTCATTTGTATCACCAGTCAGTCATGTTCATCTCAACACCTATTCATCTATGCACTACAGGCCAAAGATATTCATCAGGTAATCATACATCTTTGCACTACAGGCCAAAGATATTCAGTAATATCGTCATTTAGGACTGAGGATGATGAAAAATATCTTAAAGAAAACGAATCCAGTGAGACAGAAGAACAAATAGTAGGGCTTCGTATAACAGTTTACCCAAGATCAATAATACTTCATAATAATCAATTGTGAAGAAGAATTTAAAAATAAAGATCAAAACATGGATACAATCAAAGATAGTAACCATAATAGACATCTTGGACAAAAAGGGAAAATTTTATTTTTCGGTGAATAGTGTCGTATTCATGAATAGTGCCGTATACGTGAATAGTAACTCCGACACAAAAAGTTCCAAATTTGATAAAAAAACTCATCAATATTTCAGCATAATAATTTTGAAGAAAATAATATCATTTAAGAAGGAAATAATATCCCTTACCTCAAAATATCAATACTTCTGATCGGAATATCGGTATAAGGCTGAAGGAAACTTGCACTGATGAATAGAAACTCACAAAGTATCAAAATACTTCCAAAATAAACTTAATAATCTAGAGAGAGAAAGAGAGAAAACTTGTTTCTGGTGTGATTTTCAATTCTAACTTAGCCCTCTATTTATAGGAAAATGTTAGCACGCCGAAGCAGACTTAACCTGCAATCTGATGGCTTTACCTGCTACTATTCCCACCCACCACATTTGAATAAAAATCTCAGCACATTTTCACCAACCAAAAGTGGGGCCCACCAATTCTATAATATTTTGCCAAAATGACAAATTCCGCAACTTCTACAATTTCTGAACCAGTCATCTCGTAAAATTCATAACAAATCATATGTTCATTTTTAACGGTTCAAAAATTGTGGACATATACTCAAATTATATATGAATAACATATCCAAAAATTACCACGATCCAACGATCGGATTAAAAATTATAACCCCCGCAATATTTCTCAAAAACCCTGATTTGATTTTTAATACCTCTATTCCGATAAAAATACTGATAAAACACCTCAACATTAACTCCTTCATTTTTAACCACAATAAATATATCCAATATTTATATCCACATAGAATAAATATTTCCTTATCATATGAATCAATAATTAATTCTTCACAAATAATATTACAGAATCACATTTATGACAACCAGGCCGTTCCCAAGAAAGAGGTGGCTTTCTAATAAGGATTTCTCCTTACTAACGCACAATTAGATGACCAAATCTCTCATTAGACAGAACTTTTTAGACATTACCAATAATGCTATCTAATAATATTATTCAAATAATATGAATTATTGATCTGATAATGAAAAATACTGTGCAGCAATAATTATTGAAACAACAATAACATAAAATATCAACGCAGCAATTATTGAATCAATAAAATAAAATATTGAACAATAACTACTGTAACAATTATTGAGTAGTGTCTTCTTACGTAAGAATCAATAATTAATGCAATACCGTGTGCTACTGTATTTTAACCACCAGGTATTCCAACAGTATTAACGGTAACAACTACACTGTTAATTATAAACAACTTATACTTGTCGTTTTCTTCATCCAATCGCTTTCCGTTTTGGGGTCCACACAAGGCTGCGCCGTCGTACGAATATTCTCCGACAGCAAGAATATTCCACGACCAAACGAATATTCACATACCAAAAATGAATATTTTATAACCACTTGCTTATTTGAAATATTTACGCATTTTACCCATAACTAACCACATTAATCAAATCAACCATTTCTATTTCAAAATAATAAATAGAGGAAATTTAATTTCATTTATTAATAAGTTGGGGTCTTACACTGTGTGTGTGGACTGTTAATGGTTGATCAATTATGTTGTATCATTACCAAACACCAGCATTAATTTGTTTAACCCTATTTTATGAAACTCAAATGAGAGATTCAAGACTGTGTAGTGATTGTGTTATATGATTTATGTTGCATATTATAAAATTTAATGTTAATTAGAGAAACCCTAATTGCTAATTGAAAACCCTAATTGCCAATTTATTTACCCTAATTGTTAAATTAGCAAGCTTAATTATAATTATTAAATTCTTAAACTTAATTTTTAAATTCTAAGTAATTAGAAACCATAATTTTCATTTGTAGAAACTCAAATTTTTATTTTTAAACCCTAAATAAAAAGTCTAGAAAAATAAATTTTTGAAAACCTTAGGGTTAAACCCTAAACCGTAAGGGTTTACCAAGATTACTTTTGTGCCATTAAAATTGTATGAAAAATGACATAATTACCCTTCTTGCATTATTTAATAGATAACCTATAAAATTGGCTAATGCTTTAGTTGGTGAACTACCCTAAGCTTAGCCATGTGCCTACAAACTCTACAATTCAGCCTTTTCCCAGCCAAATTCATTGCATACAAGTATTATATATAGATTGAGAGAGAAAATTTCACTTGTTAGCCTCATTTATACGTAAACTCCTTACCAAGTCTCTCTCTCTCTCTCTATCTCTCTCTCTCTATACTGACGAACTACATAAGTATATCAGTTCCCAAATCAAGTCCCACTATCACTCATAACAGATCAGAAGCTCAGATTAAAGATAGATTAAAGTGAGGTATAAAACCTAAACCTAAAATCTGATCTTTAATCCTATGTTAGATGTTAAGTTTTTGTGTTTAAACATGTTGTTTGTAGTCTATATAAGTGTGACGCCCCCAAATTTAGGTACTTGAAACCCGAACTCGGTGCTTCACGATATCATTTCTATGAGCGGAATAATACTAATAATAATAACAATAATATAAATAGTAAACTTAATTTACATATCAGAGTCTAAATCCCAGGTACCTGACCTTTAAACATTCATTACATGATAATTAATAGATATTATTGTCTTAATAAAGTCTAATTATTACATAGGATAGCTTAGAGCTTATTCTGCAACCTTTCCTTTTCCTTTGTTCCTGGCTGAGCTTTCTGGTTGATCACACTTAGCTGAAAATATTTAAATTAAGCAAGAATGAGCATTTGTTTACCTAGCAAGTAATAGTAAACAATAAGTGTTAGCTGCACGAAGTAAATATTTTCTTTGAATGACACTTCTATAACGAATCAAAAGTTGTGAAGTAAGCTGAAACAATTCTATTTCAAAATTTGAAACTACGTATTGACTATAATTAGAGATCAGTCGATAGACTATGAACTTTGTTTTCAATTTTTAAAAAGGTTAAACAGAAGTTCATCTGCAAACTGTTATACCTTACAGGCACGGGGGTGATCTGCCCGTTATGCCCTGTATTGATTAATACTGCATGCAAGAACGATATTATCGTTCATCTTATCTGCCTTTGGCGCACAAAAGTTTCCCATGTACGGGATGTTCATACTTAGTCGGGAATCCGAACTAAAATAATTCGATTGGATATCAATAGGGTTCTATCATGTTCAAAAATATTTTTACGTTTGTATCTAGCCGAATCAAATAGCCTAGACATCTATTTAACCAATAAGTATGTATCAACATGTGATTAAATACAGTGATTATCTAAGTGAGGACACTTGTTTAACCATATTTAGAAATTAAGGAATAGAATAAATATCTGGATTATACAATAATACTGTGTTGATAAACAATGATCGAATAATTTAAGAACTTGTATGAATACAAATGTTTGGATACAGAATCAATAACAATAGAGTTAATAATCTGACATAACGATTATACAATTCTGAAACTTCCTTACTTATGTCCATTGCATAAAGTAAATGCAAAGTTAGGATACTTGCCCGAGCTGCTGCTTACAATAACGCAACTTAGTTTTATCCTTTATATCAAAACCTATCATTAATAAGATCATTCGTTTGATTAGAATAATATATCATATCACATATTACTGCCATTTGCAGTCAACACAAAATCTAATCACATTGTCACGTAGTTTTAGCAGTCATTGGATCATAAATAGACACATATCTAGTCAAATTATCTAAGTTCAGATCAATTTCTAAAATATTTCGGTGTACCGACAGCTTAATCAGGTAATTATCGAGTCTAAAACTCTATTCTATAATTTAATATTCGATTAGGTAATTTAAATAATAGTCGTATTATTTTTCATAGCCTTATAATAATTTTTAAATAATTATTATAATTTATCATGATTTTTCAAACACTGGAATCATTTTTAAATTATATAAATATTAAATAATTCGATTATCATTAATATTTAACTAATATTAAATTATTAATGAAACCATTGCGAAAATATTAAAGTTATTTATAATAACTCAAAATATTTTAAAACATTTTTATTACCCTTAAATGATTTTTAAAATATTTAAAATTATTTTTAAATAATTTCTATTAATATTTAAATATTAATGAACTATTTATCAAAATAATAAAAGTCATTTATTATAACTTAAAAATATTTTTAAACCATTTATATCCTATTTAAATGATTTTTAAATTAACAAAATCATTTTTAAATTATTTTTTTAATATCATTATTAAATAACTCTGATATCATTTAATATTACATTATTAATAAAATTTACCTTTAAATATTAAAAGTTATATTTTATAACTTAAAATAATTTTAAACTATTTATTTTCATTTAAAATAATTTTTATAATATTAAAATCATTTTTAATTTATTTATTTAATTTAATTGTTAAATAGATCTAATATCAATAATATTAAATAATTAATGAAATTTGTCTTGCAAAATTAAAAGTTATATTTTATAACATAAAATATTTTTAAATACTTTATAATTATTTAAAATAATATTAATATTAATCAATTTATTTAATATATTTATTAAATAAATTAAATATCAATAATATCCTAATAAATATTAATATTTATGAAAAATATGTCAAATTATTAAAAGTTAATTTTTATAACTTCAAATAATTTTTAAATCTATTTTTAGAATTTTTAATAAATAAATTTCTATTTTTAAATAATTTTTAGAAAATAAAATAAATAAAATTATTAAAAATCTGTCGCTATAGCCTTTAGCGACTGAAACCGTCGCCTATTGTGTTCTTGAGTCCTCATGAACATTCATAGTCAGTTAATGAGTGGGCATGTTTGACCAGCAATAAATTCTAATATGTGATGTTTCTGGGCAAGCTAATGGTTATAGATTGTAGTACTAATGTAATACTATAAGATCCAACAACAAACATGGCCAACTAGCATAACACAAAGGAGATCTAAGCATGCAAAGTAGATGTCAGAGTTGTTCTTCATTTCTGGGTTACCCAGAAATGAAGAACAGTTCGAGTAGCCACTTTTGGGCTTCCACAACTTGCAATCCATGTAATGGTTTCGAGATTTAAGACTTTCAGTGTGTAGATAACATGTAGGGGTACAGATCAATTACATAAAACACTTATAACAACAACACAATAAGAAAATTTATGCCGATCAAACCTTGTTAGAGATCATATTCATGAGGTTTCTGGGTTACCCAGAAAACTCAATCCGTGATCATCTGGCTTGCTTTGACCAGCCACTGCGTTCTACTCAGTTGGCCTTTAGGTGTTATACAAGCACGAATCTATAGTCATTATGACATACTTCAATCTAGATACAAACACAAGAACATATCATCGAAACACTGTCAGATCCGAGCCCGTCAGGATCCTGTCAGAGATTTATGGGCCCGATTCTGGGTTACCCAAAATCGTTCGGTCATGGCCGGTCAACGTGGTTTGACCACGAATATCTTACATTCTATGCATGATATGGTCCTGCTACAAGTTCTAGAACACATATTTCATAGCATACTACATACTCAAACATTAAAAACACAAAAATCATTAACAACCACTAAGATATGAGGTCTGACATTCATTGTCAGACAAAAAAAAAATATTTTCCAGATTTTGAAAAACTTCAAATCCGAGCCTATAGATGTTATGGATCTAACATCTATTAACCCAGATCATCAATATACATTACATACAACAAGTTTTAACACTCAAACATAACTTTTAACATAGCTAGCAAGATCAAATTTTATTTAGGGTTTATACCTTTCTATGAACAATTTTCGATTCTTGGCTTCTGATTTTGATATGGGTGTTAGCGGGGCTTGATTTGGGGACTGAAATTCTAGAAGAATTCGTGGGTTAGAGAGAGAGGGACCTGGTTGAGTGTTTGTGTATGAATGAGGAAAAATGTGCACTTTTCTCTCTCATAATCTATTTATATAACTTAGATACAATGCACATTAGCCGATTTACTTGACTGATTTAAAAAGATTTTGGCACATGAGATATCTAGGGTTGGTGAATAACCCAAATTATGGCAAGATTTGCAAGCTATCTCATTAAAATAAATCCAAAAATGCTATTTTAGTAAACTTATAAAACATTTAAGGGTATTCTTGTCCGTGGTACTTGAATCTAGGGTTTAATCAATAGATTTTAAACCTTAAGGTTTCCCAAATAATTTCTAGGGTTTGAAAAATTAAGTTTAAAGTTTAATAAAATTTTAATTAGGACACACTAATTAAAATTAAGGTTTTTAATAGTGTCGACGTTGGGATTTTTATTTATTCCTTTTCTGTTCTTGTTCTTTTGTGTTCTCATGTTAGGTGAGATTTGTTTGAAAAAATAAGTGAAAAAGTCTGACATTTACATGTCGACGATTTGACTGTAAGAGTCGCCAGTTGGTTTTTTAACTGGTTGTACCAACACAACCGAGAAAAGGTTTGCACATTGACCCAGTGATGTGACACTGCTAAACGGGTCTGTGAAACCGAGATTCATTAGGGTCCGGGGACTTGCTTATGCGAAGGGAAGGTGTTAGACACCCCACGACATCCGTGTTACCACGGTGACCGCCACTTTTCAAGAAACTATTTTATGAATGTATGTGTGTGTGGGACAATGTGCAATTATTTGAAAGTAGTGTTATACCTCGTTCGCACCTATATACACATGGTTTGAATTTGTGTAAAAATTCAGTTTTAAACAAGATATGGCAGTGATGTTTTATAAAAGAGGTTTTTCTAACTCTTGTGCTCAGTAGTAGTTGAGGCCTTTAATACTTCCATTTTATTAAATGTTCAGCTTGTTTGCTTTAATTTTCGAGATGCGAAGCATCTTCGAGAAAATAATGCACAAAGCAGTGTCGAACTCCTCATGGGTATGAAAACCATCTGAGGAAATCCAAACACCGTGAATAAATTTACAAGCTGCTTACAGCTGAAAATGTCCATCATGGGAACCGAATCTAGATTCAGTAAACTGAATCTGTGATCACGTGATTCCTTGACTCACATGATGCCGCAATTTGTACGAAAGCAGTAAGCAGTTATATATATATAAGCTATAAATATATAAATATAAACATGATCACCAACCACGAAGCATCTCCACGGGGGATCAGAAATGTATGTAAAGCTATGAAAGCAATCAACCGCCATAAAGTAAACTCCAGGTGGGACGAAATGTAAATAAAGCTGTAAAAGCAATCAACCGCCACGAAGTAAACTCCAGGCGAGACGAAATATAAATAAAGTTGTAAAAGCAATCAACCGCCACGAAGTAAACTCCAGGCGGGACGAAACGTGTATATATATATATATATATATATATATATATATATATATATATATATATATATATATACTTATATATATATACTTATATATACGAAAGAATTTAAACGCTCCAGACATAAGTCTAGGCTAATCGAACAGAGTTCGACCCACAGTTCATATATATATATATATATATATATATATATATATATATATATATATATATATATATATATATATATATATATAAGAACGCAATTAAACGCTCCAAATATAAGTCTAGGCTCAATCGAGGCATAACTCGGTAATGTTAGTCCATATATAAAATTATATATATATATATACAAACTGAAATGAAACCACGGACCGAAGTTCGAGCATACACACGCAACACAACTCTCAACGTGAAGAATAGTGTGTGCAAAGATGAAGAGAAAAGCTTTAAAATGTGTAAGAAGGCTTACAGTGGGCTGTCAAAAAAGACTTCTATAACTTTAAGTTGATGAACACTCGGCTCCCGCCGGTACAATAGTAGCTATATGTGAGCTCACAAGTGTTTAAAATGAGAAAGCACTCAGTTTAGGGGGTGTGCAGAGCAAATTGGACAGGGCTTCCTCGCCTTTTTCTCTTACAAAATGGCCACCTCAAGCCCTCTATTTATAGAGGGGGCCTGCGGCTAGTTGCAGATGTACCAGCGGCTGCCCCGGGCTCTGCGGGTCCCGCCGTCTCGCTCAAACTTTCAGAACTTCAATCTGGGCATCCGATTGAGGTGTATAAGACCTATTTCGAACCGTTGTCGAGAGTTACGTAATGACATGGGATTAGTGGTTGTACGAAGTCAGGAAGATGGGACCATGCCCTCCGGTCTTTAAGCTTCAAATTCTATCTGTTGCCCTGCGTAATAGTCACTCGGGACTTGACTTCCTTTGTTCTTGTGGGACATTGTTGTGTAGAAATGTATGTCTGAAATGTTTAGACGGCGCTCACCAGGGTTATCTCTAAGATTGGACTGTTGCAAGTACTGAAGGTCCTCAGGGTTATCTCTGAGGTGTGCCTGTCTTCCCGGTGTTATCTCCGGGTTTTGTACTAAGTGCCTCGGTATGATTGACGAGGTTGAAGCTGATTGCATGCATTTAAAACAAGCATTTCTGGGGTTATCACCAGAACTGTAATTACACTCCTTGGGGTTATCTCCAAGGTTAGCACTGCTATTCCCGGTGTTGGGACTGAGACTGAATATCTCGGGGTTATCTCTGAGATGAATCGGCCTTCTCCGGTGGAATTTCTGGTATTTGAACTGCATGCCTCGGGGTTATCTCCGAGCTTAGAACTGATATTCCTGGTATGTGTTTCGGGGTTGAGACTGAACTTTTGGTAGTATCTGAATTGGATATGAGTTGTCTTCCAAGGTTATCTCTAAAATACGAATTTGCCCACATGCAATGTCAATAATAGGTGTGCATAAAATTTTGAGTGTCTACAGATGCCCCTCTTTGTCATATTCATGCAATGCAATGTCATGGACATGATAAAGAATCCTAGACACTTGAAATGCAACAAGGTAAACATGATGCTATGTGGAGCAACATGATGCAAGTGTATGATGCTTATGTTTTGTCGGATTGTTCTCCAATATTGTGGGAAGATTATCGTCTCCCTATTGCTTCTACCGGGGATGGCAATAAATAAGCAGCCTGATAAACTGTCATGGATGTGCGATCCACAACTAACAGGAATCTCTAGGATTGTTTACATTGGGGTTATCACCAAAGTCCTGAATCCTTGATATAGACTTTATTCCGAAGATGTGCCTCTTGTGTACAAGAGATCTGTGGGGATAAAGCTTTGTCTGCTTGAAGATGTGTATAACATATTCCATCATTGATCCTCCTCGATGATATTGATCCTTCCTGGTTTGTATCGCCACGACATACCAATGTTCTATTGGATTTATTGCCAACAGTATGTGTTGTCAGGGCTGCTTGACCTTTGCTGATGTGTGAACCAACGGATGCCCACACATTGTAACCCCCGCCGAGGATAAATGCCAAGGCTACTTGACCTTTGTTGATGTGTGTATCAACTGATGCAATCATCGAAGGGCTTCTGACGCGTCGTTAGGTTTACTTGCCAACGGCTGAACTGATGTCAAGGTTGCTTGACCTTCGTTAATATGTGCAGCAACAGATGTAAATGCGTGATACCCCCACGTGGGATCCCTGATTTGTATTACCAAGCCCTTCCAGTGCTTTGTTGGAGTTACTGCCAATAGTCTGTGAATGTCAGGGTTGCATGACCCTTGCTAAAATGTACATCAACGAATGAAAATGCATGATACCCCCGCCAGGGATATGTACTTTGGCAGATGAAAATGTGTGATACCCCCGCTGGGGACGTGTCTTTGGCAGATGAAAATGCATGATACCCTCGTCGGGGATCTGTACTTAGACAGATGAAAATGAATGACACCCCCGCCGGGGAAACTACTTGAGAATGCGTGCTACCCCCACTGGGGATGTGTAGCGTAGAATGTGTGATACCCCCGCCGGGGATATATACTTTGATATATGAAAACACATGATGCCCCCGCTAGGGATCTACTTGAGAATGCGTGATGCCCACGTCGGGGAAACTACTATAGAATGTGTGATGCCCCCACCGGGGATATGTACTTCGACATATGAAAATGCGTGATGCCCCCGCCAGGGAAACTCGAAAGGATTAGGGTGACGACCATGATTTGGCGGCATTGGAACAACGTAAGGTATTGCCGAGGGTGACTTGTAACAGCTGATATCATCGGTATAGTGTACCCTGTGTTCGGGCGAATACATATGGTTGATATGAAATCCACAGTCGGGCCCAAAAAAATAAGGGTTTCAGGCTGTTCTGCTCAATCGCGTAACGTTTCTATCCCTGATTTTGCCTTTTTAGTTTGTGCAAACTCTTTTGTAACTCAAATTGGACCGAGCCGGAGGGGTGGGACCCACGTAAGGGTGTCGTAGGTACACCTGTAGTAGCCGTAGGTGGACATGCGGCCAGCCGTGGCTATTAAATGCCTACATATTGTTTTTATAAGTCATTTTCAAGTTGCGCCGCGAAGGAAATTCGAGAGCTCTTCTTCAGATCTACTGAGTTCGGGCGACTTTCTGCAAATTTCGCCACCGTACAAGTGTTCTACACTGTCCTGGTAACGTATGCATGTCTTCTTTTCTGGTTTTCATCTGTTGGAAAATGACTTATCACATGAAATGTATCTAAACACATAGTAGTGAATATGCATGCTCAAATGACTTGATAAAAAATATTCAACATAGTAAATGCTAGTATTAAACCATGCTAAACATAATGACGTGAAAAAATTTAACTTTTGAAATAGTCAATTAGCACCTTTTTCTGCTATTTCTTATCTTATTTGAGGACAAATGAGCAAAAGGTAAAAATGCAAAGTAATCCTGGTAATTAGGCTACCCTTATGGATTGATGGTTTTGACATTTAGATGCATATAAGATGTATATGACTGTGGGTAGGTGTGCTACTGAATGGCCACCTAGTCATGCCTATGTGCATGTGGATAGTCCTATTTATAGAGGAAACTATGGCAAAAATTTTCAAAAATGCAGGCATTGAGTAGTCATGCATTTTTAACTCTACTGTAGACGTATGTAAAAGTAATGCATGCATGCATGTAGTCATAAAATGCATTCTGAAAAGAAAGCTCCAGTTTTCAGAATTACTACACCCTTTCTGAGGTGATTTAGAGACTTGTGTCCAGATATTATGGATTCGGATCAGCCGAGTAGCTCCTACAGGACCACTTCTGGTGTACGGAGGAGGGCTTCTGAAGTGCCTCGACCCATTCTGTTAGACAGCCTCATCGTCTGGTGGAGGCGGTGATACGTCTAGTCTAGGTTGATGTGCCGAACGTCGAGGACGAGGAGGAAGGTGCTTCGGTTGCGGACCCCACTTTTACTACACATATTCCCCATACGGACCTCCCGAGTATTCAGGTGGCAAACCTAGAGCTTCTGGGTGACTTAGGCCAACATCCCTCGATGTTCTTGCACGCTAACGAGGTATCAAGTTAGATCTTAATCTTCATTCTTTCCTATTGATGAGGAGTAAAGGATTTTGATGTCGATCTGCATTTTATGTAGTTTCCTGGCTTTACACAGCCTCGAGGGAACTGGTTCATCATTCACTCCATTTACTAGGCTCTGCATCCTGACTATAGAGCGATTGTGCATGACTGGAGATTTGGGGCGTTCTTTTCCATCCTTCACCGTTATTGTCCCTGGGGTTACCTCAGGGTATTATCTGAGCACTAGTTTCACTAAACTCAGTTACTCTATTTGCTGGACTGTGAGGTGATGATGACGCCGATGGATTGGTTATTTATCACAAGTATGGAGTTTGGCAGGGCACAAGTGCCTTGTACGACGGATATTACCCCGACTACCGTCAGATCCTTATTAGGAGTTCCGGCGGAGGTGCTCAAGGGCAGGACTGTCCGTACGGGTCCTTTGAGCATAGATGTTATGAGTGGATTATTGAGTGAGCCCATACCAGCTGATGTCAGAGTCAGGGATCGCATTCTTCGGCGATTGTTCCCGATGATCATTAGGGGCTGCACAGATAACTCTTCTAAGGTGTCGTTTGCTTTGATCAACGCCACGCGACATGTGGACCGTATTGGAGAGTATGATTGGGGTTCCTACACCTTTGCCTATTTCCTTAGGGGCATGCGTATGTGCTCGCATGGCTTGGCCGAGGCTTGATTAGGATTCTACCCATTTCTGCTGGTGAATATTTCTCTTGTAATTTACCATGTATAGGTTAAGAGTGTTAACTGACAGCAGATGTTTGCCTTTGTGTTGGCAATTTTGGGCCTATGAGAGGCTCCCATGCTTACGTCCTGTGAGTGTATTAGGATTGGATACCTATTCACGAGGACGGTGATGGCATCATTCCATACTGGCAGAGGTCCCTGTAGCTGAGGGTTTTACTCATTGTCACCTACAGCTGGAGTTGTTAACAGCTGATGTCATCACATGGATTCCATATTCTGGGGAGTACTTGGCCACTGGTTTTGAGGTTCGGTACCCGACTAGTGTCGAGTACGTGATTTCCACCCGTAGGGTTCTTCTATTCACAGATGGAGCATGAGAGCTCTATTTAAGAGAGCGTGCTATCAGGTACACCACAAGAGAGATCTGTATACCGATCGTGCCTCCTACCAGACGTTATTGGCATGTGTCGCAGTCACCCGTCACTGATATCCCATTGTTGGGTGTTAGCAATTTTGCATTGTCAGAGGGTCCATGCATTCAGGATGTATTCCAGCATTGGTGGTCCCCTCGTACCATTGGAGCCCAGACCCACGCCACTTAGTTCATCGGGGATATGGTTCTAGGATCCGTGATGATGACGGATTAGCTAGCCTGTGTCCGAGATCCAACTCATGTGACATAGATTGCCAGTTTGACCTAGTAATTGTACCGGGCACATTTCTTTATCTGGCATTTGGGCAGAGATCCGATAGAGGCAGATTCGTTTGATCCTTCCAGCGCAGGAGCTGGCCCCTCAGATGACCCATTTGGCTTTACCGGCGTAGATCCTCCCTTGTATAGGCCTGACATCCCTATTGATAGAGATCTAGTGACTTAGGAAGAGTTATATCAGGTGGACAGGATTGATGGTGTAGATATTGACACCATTGTCTTCTTCTGATGTGTATTCTCGTTATCTCTTTTGATAGGCCTCTTGTTAGATATTGGGTAGCTGTACTCCATTCTCGTTGTATCTTTTGATAGGCCTCTATTAGTAGTAAGGCTCTGTGCCCCAATTCCCTGTATTTTTAGCTGTGCAGAGATGATGTATATAAATGATGATGTATTTAGGAATGTATGTACAATCTTTTATTCCCTACATCATATTGCCATCTATTATCTGTTATGCATGTATCATGTTATGCATATGTATGTATGTCCAGAGATATTCAGCATTGACCCCTGGATGGTATTATGATGCGACCCACACAGATGTCTTCTTCGACAGTCAGCTGCATAGATCACACCCCACCATTATTGGTGGCATCCCGTCTGAGATCCTGGTATGATAGTATGTCACCCCCAGATAGGGTGACCGTAGATCAGCTGTTGCAGCATACTATGACCCTCTTGATGTTTCAGGTTCCCGCAGGATTTGTGGAGGGCATGTTGGAGCACTGGGTACCAGAGAGGCAGGTTTTTTGGCTTGAGACCCAGGAGTTAACTCCTACTCTGGAGGAGTATACACGTTGGAAGATGCTGCCACTTGATAGACCTTGTGTACATATGGCCATTGGTGACATGAGCCGACAGTTTATGACTCTCACCGGGCTGAGGCAGAGAGTTATTCAAGATGAGTTCACATCCGGCCACGTGATATCCCAACATTTTTTGACTGACAGATTTGGCTATGAGGACAGCTATGCTCGGCATTCTGGGGATTTCACCATAAAAGAGGACCAGTGGCATTTGACTAGAGTGGATGCATTCTTGATGTGCATAGTGGCGTATGTGTCTATGCCACGATATATGGATGAGCTGGATATTAGTGTTATCATGACAGTGAGAGCTCTCAAGGAGGGTCGTACCATTATTCTGATGATTATGGCAGAGACGTTGAGGTCAGCCACATATTATAGCACTTACCCTGCAGGGGTATTCACAAGCAGTTCGGTCATGTTATATGTGTGATTTACGTCACACCTAAGACCGATTGGCAAATTCAGATGACACGGGTATTGTTTCACCTATGAGATAGCTATGTCGTATTCCTTCTAGCTTACGGAGTGTACAGATCCTGCCTCTTGGTCCATTTTCCTAGCTGGGATCGGAGATCTGTTTACTATCTTACCGTGTACAGGGTTCAGTTCACCCTACAGCTTCATTACTCATGCTCCGGACATGGATTATCTCCCTCTGACTGGTTAGAGGGGCATAACTAATTACCACCCACTAGCCGTGTTGTCGTAGTTTGACCAGTTCCAGGATTTCCATCCTTTTTGATGAGGTATTAGGTCAGCGCTTAGCTTCTCACCACCTATCAGCAGAGGACCGATCCCGGGTGTATGCTTGTTGGGATCAGCGAGAGAGTGCTAAGTTTTCTGTTAGCCATCCGGGCAGTTCGTCAGAGTATTCTGCGTGGATGGATACATAGACTTCATCGGCTGCGGCAGTATCCACAGTGCCGAGTATTGATTCAGATGATGGAGAACCCCTAGAGGACATTGATTCCCACATTGAGGAGGAGCCATTTACTGGGTTGCCAGTAACTATCTTATATTCTCCCAGTACTAGCACTGTCATGATCCAGCATTCAGCACAATACTTTGAGCAGAGTCTTCATATGTTGACCTTTGAGAAGGATCAGGCTAGAGCCCTGATGTTGACAGCCCTTGATGGGAGAGACGCAGCTCTATTAGAGAGAGACGAGGCATTAGCCCGTAGAGATGCCGCTGTTATTAAGCGGGGTGAGGCCAGATCAGCCAGAGATGTAGTGATTGTTGAGCGGGATGCTGCCCTATCTGCTAGGGATGTAGCCGTTGTAGATAGTACTTCAGTGAGATCCCTGACCACTTATATGCTTGCCGAGATGAGTGCATATATTGATGAGCACCGCGTCACCATGCAGATGGCCTTGGACTTGCTGGCTCGTGTGGATACCCTTGTACAGGAGACCACATCGTTACCTCCTTCTTCGGAGAGAGATGCTATGTTAGATCTGCTAGCCCGCATGCATACTGATCTGTAGATAGCCTTGTATTTTTCTACACAGACTAGCTTAGCCATTTTGTCATGTATAGTTTACATTGTGTATATCAAACAGTATTATATATAGCAGGGAAATATGTTTACGATCACTTCCCTTTTAGATATGCATGGATACTTGCTTGATATTTGCCTGCTTCTTTCAGGGCTTGTGATCTTGATGCATTCTGAACTCATCCTTGATATATGGACATTGAGACGTCGCAGGATCTTTCGGAATGGATCACTGATCTGTGTGTATCCCTACCATCTTTGGTGTCTTGGGACTGGTTTCTGTATGGAAATATGGAGAAGAGTGTGGCTTTCCTCTCCGAGATTGACCGCGCCACAGATGGTCGCCAACACCCCTATTTAGGAGGAGCCTAGTTAATTCCATCTCTTATGGATTGGTATTGCTCTTCAAGGTACAACCGCAGCTTAGATGGTCGTCGAGTCTCCCGTTTAAATGGGGAGGTCAGGTAATTCCATCCCTTTGGTCTGAAGCCCATGAAATGTGGTGGATTGAAGTTTGATCCCAGTACCGTTGACAATTGTTTGTGTTTAGGTAGGGGGTTAGACCAAATCGTAAATATCTGCCTACGTATTCCTATTGAAGAGGAGATCAGGTCTGCGTAGTTCGAACCTGGTGTAAGAGGTTCAACGCTATATGTGGCAGAAAGGGTGTAGGAGTGTTTTTGTTGTTTTTGTTTTTGTAATGAGAAGGGTGTAGAAGCATTTTTTTATTGCGAACGGAGTAGAAATGTTTTTGTTATTTTTTTATTGCGACCAGACCATATAAAATGGTTGCCTACGTACTCCCGTGTATCAAGGAGATCAGGTCGATGTAGTTCACCCCTCAGGATGATTTGTAGCCAACAAAAAGTTTAATCCTATGTGGAGGACAAACTGCGAGGGGAAGAAAGTTTAATCCTAAGTTCAGGATAAACTGCAGGTGTGAAAACTTTGATCCCATGTTTGGGGACAAACTGCAAGTGTGAAAGGTTCAATCCCTAGTGGGATAAATGAAGTTGAGTAAGGGTTAAAAAACCAAGTGGAGAGAAAAGGATCTGGCTATCTGAAAACTAAGTTGCTGGCTTGAGAAGTGTGTTTCCATGAGGGGCGCAGTGTGGAAAAGAGTTGTACGTAGTGAAGGTTTAAAGAATCAGAATGACTGGTGATCTGATGATCCAACACCAAGATGTTTGCTTGATGGTAACTTCAGACATAGTACTGTTTCACGGTGTCCGAGTTGATGAGTTATAGAAATTCATCGTCGTCCATTTCCTTCAATCTGAGAGCACCTCCTGTCAATGCCTCTTGAAAATAAACGGGCGTTCCCAGTTAGGGGAAAATTTTCCCTTTGACTGTTCTTGGTTGTTGATGATCTTCTTCAAAACCAAGTCATGTTGTATAAACTGTAGTAGCCGGACTTTTCTGTTGTAGGATCGGGCGATCCTTTGTTGTTATAACTGACTATGGAAGATAGTCGCGGTTCGCCTTTCGTCTATTAGAGACAATTGATGATACCTATCTTGTACCCATTGGTCTTCATCCAGCTGAGCGTCTATCAACACTTTGAGTGATTACATTTCCACTTCTATGGGGAACACTTCTTCCATCCTATAGGTTAATGCGTAGGGGGTTGCCCCAGTGGAAGTACGCATTGATGTTCTGTAGGCTAACAGAGTAAGAGGCAATAGGTCAAGCCATTCTTTGTGATTGGCGAACATCTTTTGCATGATCTTCTTAATATTTTTGTTAGCCGCTTCAACAGCACCATTCATCTTTGGATGGTAGATGACAGTGTTAAGATGTTTTGATGTGGAATTTACTGCATAACTCCTCCATCATTTTGTTGTTAAGGTTATTAGCATTGTCTGATACAATTACCTCTAGTTGTCCATATCAATAAATGACATTGTTTTTGATGAAAGCAATGATGACTTCTTTGGTAACCCTGGGGAAGGAGGCTACTTCTACCCACTTGGTGAAGTAGTCCATCATCGTGAAGATAAAGTGATGTCCATTACTGGCTTTGGGCTCGATGGGCCCGATCACGTCCATTCCCCACATGGAGAAGGGCCAAGGCGAACTCATATTATGGAGCTCCCTCGGAGGGGCATGGATAGCATTCCCATGAATTTGGCATTGATAACATCGCCTGACGTGGTCATTGCAGTCAGCCTTGAGAGAGAGCCAGTAATGTACTGTTCTGAGGATCTTCTTTACAAGTAGAGGGCCGCTCATGTGCGGGCCATAGACTCCACCATGGACCTCTTAGATTGGTCCTTGTCCAGACATCTGAGGAGACCTAATTCTGCATCTCTTTTGTAGAGTGCATCTCCGCTCAAGTAGAATTTCATAGCAAGTCGATGGATCCGCCATTTCTCAGTCGGGCTCGCCTCAGCGGGTGTAGATCCATCCCGTAAGTACTCCTTGATATGCTGATACCAAGGTTGTTGGATGGGAGGTAGCTTATCTGATACTTCTCCAACATAGTTCCCATAGGCTGGTGCCTTTTGCAGGTGTACCTGCGACTAGTCGTAGATGTACATACGGCTGCCCGGGGTGCCCCAGGCTCCGTGGGTCCCGCCGTCTCAAAGTACATACACGCATGCAACGTGATGTCCGCTTGAACTTTTAGAACTTCAATCCTAGCATCCGATTGATGTGTATAAGACCTATTTTGGACAGCCGTTGTTGAGAGTTACGCAATGACATGGGATTAGAGGTTGTATGAAGTCAGGAAGATGGGACCAAGCCCTCCGGTTTTCAAGCTTCAAATTCTATCTGTTGCCTTGCGCAATAGTCCCTCGGGATTGGACTTCCCTGGTTCTTGTGGGACATTGCTGGGTAAAAATGTATGTCTGAAATGTTGAGACGGCGTGATGTGGCAAAATAACGATCTTACCCCTCACCAGGGTTATCTCTAGTTTGGGCTGATAAAGAAGACGTTACTCAGGGTTATCTCTGAGATTGAACTGCTGCAATTACTAAAGGTCCTCAGGGTTATCTCTGAGGTGTGACTATCTTCCCGGTGTTATCTCCGGGTCTTGTACTGAGTGCCTCGGTATGAGTGCCGAGGTTGAAGCTGATTGCATGCATTTCAAATAAGCATTTACGGGGTTATCTCTGGAACTGTAATTACACTCCTTCGGGTTATCTCCAAGGTTAGCACTACTATTCCCGGTGTTGGTACTGAGACTGAATATCTCGGGATTATCTTCGAGATGAATCGGCCTTCTCCGGTGGAATTTCTGGTATTTGAACTGCATGCCTCGGGGTTATCTCCGAGGTTGGAACTGATACTCTCGGTATGTGTTCCGAGGTTGAGACTGAACTTCTGGTAGTATTCGAATTGGATATGAGCTGTCTTTCAGGGTTATCTCTGAAACACGAATATGCCCTCCTGCAATGTCAGTAACAGGTGTGCAAAAAATTTCGAGTGTCTACAAATAGAAAGTTGGGGTTTTAAATAAATAGGGTTTCTTGATATTATTTGGGTTATATTCCATATTACCTGTCATTAGTCACATTAACACAATTATATAACAGTCTTGAACTCGTATTCAACTTTTCAAATTAGGGTTTTCAAATTAATACTATGGTTTTGACATTATACACCATAGTTGACCAACCATTATCAATACGCACGTACAGTATATATTTATTGCACTGAAAAATAATATTATATTTAATATAATATTATTATTCTTATTCTTTATTCCAAATCCAGAATTAGGGTTTGGATTCCATATCTGATTTATCTTTTGTATACATACCATTATTAATTAAATTATAATAACTAACTTAATTATTATGAAATAAATTCACATAATAAAATAGTTATTATAATAATTCTAATAATCATTTCATATATTATTTAAATAATATAATAATCATATTTTTATGGAAAATAAATATTAAAATCATTTCTACTATATAATTAATTATTATAAGAATATACTTTATAATAATCAATAATTCTAAAATAAAATTATTTTGTAATTATTCATGTAATAACTATATTTTTATTAATCACATAAATACATATGCTTTGTCTTATACATATTCCCACCTTTAAAAAAAATTTACGTAAAATTTCTTATTTATTTATAAAGAAAATATCGGGTTATTACATTCACCATCTCTTATAAAGATTCCGTCCCCGGAATCACCGTTTTGAAACTTATACACACAAGGATACATAGCATACACAGTCATTGCAAGTAGATCTCAATCATAATTGATCGAACTAATATTTAACTATTTAGCATAAAGCTTACTTATCTGATTAAACAGAAAATTGATTTCTAAAAGAACTCAAATTCCTCCTTCAAAATTTCTTTATAAAATAATTTACTATATATAGGAAAATCATGCATAAGAAAATAAAAGTTATACGAATAATACCTGGAGTTTCATCACCAGCTGCCACGATATCATGGATCGTCATGTTGAAGACTCTTGCAGTTAATTTTGTCGGCTTACTTGATGACGTTGATCCTGTGATTGCCAGAGTCCCGTTGCCTTTCACCGTGTTCACATTCCCTACCTCCATTCTCCTTTTTAGACAGCCCTTCATCTTATGCTCCATTGACCCACACAAAAAACAACCACTATTCATTCTTGGATTGGGACAGTTGGGAGAGATATGACCCTCCTGCCCGCACTTATAACAAATAAATTTACCTTCCAGACACTCACTAGGATGATTTTTCCCGCAATTCTTACACTGCACAGCCTGTTTCTTCACTCCTTCCTGACTCACCTGAATATTCCTAAAGTTGTTCCCCTTTCTTTTCTCACCCATATTTCCAATATTAATTTCCACCTTCACAGCTCCCTCAACTTTGCCCTTATTCTTTCTCTCTTTGTTGGAGAGGCTCATGGCCTCACTCCCCTCCTCGGCAATGATAGCCTTTTCCATGAGTGATGTAAAAGTGTTTATCTGCAACACTGCCACCTTGTTGTAGAGCCAGGATTTTAATCCCAGCTCGAACCTCCTTTCCTTTTTTGCCTCTGTATCAACTTGATGTAGAGCGAACCTAGCCAACTCATTAAACTTTGTTGCATACTCCACAACTGTCATGTTCTCCTGCTTTAACTCCAGAAACTTTACCACCATCCTAACCTGCATACTAGACGAGAAATAGTTCTCAAAAAATGGAGTTTTAAACCTAGCCCAAGTTACTACACCTTCTCCAGCCCTCGCTTGATTTGCTTCCCACCAAAAATTTGCCTCCCCTTTCATTATATAGGTGGCAAAAGCGGTTTTTCCCCCTCAGTTATCCTAGCTATCACAAATGATTTTTCAATTTCCTTAACCCAAGTTTGGGCTTTTACAAGGTCAGTTATACCTCTAAATTCTGGCTGTCCTACAGTCTTAAAATCTTTGAAGTTCATCAATCTATTATCCGGCTAGTTCCTTGTGGCTGGCATTCCCTCTTGCATATCCTGAGCTACTATGTTTGTAAAATTCTGCATCGGGTCTGGTTGTTGTCCTCCAGCGTTATTGACAGATTCTTCTGTCCTTTGATTTCGAGTTTAACGTCTTGGCGGCATTATCTGGTTAAATAAAGTCATAAATTTAACTTACTTTCAAAACATTATTGTATAAGTTTAACATATAACATGAAGTTTTATACAAAACTTATTTCATTTGTCAAACATAGATTCACACTCATTCAACTAAGTCATAGTACTTTACATAATATAGAACATACCGCTATCCCTTATGTGACAACAAAAGTTAGGATTTACTGTTACAACTTATACAAAAGTTAAGAATATTATATTATACAGACACACTTCTCACAGAACACACATTGAACACGCATAATCTAACAGTACTTATACTATTGGTTCACTACACCTTTTTCTGTATTTTGGACAACGTTTCGCCTGATGATCTTTTATCCCATAGATAAAATAGACACCTTGCTTAGGGTTGGGACAATGAGGAGAGACATGTCCCTCATGTCCACAATTGTAGCAAATATTTTCCCCTTTCCGACACAAGCCTTCATGTTTCTTGTCACAGTTTGTACACTTTTTTATTCTGTTAAGGTTCCCTTGGTTGTTATCGAAATTTCCTAAGTCACGGTCTTTCATTATTCTTTTTTCCTTCTTGCTCGGAGCTGCACCCGATTTGTTACTTTTGGCTCCTATCTGATCAATTTGGATTTGAAGCTTATCATGTTCTTCCATTGTTTCTATTAATGCTTTCCACAATTGACAATTTAACAGCTTTTCTATTTTCCACAGCTTTTCTAGAGAAGAAACCTTATTCCTCAGATTCTGCACCTCCGTTGATGCTCGATCAACTCCAACTTTAGTGTTCAAATCACTATCTGTTAGTTCCACCATTTCTGGACCCGGTACTACGTTTTCCACAATAACCACCTCATCCGGGTTACTTTCACGGTGAGCCTCTAGTTTAACAATTGGGTTTGATATTGGCTCCTTCTTTACGATTTGAGGGCATCATAATTCTTTTCCACCTGACATCTACACACATAAATTATCCTGATTAGCATATAGTATATACAAACAACAAATAATAGTTTTATATAACTTATCTTTTATTTTGTTTAACGACAAATTTATCCAATTCATCTCCTTTTAAACTCTATATAAATTATTTATATCTTCAACGTTTCCCTCTGTTCTAAGGATATAGCCCAAGGTCTATCCCACCTAAGATTTCTAACCCTAAAGCTCTGATACCAACCTATGACGCCCCCAAATTCAGGTATTTAAAACCCGAACTCGGTACTTCACGATACCATTTCTTTGACTAGAATAATACTAATAATAATAACAATAATATAAATACTAAACTTAATTTACATATCAGTGTCTAAATCCCAGGTATGCGACCTTTAAACATTCTTTACATGATAATTAATAGATATCATTGTCTTAATAAAGTCTAATTATTGCATAGGATAGCGTAGAACTTATTCTGCAACCTTTCCTTTTCTTTTGTTCCTGGCAGAGCTTTCTGGTTGATCACACTTAGCTGAAAATATTTAAATTAAGCAAGACTGAGCATTTGATTGCCCAGTAAGTAATAGAAAACAATAAGTGTCAACTGAACGAAGTAAATATTTTCTTTAAATGACACTTCTACAACGAATCAACAGTTGTGAAGTAAGCTAAAACAATTCTAAACAACATAAAAAATTTTATTTCAAATTTTAAAACTACGTATTGACTATAATTGGAGATCAGTCGACAAACTATGAACTTTGTTTTCAATTTTTAAAAAGGTTAAACAGAACTTCATCTGCAAACCGGCATAACTTATATGCACGGGTGTGATCAACCTGGTATGCCATGTATTGATCAATACTACATGCAAGAACAATATTATCGTTTATCTTATCCGCCTTTGGCGCACAAAAGTTTTCCATGTACGGGATGTTCATACTTAGTGGGGAATCCGAACCAAAACAATTCGATTAGATATCAATAGGGTTCTATCATGTTCAACAATATTTTTGAGTTTGTGTCTAGCCGAATCAAATAGCCTAGACAGCTTTTAAGTCAATGTATACATACTGAAAGCCAATAAGTATGTATCAAAATGTGATTAAATACAATGATTATTCAAGTGAGGACACTTGTCTAACCATATTTAAAAATTAACGAACAAAGTAAATATTTGGATTATATAATAGTACTGTGTTGATAAACAATGATCGGATAATTTAAGAGCTTGTATGAATACAAATGTTTGGATACATAATCAATAACAATAGAGTCAATAATCTGACATAGTAGTAATATAATTCTGAAACTTTCGTACTCATGTCCATTTCATAAAGTAAATACAAAGTTAGGATACTTGCCTGAGCTACTGCTTACAATTACACAACTTAGTTTTATCTTTTATATTGAAACCTATCATTAATAAGATTATTTGTTTGATTAGAATAATATATCATATCACATAGTACTGCCATTTGTAGTCAGCACAAAACCTAATCACATTGTCACATAGTTTTAACAGTCATTGGATCACAAATAGACACATATCTAGTTAAATTATCTAAATTCAGATCAATTTTTGAAATATTTCAGTATACTGATAGCTTAATCGGGTAATTATCGAGTCTAAAACTCTATTCTGTAGTTCAATATTCGTATAGATAATTTAAATAATAGTCGTATTATTTTTCATCGCATTATAATAATTTTTAAATAATTTTTATAATTTATCATGATTTTTCAAATACTGGAATCATTTTTAGATTATTTAAATATTAAATAATTCATTTATCATTAATATTTAATTAATATTAAATTATTAATGAAACTATTGCTAAAATATTAAAGTTATTTATAATAACTCAAAATATTTTTAAAACATTTTTATTGCCCTTAAATAATTTTTAAAACATTTAAAATCATTTTTAAATAATTTCCATTAATATTTAAATATTAATGTATTATTTATCAAAATATTAAAATTCATTTATTATAACCTAAAAATATTTTTAAACCATTTATATCTTTTTAAATAATTTTTGAATTAATAAAATCATTTTAAAACTATCTATTTAATATTATTATTAAATAACTCTAATATCATTTAATATTAAATTATTAATAAAATTTACCTTTAAATATTAAAAGTTATATTTTATAACTTAAAATATTTTAAAACTATTTATTTTCATTTAAAATTATTTTTATAATATTATAATCATTTTTAATTAATTTATTTAATTTAATTGTTAAATAGATCTAATATCATTAATATTAAATAATTAATGAAATTTGTCTTAAAATATTAAAAGTTATATTTTATAACTTAAAATATTTTTAAATACTTTATTATCATTTAAAATAATTTTTAATATAATAAAATTAGTTTTAATCAATTTATTTAATACAATTATTAAATAAATTAAATATCAATAATATCCAAATAAATATTAATATTTATGAAAAATATGTCAAATTATTAAAAGTTAATTTTTTTTAACTTAAAATAATTTTTAAAACTATTTTTTGAATTTTTAATAATTAATTGTTATTTTTAAATAATTTTTGGAAAATAAAATAAATAAAATCATTAAATCTGTCGCTATAGCCTTTAGCTACAGAAACTGTCGCCTATTGTGTTCTTGAGTCCTCAAGAACATTCATATTCAGTTTAACGAGTGACCATGTTTAACCAGTAATAAATTTTAATATGTGATGTTTCTAGGCAAGCTAATGGTTATAGATTGTAGTACTAATGTAATACTATAAGATCCAACAACAAACATGGGCAAATAGCATAAACACAAAGGAGATCTAAGCATGTAAAGTAGCTATCAGAGCTGTTCTTCATTTATGGGTTACCCATAAATGAAGAACAATTCGAGTAGCCACTTTTGGGCTTTCACAACTTGCAGTCTATATAATGGTTTTGAGAGTTAAGACTTTCAGTGTGTAGATAACATGTAGGGGTATAGATCTATTACATAAAACACTTATAACAAAAACACAATAAGCATATTTATGCCGGTCAAACCTTGTCAGAGATCACGTTCATGAGTTTTCTGGGTTACCCAGAAAACTCAATCCGTGATCATCTGGCTTTCTTTGACCAGCCACCGAGTTCTACCCAGTTGGTCTTTAGGTGTTATACAAGCATGAATCTATAGTCATTATGACATCAATCTAGATACAAAAACAAGAACATATCATCAAAACACTGTCCGATCTGAGCCCATCAAGATCCTGTCAGAGCTTTCTGGGCACGATTCTGGGTTACCCATAATCGTTCGGTCATGGTCGGTCAACGTGGGTCCTGCTACAAGTTCTAGAACACAGATCTCATAGCATACTACATACTCAAACATTAAAAACACAAAAATCATTTACAACCACTGAGATATGAGGTCTGACATTCATTGTCAGACAAAATTTGTTTTTTTTTTAGATTTTGGAAAACTTCATATCCGAGCCTATAGATGTTATGGATCTAACATCTATCAACCCATATCATCAATATACACTACATGCAACATGTTTTAACACTCAAACATAACTTTTTACATAGCTAGCAAGATCATATTTTATTTAGGGTGAAACAACCCGGGTCAAATCCCGAGTCCGAAATAAATCTCGGGTCAAATCTCAAGTCTGAATTGAATCAAATCTATCAAAATAAGGCCTCAAACAACTGGCCCAATAGTATCTTCTTGGGTCATCTTAGTCCACCACAGGCCCCCAAAAGGTCATGACTTGAAGGTACTATTGGTAGTAACTTATTTCCTTATATGCAGACAAATTTTTCCCCTATCTTTCGATATGGGACTGGGGTGTTACAAACTCCCCCACTTAAATTTCCGACGTCCCCGTCAGAACCGATCACACAAACGGGCCCAAAGATCTTTGCCTCTCTATCCATTGTGGGATAATACCGGCTGGTTTCGTGTCCCCACCTCCGGACCTCCATCTATTCATTGTGGGATAATACCACCAGCCTTTGTGTCCCCACCTCCGACAACCCTATAGAATGACCCGAACCGAGCTTTCGAGAGTCGGCTCTGATACCATATGAAACAACCCGGGTCAAATCCCGAGTTCGAAACAAATCTCGGGTCAAATCTCAAGTCCGAATCGAATCAAATCCATCAAAATAAGGCCTCAAACCACTGGTCCAATAGTATCTTCTTGGGTTATCTTAGATCACCATAGGCTCCCAAAAGGTCATGACTTGAAGGTACTATTGGTAGTAACTTATTTTCTTATATGCAGACAAATTTTTTTCTATCTTTCGATATGGGACTGGGGTGTTACATAGGGTTTATACCTTTATATGAACAATTTCTGATTCTTGGCTTCTGATTTTGATATGGGTGTTACTCGGGCTTTATTTGGGGACTGAAATGCTAGAAGAATTCGTGGGTTAGAGAGAGAGGGACTTGGTTGAGTGTTTGTGTATGAATGAGGAAAAATGTGCACTTTTCTCTCTCTGAATCTATTTATATAACTTAGATACAATGCAAATGGCTGATTTACTTGACTGATTTGAAAAGATTTTGGCACATGGGATATATAGGGTTGGTGAATAACCCAAATTATGGCAAGATTTGCAAGCTATCTCATTAAAATAAATCCAAAAATGCTATTTTTGTAAACTAACAAAACATTTAAGGGTATTCTTGTCCGTGGTACTTGAATCTAGGGTTTAATCAATAGATTTTAAACCTAAGGTTTCTCAAATAATTTCTAGGGTTGGAAAAATTAAGTTTAAAGTTTAATAAAATTTTAATTAGGACACACTACTTAAAATTAGGGTTTTTAATAGAAAATTATGGTTTTAAATAATTAGGGTTTCTTTATATTATTTGGGTTATATTCCATATTACCTGTCATTAGTCACATTAACACAATTATATAGCAGTCTTGAACTCGTATTCAACTTTTCAAATTAGGGTTTTCAAATTAATACTAGGTTTTTGACATTATACACCATAATTGACCAACCATTGTCAATACACACATACAGTATATATTTATAGCACTGAAAAATAATATTATATTTAGTATAATATTATTATTCGCATTCCTTATTCTAAATCCCGCATTAGGGTTTGAATTTCATATCTGATTTATCTTTTGTATACATACCATTATTAATTAAGTTATAATAATTAACTTAATTATTCTGAAATAAATTCACATAATAAAATAGTTATTATAATAATTCTAATAATCATTTCATATATTATTTAAATAATATAGTAATCATATTTTCATGAAAAATAAATAATAAAATCATTTCTACTATATAATTAATTATTATAAGAATATACTTTATAATGATCAATAATTATAAAATAAAATTATTTGTAATTATTCATGTAATAACTATATTTTTATTTATCAGATAAATACACATGCTTTGTCTTATACATATTCCCACCATTAAAAAAAAATTATACGCAAAATTTCTTATTTATTTATATAGAAAATATTGGGTTATTACAATAAGTGATCTGGGTTGATAAATGTAAGATCCATAACATTTATGGCTCGGATTTGATATTTTTCAAAATCTGGAAATTTTTTAAAATGTTGTCTGACAACGAATGTCAGACCTCATAGATCAGTGATCGTTAATGATTTTTGTGTTTTGAAAGTTGGTAGTTGCAGTATGCTATGAGATCTTTGTTCTAGAACTTGAATCAAGCCCAGATCATGTACTGATTGAAAGTTATGGCTGGTCAAACATCGTTGACCGACCATGTCTTTAAGTTTTTTGCAAAACCCAGATCGTGCCCAGAAAACGTCTGACAAGATGTTCTCGGGCTCTGATCTTCCAGTTGTTTGTTAGTTTGTTATAGTTGTTGTAATAAAGTTATGGTATGATATATGGACTACATGTTCATGCTTTTAGAATCTCTAAATATCAAATAGAGTGGATTTAGTGGCTGGTCAAAGAAGGCTAGATGATCATGAAATCAGTTTCTAGGTAACCCAAAAAACTGATGAACATGATCTCTGACAGACTTTGACCGGCATAGATCTGATTGTTGTGTTGTTGTTATATGGATTGTTTGTAATGGATCTCTTCATTTACATGTTGGCTTCACACTAGACCCTGTAGATCACAAAAATAACACAAGAACAGCAAGTTGTGGAAGCCCAAAGTAGGCCTCACGAACTATACTTCATTTATGGGTAACCCAGAAAATGAGAACAACTCTGACAACTTCTTGCATTTGGGACATGTTATGGCCTTGTTTGTTGCTGAATCATGTAGTGTTACATTAATTCTACAATATTCGATCATTAGCTAGCCCAGAAACATATTACACACTGAATTATTGATGGTCAAACATGGTCACTCGAAACTGGAGTATGAATGTTCTTGAGCCTCAAGAACATATAAGGCGACACTTATTGTCGCTAAAGGCTTTAGCGACATACTTTTTAGTTTTAATTAAATTAATTTCCAAAAATCATTTAAAAAAAATTAATTTCTAAAAATTACAAAAATTATTTTAAGTTATAAAAATTAACTTTTAATAATTTGACATATTTTTCATAAATATTAGTATTTATTTGAATACTATTGATATTTAATTAATTTAATAAATGCATTAAATAATTAAATAAAAATAATTTTATTATATTAAAAATCATTTTAAAGGATGATAAGGTATTTACAAATATTTTAAGTTATAAAATACAACTTTTAATATTTTAAAGCAAGTTTCATTAATTATTTAATATAAATGATATTAGATATATTTAATAATTATATTAAATAAATTAGTTTAAAAATAATTTTAATATTATAAAAATCATTTTAAAGGAAAATAAAGTGTTTAAAAATATTTAAAGTGATAAAATATAACTTTTAATATATAAAGGTAAATTTCATTAATAATTTAATAGTAATGATATTAAATTTATTTAATAATTATATTCAATAAATAGTTTTAAAATAGTTTTATTAATTTAAAAATCATTTAAAAAGGATATAAATGAATTAAAAATATCTTAAGTTATAATTAATGACTTTTAATATTTTGATAATTAATACATTATATTTAATATTAATGGTAATTATTTAAAAATGATTTTAAATGTTTTAAAAATTATTTAAGGGTAATATTAATACTTTAAAAATATTTTAAGTTATTATAAATAACTTTAATATTTTGGTAATGGTTTCATTAATATTTTAATATTACTTAAATATTAATGATAATATAATTATTTAATATTTAAATCATTTAATATTTAAATTATTTAATAATGATTCCAGTATTTGAAAAATCATGATAAATTATAATAATTATTTAAAAATTATTATAAGTCATTTAAAAATAATATGTTTGGTATTTAAATTATTTAACCGAATATTGAATTACAGAATAGAGTTTTAGACTCGATAATTACCCGATAAAGCCGTCGGTACACCGAAATATTTTATAAATTGATCTGGACTTAGATAGTTTGACTAAATACGTATTTGTTTGTGATCCAATGACTGTTAAACTTATGTGATAATGTGATTAGGTTATGTACTGACTACAAATAGCAGTATTATGTGTTATAGTATGTTATTCTAATCGAACGAATGATCTTATTAATGATAGGTCTTAGTATAAAAGATAAACTAAGTTGCGTAATTGTAAGCAAGAGATCAGGCAAGTATCTTACCCTTTGCATTTACTTTATACAATGGACTTGAGTAAGAAAGTTTCAGAATTATATTTATCATTGTGCCAGATTATTAACTCTATTATTATCGATTATGTATCGAATCATTTGTATTCAAACAAGTTCTTAAATTATCCGATCATTGTTTATCAATACAGTACTATTGTACAATTCAAATATTTATTCTGTTCGTTAATTTCTAAGATTGGTTATACAAGTGTCCTTACTTGGATAACAATTGTATTTAATCACATGTTGATACTTACTTAATTGGTTTCCAGTATGTACCCTTAATCAAACATTGTCTAAGCTATTTGTATCAGTTAGACACATATTTTAAAAAAATATCGTTGAACATGATAGAACTTTATTGATATCCAACAGAATTATTTTTCTTCAGATTCAGAATAAGTATGAACATCCTGAACATGGGAAGCTTTTGTGCGCCTAAGGCAGATATGCTGGACGAAAATATCGTTCGAACATGTAGTATTGATCAATACAGGGCATAACGGGCTAATCACCCCCGTGTATGTAAGTTATGACGGTTTACGGATGAAGTTCTGTTAAACCTTATCGAAAATTGAAAACAAAGTTCATAACATGTCGAATGTTCACCAATTATAGTCAATACGTAGTTTCAAAATTTGAGATAGAATTGTTACGTTGTTTAGTGTTGCTTCAGCTTAAGTACTTCACGACTGTTGATTCGTTGTAGAAGTGTAGTTCAAAGAAAATATTTAATCCTTTCAGCTAATACTTATTGTTTACTATTACTTGATGGGCAATCAAATGCTTATTCTTTCTTAATTTAAATGTTTTCAACTAAGCGTGATCAATCAGAAGGTTCAGGCAAGAACAAAGGGAAAGGAAAGTGGACCGAATAAGTTTATATTATCTTATGTAATAGATAGACTTAATTAAGATGGTAATATTTATTATCTATCATGTAATGAATGTATTAAATGGTACGTACTTGGGATTAGAAAACTCTAATGTATGTAAATTAAGTTTAATGTATTATTATTATTATTGTTATTGTTATTATTATTATTATTATTATTATTATTATTATTATTATTATTATTACTATTATTATTACTATTATTATTATTATTATTATGCTCAAAGAAATGATATCGTGAAGCACCGAGTTCGGGTTTCAAGTACCTAAATTTGGGGGCGTCACAGTCCATCTGCCCGAGAAGTCTTTTTGTTTCCTATCTCTACTCTATTAAAACATGTACTCATATTTTACTAAACAGAACTTACACATACTGTGACAACCGACATTTTGTAATTTAATTTTAATATTTATTGGATTGAATAAATATTTTTTTTATGAATTAATTATTAGATTAAATAATTAATTGTTGAAGTTGTGTTAGATTAATTTAATTATATGTGTCACATTTATAAAATTAATGTGGAGAATTATTATTATTATTATTATTCAAGTATATATATTTATGTAAGCTTATTGAATTAAATAAAATATTTAATAAGCATAATGTTATAATTAATTAGAGATTTAATAAATTGGCATTATTAATAAATGAGAATTTAATTATTTGACTATGTGAATTAATGAGAAATTATTATATTTTAATTAAATTAAAGTAAATAAGATATATTATTATTTTGTAATTGGGTGTGACACGATTTAAACTATAGTATAAAAGAGTTATTAAAATAAATAGGAATGAGTTTTTAAAGCTAGCCAAACATGGCCTTAGTGGGAGTTATGGACAATTAACCTATGATGGGTAACTGACCATAATGCGCGTCAGTTTGCTTATTTATTATATGTATTCTCTTTTTCTTTTCTTATTATTTTCTGAGTCTGGAAATGTAGAGATGGAGAGTGTTTGAGAATTCAGAGAGATAATTGATAATTTTGAGGGAGATTGTGAGTGGTGTGATTGAATAGGTTTTTGTAAGAGAGATTGTTATCTTCGCTCAATACACGCTTTGGGTAATTTCTCAAACCCAGTTTAATTACGTTGTTTTAGTTTTTATAAAAATGGCTTTCAAAGCTTTTATAAAGTTTCTATAATTAGAAAAGGGTATGCTTATGGGTTTATGTATGTGTTAAATGTTACCATATCGTATTTGATTATATATATTATGTAGACCATATCATTAGTATCATAAAACATGTCGCATATGTTGCTCAAAACTTACAGAGTATAGAATATGGCCATATGGCCTTATACGTGATTTTAATATGTCAAACATAAATGTTTTTGTAAAATTCCTACTCGTATATTATTATGCATGTTAATACGAAGAGACCAAACTTTAAATGAACGGATTCGGTATTATAACGAATTCGTAGTATTAATTTTCATGATTTAAGTTCAAAACCTTCAAGAACAGTGAAATTTACATATTTTAATTCTGTAATTATATGTTTTAATGGGTTAAAATCATTCTATAATTGTTTGGTAATGATTATGTATGAATTCTAGCATGTGGGTATGTTAATTTAGTGAAATTAATGATCATGTAGTGTCCATTTCGCCGACCTCTATGTTCTTCGCGAACTAGGAATCAAAATTTGGAGTTTCGCGCCGCGGCGCCAACTCCAGAACTGAAGACTTGGCCCGCAGTGCCACGGCGCCAAGAGTCCGGCAGCAGCGCCATCGCGCCGCAGCGCCAAGTACAAGTATAAAAGTGGCGCCGCAGCGCCATTCTGCAGAATGTCCAAAAATAAATTTTTTAAAAATGTTTAAGTCTAGAAATGCGGTATTAACCTAATTTAATAAACATAGAAATATGTTAGAAGTATAATGAGATGTTAAAATAGATACTTAACATGTAAATAACATAATTGCATGTGGATTGAATTATTGAATATATAAATAGCTTGTTATTTGTGAAGTGTAAATTATGTCACAATGAATGTGATAAATTGACTAAGTATAGTCATAACCAAAGTTAGACAAAAAGAATGAAGTTGCTATGATTAGTTACGTTATAATCGACTGGTTTTGTGAACGTAAATGATATGTAGGATTTAAATCAAGGAACGAGTTTAATTAATGTGTAATCTACGCACGAGGCAAGTTTCCTAACCCTACTTGTTATCATTATTCAAGTTATAAATCAAGTTCATTTGTTATTTTAAAGATTTACTATCTGTTCAAAGTATGATTCTCTTTTATAATAATTGTTGTATTGTATACCTATGGAGATTTTTATTCATTATAAATATTCAGTTACTATTATACCTTGTTAGACTAGCGAACTCTTAATGATTCGACTAGTCCATAGTTGATGAGCGTTCTAAATTTCAGAACCCTTGATGATTTATCGAAACCAAACTTCCTTTGGTGCGTACTCTAATGTCAAACTGAGATGAACAACCCTATAAAGGGATTATTTACGCTTTAGCGTTAAGATATTGTGCACAGTATGGTACTAAGGGCTGATCCCCCTAAGTACGAGAAGAAGAGTCCATAGTCTTATGACTGTTAAAGATTTCAAGTATAACCCTTGATAACCTAGGACATAGTTCAAGGTCTTATGACCCTCAGATTTCTTTTGATTCTTGTTATTCATTCTTGATTCAAAAGTTGAGCTTCATTTTAGAAGTCTTTGACTCACTCGCATGTTATTATATTACTACTTTCATTATTATACTTATGGGCAATTGTGCTCACTCTTGCGAATAATAACATTGCAGTCAAGAATGAAAGAACAGACGAGCCTTCCACTAGTAAAGGCAATGGCAAGATTAACAAGTAATGAAGATTGGTTATTATGCGGTTATGTAATGATATTTAGACTCGATGTTGTTTAAGACTTATTAATTTGTTTATGCTTCTGCACAGATGTTTAAGGTTAGTATGTCCTGGGATTGTATTTATTATTCAAATGTTGTAACCCCATAAGGGGAGGATTTATTTCTATCTATTTAATGGCTTGCATTTATTATGGGTACATAGATATATGATGTTATATCGTGAACACCAAATCATGTGGGAATGGAAGTACCCGAATTTGGGGGTGTCACAGGTTGGTATCAGAGCTGTAGGTAATGAACCTTAGGTAGGGGAACAACCTTAGGTAGTAGCTTTATAGGAAGAACATAGTGAAGGAAAACTCTTATCGAGTTCTAAGCGATGAATTTCTTAATTCATTGAAGATAATAAAAGACTTTATGTGCTTATGTGTTAAATTATGTGCTCACTAGTACGACTTAGTAACTAAAACTTAAAACTATGTTGTCAGGATGTCAGATGTTGGAGGAGCTAGTCGAGCTGGGGAGGAGGAACCCCGAGTGCCTATTGAGGAGGAGCCCCGAGAGATTCATGTTGTCAGGGAGCAGTTGATTCAGAGGGAGCCATCTCTGTTGATCACAGTTGTTGGTTAGGAGCATGAGCCTGAGACTGATCTAGTGGAGGATCCTGAGGAGGAAGAGGAAGAGGAAGAAGAGGAGTTCCCACCGAACTCCATTGATGCTGAGATGTATGATGAGCTATATGACCGTAACATAGAGTTAAGTGACACTGTCCAAGATTTGACTGAGCGGACGATTATTCAGCAGATTACCATCGACCAAAAGGATAGGGAGATTATGACTCTTCACACACATGTGGAAAACGTGGAGTGGGATTTGGTTTACGAGAAGGGTCAAACCGAGGAGAAATCCGAAGAAATAGAGAAGTTAAAGAAGGAACTGAAGAAAAGCTCATAGAGGCTGATCATAGCAGAGGAGGGCTGGCTAAGAGAATCACGTCGTGCTGATCTTGCAGAGATGGATTGTTGTGTAAAGAAGGCTAAGCTTGGGGAGACATACTCTACACTTAATAACGCAATGGATGAAGCCCAGAATCGAGTTTTGAGGTACCCAATCCAGTTTGAAGGTCTACCATCGTACATGCTGAATTGCAGAACGATGTCTCGCATCATATAAGAGGAACGTAGCAAGGCTATTCGGCGCCTTAACAGGCAGTGATAGTATCTGTTTAATTATGTGAAAAACTTATCTGGTTTTTAGATGTAAATTCAGATGTGTTTGTGAACGAATGAATATTTTTAATGTTTTAAATCCTGTAGATTCTTTATCTCGGGATAGTTGATGTAAATAGCAGTGATGTTATCGTTTGATATTAAAACTTTTGATTTGAATAAATATATCAAGTTGTTTGAGATAATGTGTTAAGTGATAATGTTAAATTGTTTAGTTAAGCCTTAACTACTTAGAGAGTTTAATAAAGATCTAACAAGCATATATTTTAACAGAAATATGCAGCCGAGAAGAAGACAAAACCGTCAACCAGCTCAGGAGGAGTCAACGAATAATAACAATAACGCCAATGCTAATCCCATCCAACAATTAGTAAACTTACTACCTGGAGCAATGAATAATCAACCTCAAGCTCCACCGAATACTACGTTCAAAGATTTCAAGGCGGTGGGACCGCCAGAGTTTAAAGGCTCCATGAACTCGATTGAAGCTCAAACTTGGGTTATGGAGATGGAGAAGGTTTTTGTGGTCGTAAGAGTTAGAGAGGATTAGAAGACTGCTTTTGCAACGTTTATGCTGAAATCTGAAGCTAGTTTTTGGTGGCAAGCAAACAAGGTCCATGGAGGAGAAGGTATGATTACTTGGGAGAGGTTCAAAGAGATGTTTTTTGAGATGTATTTTCCGACTACCTCGCATAACCAATTGGAGGTTCAGTTTCTGGAATTGAAGCAGGGAAATATATCTGTATCAGATTATGCAGCTAGATTCAACGAGTTGGCAAGGTTCGCCACATATCAAGTGCACACGGATGAGAGAAAAGCAAGAAGGTTTGAACAAGGACTGAAGTCGTGGTTGTATAGTAAGGTGTCGATGTTTCAGTTGAAGACATTCACCAGGGTACTAGAGAAAGCTATGCTAGCTGAAGGTGGAAGTGATGCAGTAACCAAATACAACCAGGATCAGAAGAAGAAGAAGAATGAAAGTGAAGGAAATAACAAGGCTAATGGAAGTAATACGGGAGGAGGTAATAATAATCAGAAGAGAAGGTGGTCTGACAATACATCAATCAAAAACCAGCAAAGAGGTTAGAAGAAAAGGATTGAAGCGTGCTCGACCTGCGGAAAAGCTCATTTGGGAGTGTGTATGAAGGGTAAACGTGTGTGCTACAATTGTGGTAAGGAAGGCCACATAGCACCTAACTGTCCTAACCCAAAGAAGGGTGCCTGCTTCACTTGTGGTTCAAAGGATCATTTGGGCAAGAGACTATCCTAAGAAAGGATATGGAGGGGCAGGATCAGGGAAACCGGGGAAATAGCAGTGGGAGCGCTCTGACCATCACAGGACCAACCGCAACCAATCGACCAACCGCCAGGACTTTCAATATGACGGTGCACAATGCAGTGCAGTCGCGTGATGTGGTGTCAGGTATCATTCCGATAAATAGAGTTAATGCTTACGTATTATTTGATTCGGGTGCTACTTGTTCATTTATATCCGATGACTTTGCTAAGAATTTAGAATTGCCTAAGGATGAGTTAGAATACCCCATGAACATAGAAATCGCGAATAGAGAAATAATCCCGGTTAGGTATGTACATAAGAACTGTAGAGCGGATATTAAGGGTAATATCATGAACGTAGATCTTATCCCTATTTGACTTGGAGAATTTGACGTTATATTGGGAATGGACTGGTTATTCAATTATGGGGCGGTAATTGACTGCCAGAAGAAGCTTATTAACCTTATGACTCCGTCAAAGGTTGTGTTTTATGGTAGCAAGTCGCCTAGACAAGCGAGTTATCTGAAGATGATGCAGGCCGTGAAGTTGTTACGACAATGGTGTGTAGGATATTTAGCTTACATAGTCGACAGTCGTAAAGAGAATCCGAAAGCAGAGGAGATACCAGTAGTGAAGGATTTCGTCGACGTATTTCCAGACGATTTACCAGGACTTCCGCTAGATAGAGAGGTCGAATTTGTGATCGATTTGGCTTCAGGAACGACTCCAATATCGAAGGCACCATACCGAATGGCGCCGATAGAAATCAAAGAATTGATGGTACAACTACAAGAATTGCTGGACAAGAAGTACATTCAACCGAGCGTATCGCCGTGGGGAGCGCCAGTGTTATTTGTGAAAAAGAAAGACGGAACGATGCGGCTCTGCATTGATTACAGAGAACTGAATAAAGTCACGATTAAGAATAGATATCCATTACCGAGGATCGATGATCTGTTCGATCAATTGAAGGGAGCAAAATATTTTTCCAAGATAGATTTGAGGAGTGGTTATCATCAACTAAAGGTGAGACCAGAGGATGTACCGAAGATAGCGTTCAGAACACGATATGGTCACTACGAATTTTTAGTAATGTCATTTGGTTTAACGAAGACTCCTGCAGCATTTATGGGACTAATGAATGGTGTGTTCAAGCCGTTTTGGACAAGTTAGTAATGATATTTATAGATGATATTTTGGTATATTCAAAAACCAAGGAAGAACATGAAGAGCATTTGAGATTAACGTTGGAAGTGCTGAGAAAAGAGAAGTTGTATGCTAAGTTTTCGAAATGTGAATTCTGGATTGAAAGAGTACAATTTCTTGGACACGTGATCGATAAGGACGGAATTTCGGTGGATCCCTCCAAGGTTGAAGCTGTGATTAACTGGGATCAGCTGAAGACACCGTCGAAAGTAAGAAGTTTTCTTGGATTAGTAGGTTATTACAGAAGATTCATTCAGGAATTTTTCTAAGATCGCAACTCCGTTGACGAATTTGACTAGAAAAGCTGTGAAATTTGTTTGGACAGAAAAGTGTGAGGAAAGCTTTGAAGAATTGAAGAAGTGGTTGAGTACAACACCGGTGTTATCTCTTCCGGACGATACATGAAATTTTGTGATTTATAGTGATGCGTCGCATAAGGGACTTGGCTGTGTGCTTATGCAGTGCGTCACGACAATTGAAAGATTATGAGAAGGGGTATCCGACCCATGACTTAGAGTTAGCTGTAGTTGTTTTCGCTTTGAAAATCTGGAGGCACTATCTCTACGGGGAGAAGTGTGAAATATATACAGACCATAAGAGTCTGAAATATATTTTCACACAGAAAGAATTGAATATGCGCCAAAGAAGGTGGTTGGAATTAATTAAGGACTACGATTGTGAGATTTTATACCATACAGGTAAGGCAAACGTGGTTGCCGACGCCTTAAGTAGAAAGGGTTGGGAGAAGTTGATGATGTTGACACCACTCAGAAGGAATTAATTTCAACAATGGAGAAGTTGGAGTTAGAAGTGAAGTATCTTATGGAAATTGATGAGAAACTGTTTCAGATGCAATCTGGTACAACCTTACTGGATAAAGTTAAGGAGGCTCAACTTCAGGACAATGAATGCAAAAAGGTGATAATAAAGATATCTGAAGGAATCGAACCAAGATTTAAGATGGATAAGGAAGGAATACTGAGATTCGAGAACAAAATTTGGGTACCGCCAATACCAGAGATTAAGGAAGACATTTTGAGCGAGGCTCATAGCTCACGATATTTGATTCACCCTTGTAGTACCAAGATGTACCAAGATCTTCGACAACATTTCTGGTGGTTTAATCTGAAACGAGATGTTGCAGAGTGTGTTGCCAATTGTCTAACCTGTCAGAAAGTAAAAGCAGAACATCAAAGACCGAGTGGGTTGCTACAACCGCTAGAGATCCTAGATTAGAAATGGGAACATATTACAATGGACTTCGTGGTTGGCCTTCCGACGACTCAGAAAGGCTACGACGCAGTATGGGTTATCGTTGACCGACTGATGAAATCCGCACACTTCCTTCCGATCAAAATCAGATTCAACTTAGATCAGTTGGCAAAGTTATATGTAAAAGAGATTGTTTCGAGGCACAAAGTGCCGGTGTCAATTGTTTTTGATAGAGATCCGTTCTTTACGTCGAACTTCTGGAAACGTCTACAAGAATGCATGGGTACACAGTTGCGAATGAGTACGATATATCACCCTCAGACAGATGGACAGAGTGAAAGAACAATTCCGACATTGGAAGATATGTTAAGAGCTTGTATAATGGACTTTAAAGGAAATTGGGATGATCATCTACTACTCGTAGAGCTCGGTTACAACAACAGTTACCACACTAGTATTGGTGTGACGCCCCCAAAATAGGTATACAACACCCATTTTGAGTTGCCAAATATATGGTACAGAAAGCAAACTACAACTTCAATAATATATTTGTCGTGCAAAATACGACAACACATACTGTGAGTTTAAATACAATTATTGTCTTCTAGACAATATCCACACTCAAATAAGTCCTCGTTATAATTATTCAAACACTATTTTACAGAAATAGTGAGCACTGCTAAAACATCTTTCTAGAACCATTACTTCATACCCCGATTAGATCCTGCAATGTTCTCACCTCCTGAGAAGAAAAATGGAACAAAAAGGAAAAGGGTGAGCTCAACTAGCCTAGTAAAGAATATTATGACTAAGATAATATACAACAAATTATCATTAGTTTTCAACAGGGAAAAATTTGATAAAATATAATAGACAACAAATTTTAGATCAACAACTGCAGCGGAAAGAGCAAACCATTAGAAGAGTCAAGTAGAGAATGAGTTCTACTATCTTCTAAGATTTAAAAGTCCATCATCAATATTTTATCCATGTAACAACAATCAATAACCATCTTTAATCAAATATTCATCTTGGCACTACAGGCCAAAGATATTCATTTGTATCACCAGTCGGTCATGTTCATCTCAACACATGTTCATCTTTGCACTACGGCCAGAGATATTCATCAGTTAATCATTCATCTTTGCACTACAGGCCAAAGATATTAAGTAATATCATCATTTAGGACTGAGGATGATGAAAAATATTTTAAAGAAAACGAATCCAGTGAGATTGAAGGACAAATATTAAGGATTCGTATAACAGTTTATCCAAGATCAATAATACTCCACAAATACCAATTTTGAAGCAAAATTCAAAAAAAGATCAAAACATGGATACAATCAAAGATAGTAACCATAATAGACATCTTGGACAAAAAGAAGAAAATTTCATTTTTCGGTGAATAGTGCCGTATTCGTGAATAGTGTCATATACGTGAATAGTGCCGTATACGTGAATAGTAACCCCGACACAAAAAGTTCTAAATTTGATAAAAACGTTCACCAATATTTTGGCATAATGATATTGAAGAAAATAATATCATTTAAGAAGAAAATAACATCCCTTACCTCAAAATAACCGTACTTCTGACTGAATTTCGGATATAGTGCAGACAGAAACTTGCACCGTATATCAACACTCAAAGTATACTCATAAGAATACGCTCGATAATATAAAGAGAAAAAGAGAGAAAACTTATTTCTGGTGTGATTTTCAATTCTAACTTAGTCCTCTATTTATAGAAAAATGCTAGAACGCCATAGGAGACTAAATAATAAAATAATATTATTATTAAATACAATTCCTACGCATGCTTTGAATTTTTGGGCAGCCATGTTGGAAGAATTCAGCAGCCCATGTGTATATTCCACCAACCAAAAGTGGGTCCCCCCCATAAATTTAATAAAAATCATTTTATTTTTCTGAAACTTCAACAATTCATAGAAAATAGCCCGATTATCAGAAAAATATAAATTTTATGTCCATTCTGCCTGAAAATTCTCTACAACTTTGTAGCTTTGAGTTTTTCCAAATTCCAAACCAAAAATATCTGAAATCCACAAACGGATGCTTTTTAATACTTCCCTTCCGACAAAATACTGATAAAACACCTCAGCATTAATTCTTTCATTTTTATCCACATAAAAATAAATATATCCATCATTTATATCTATATAAAATAAATATTTTCTTATCATATACATCAATAATTAATTATTCATAAATAATATTACAGAATCATAATTATGACAACCAGGCCGTTCTCAGGAAAGAAGGGGCTTTCCAATAAGGATTTCTCCTTACTGGCGCGTAATTAGATGACCAAACCTCTCCTTAGACAGAACTTTCTAGACATTGCCAATAATGCTATCTAATAATATTATTCAAATAATATGAATTATTGATCTGATAATGGAAAATAATGTGCAACAACAATTATTGAAACAACAATAATATAAAATATCGACACAGCAATTATTGAATCAATAAAATAAAATATTGAACAGTAACTACTGTAACAATTATTGAGTAGTGCCTTCTTACGTACGAATAAATAATTCAACTATATTGTGCAATACCGTGTGCTACTGTGTAACTACGCGTATTGCTGTATTTTAACCACCGGGTATTCCAACAGTGTTAACGGTAACAACTACGCCATTATTTGTTAAAACTCAAATTTGTCGTTTTCTTCATCCGACCGTTATCCGTTATGGGGCCAACAAATAGCTGCGTCGTCGTACGAATATTCCCCGATAGAAAGAATATTCCACGACCAAACGAATATTTCCTGACAAAATGAATATTTTATAACCACTTGCTTATTTTGCAAAATTTGCACATTTCACCCATAACCAGATAATTATATCAAATTAATACCTTATTATTTTAGAATAATGAATAGAGAAAAATTCACTTTTATTTATAATAAGTTGGGGTCTTACAATTGGAATGCCATCTTATGAAGCGTTATACAGCAGAAAGTACAAAACTCCGCTGTACTGGGATGAAGTTGGCGAAAGACAATTACTAGGCCCAAAATTGGTACAACAAAGAGCAGAAATAATCAAAGTGATCCGAACAAGATTCGTAGCAACTCAAGATAGGCAGAAGAAATACGTCGATCCACACTTTAAGAATGTTGAGTTTGAACCGGGTAGTTATGTGTTCTTAAAGGTCTCTCCCTAGAAGGGAAAGATTAGGTTCGAAAAGAAAGGGAAATTAAGCCCAAGATTCATTGGACCCTTTGAAGTTTTGAGAAGAATCGGAGAGGTTGCGTATGAGGTAGCCTTAACTCCAACACTTGAGAATGTCCACAACGTCTTCCATGTTTCTGTTTTACGACCCTACAAACCTGATTACAAGCATGTAATTGAATACGAACCCCTACATTTCGAAAAAAATTTATCTTACGAAGAAATTCCTGTTCAAATTATCGGTCGAAAAGAACAAATTCTGAGAAATAAAGTAATATCTTCTGTTAAGGTAATTTGGAGGAACCACAACGCTGAAGAAGCTACGTGAGAACTCGAAGAGAATATGATGAAGAATTACCCTCATTTATTAACTTAAATTATGTGTAAGCGATTCTGGGGACAGAATCTTTGTAAGGGGAGGGGGGAGAATGTAACGGGACGAATTGTTTGAGTTGTGATTCTGATGACATAATCCTTTTTAGAGGGAAAGATGTGACAACCGAGATTTTGTAATTAATTTTAATATTTATTGGATTGAATAAATATTTTTTGACGAATTAATTATTAGATTAAATAATTAATTGATGAAATTGTGGTATATTAATTTAATTATGTGTGTTATATTTATTAAATTAATGTAGAGAATTTTTGTTATTCGAAGTATGTCATTATGTGAGCTTATTGTATTAAAAAATATATTTAATAATCCTAATGTTATTTTAATTAATTTATTTATTAATTAGAGATTTAATAATTTGACATTATTATTAAAGAAGAAATTTAAGTATGTGACTATGTGAATTATTGAGAAATTATTATATTACATTTAAATTAAATAAAATAAATTAATTGAGTTATTTTATAAAAGGAGTGTGACATTATTAAACTATAGAATAAAAGAGTTATTAAAATAAATGACTTTGAATCAATTAAGGTTTGCCAAACGTGGCCCTAGTAGTGGTTGGAAGCAGTTACCCATTATTGGGTTAACTGACCATAATGCGCGTCAGTTGATTATTTTTATACGTATTCTCTGTTCTTTCTTATTATTTTGATAAGTCTTGAGAATAACCAGAGAGAGTTTGTCAGAGAGATTTAAGATATTGGGAAGGAGATTAAGGGTGGGTAATTGAAGAAACATCTGAGTTTTCTAATCTACGCTTTACACTCAGGGTAATCTTCTCCTTCCCAAATTCTAAATTTACGTGGTTTAGTTTTCATGAAAATGGCTTTCAAAGCTTTTGTAAAGTCTCTGTAATTGGGAAAGGGTATGATTATGAGTTTATGTATCTGTTAAATGTTACCATATCGTATTTGATTATATATATATTATGTAAACCATATCTTTAGTATCATAAAACATGTCGTATATGTTGCTCAAAACTTACACAGTATGGGTTATGGCCATATGGCCTTATACGTGATTTTAATATGTCAAGCATAAATGTTTTTATAAAATTTCCACTCTTATTTGATTATGCATGTTAATACGAAGAGACCAAACTTTAAATGAACGGATTTGGTTTTATAACGAATCCGTGGTGCTGAATTTTAGGAATTTATGTTCAACACTTCAAGAACAGTACAATTTGCATAATTTAATTATGTGATTATGTGTTTTAATGGGTTAAAATCACTCTATAAATGTTGGGTATTGATTATATAAGAATTCTAACATGCGGGTATATTTAATTTGGAGAATTAATGATTACGTAGTGTTTATTTCGCTGAATTCTGTGTTCTTCGCGAACTGGGAATTTAGAGTCTGGAGTGTCGCGCCGCGACGCCAACTCCTAGTTCATTTCCCGTACCGCATCGCCAAGTTTCAGGCCGCTGCGCCACGGTGCCACATCGCTTAGACCCAGTACAAAAGTGGCATCGCAGCGCCACTTAGTAGAATGTCCAGAAAATGTTTTTTTAAGTGTTTAAGTATAGAAATGTGATAGTAACTTAGTCTAATGATCATAAAACTTGTTAGACATATAATGAGTTGTTAAAATAAATTCTTAACATGACCATAACAAAATTACGTGTGAATTGAATGATCGAATGCATAGTTAGCTTATTGTTCGTGAAATCTTAATTTTTTACAATAAGAGTAGTAATTGACTAAGTATAGTCATGAATTCGAGTTAGACAAAAGAATAAACTTATGATGTTTAGTACGTTATAATTGACTGGTGTTGTGAACGTAAATGATATGTAGGATTTAAATCAAGGAACGAGTTTAATTAACGTGTAATCTACGCACGAGGCAAGTTTCCTAACTCTACTTGTTATCGTTATGTAAGTGATGAATTCACCTTTCTACATTGAGTAAGTTCTCATTATTATTGATCAAGCCTGTTTTGTTATATTAAAGCCTATTAATCTTTCAAGTATGATGCTGTTATACAATACTTATTCTATTATATACCTTTTGAGATTTTATTCAAGCTAAATATTCAGTTACTGTTAAACCTTGTTAGACTAGCGAACCCTTAATGATTCGACTAGTCCATAGTTGATGAGCATTCTAAATTTTAGAACCCTTGATGATTTATCCAAACCAAACTTCCTTTGGTGCGGACTCTAATGTCAAACTGAGATGAACAACCCTGTAAAGGGATTATTTACGTTTTAACGTTAAGATATTGTGCACAATATGGTACAAAAGGCCGATCCCCCTAAGTACGAGAAGATGAGCTCATAGTCTTATGATTGTTAAAGGTTTCAAGTATAACCCTTGATAACCTAGGCCATAGTTCAAGGTCTTATGACCCTCAGATTTCTTTTGATTCTTTATTCAAAAGTTGAGCTTTATTTCAGAAGTCTTTGATTCACTCGTATGTTATTATATTGCTACTTTCATTATTATACGTGTGGGCAATTGTGCTCACTCTTGCGAATAATAACATTGCAGTCAAGAACAAAAGAACAGATGAGCCTTCCACTAGTAAAGGCAAGGGCAAGATTAGCAAATAATGAACACTGATTATTATGTGGTTATGTAATGATATTTAGACTTGATGTTGTTTAAGACTTATTAATTTGTTTATGTTTCCGCAGAGATGTTTAAGGTTAGTATGACCTGGGATTGTATTTATTATTCAGATGTTGTAACCCCATAAGGGGAGGATTTATTTCTATCTATTGCATAACTTACATTTATTATCGGTAGATAGATATATGATGTTATATCGTGAACATCAAATCATGTGGGAATGGAAGTATCCGGATTTGGGGGTGTTACAAACTAAGTTATTCATTCCCCTATTTTAGCGCTGCGACGCCGTCCTCAGGCTTACCCTTGGCATTGCGGCTCCATTAATTAGTGTCGAATCCCTCGTCTCGACGCTGCGACGTGAGACTTACTATATATAAGTGGCACTGCAGCGCCAACTAACAGTAGCTACTTTCCCAACCCGGCACTGCGGCACGAGTATTATAGCTTGGGGTGGCGCTGCGGTGCCGACCCTGAGCCCTGGAATTCTAAGTCTTTTTCTTAGTTCAATTCTTCCCGGACTCCTAACTTGGTCGTTATAAGTTGGAATTAGCTCGTTCAAAATCCGTTATCTCACATATCTTATTTACTTCGATTTCATTCAAATAAAATTAGTTTTTAAATCCATTAACAATGAATTCTCTATGTAACGTTTTATTACGCGTTCGTTTAACGTTCGTGAGCGTTCATAGCTCGTTTCTTTGTTCTAAGTCAGAATTTGACGAATCTTGAGTCCACGACTCTCAAATACGTTCTGCTACGTGATGCCATCAAAAACCAAGGTTTCTGAGTTAAACGACAACTTTTGACTACTAATCCGGGATTTCTACGATTTCAACGTTTAACGCCTAATTTCGTAAATTTTACCATAACTTCGTTACTCGAGTTCTATACGCCAAATCAAATGAAACAACTCCATTGATTCATTATCTACATCCTAACCAAACAAGATGCACAAACCTATGATGGTTTTCAATTTGTTCATCCACGACCAAATAAACATTTAACGGTTTTCTTTGATTTAAAACTTACTTAAACTCTTATGATTCCTAATCATACATGACTTATAATGGTTTAATCCACTAATAGCCATCCTTAATACAACGGAAGAGATATGCTTCACAATTTCATACTTCTTTACGAAGAATAAATAGAAAAGGATCGAAGACTAAGGTTTACGTAATATTACCTTAACGTTCTTCGCGTTCTTGAATAAACTTGTATGTTTTGATTTAGATTGCTATCGATTACTTGTTAAAGCTCTTCTTCTCTCTCTCTCAATATATTGGTCAAGTGTTGGTGAAACAACCAAATGACAAACCCATGCTTCCTATTTATAGAAAATCTAATTGAGGGTAATTTGGTCATCATGCCCCACCTCCTTACTATTCATGGCTTAGCCACCAAGTAAGCACTTTACTAGGTGACCAAGTGGCCGGCCCACATGGCTTTGTGGGTCCCCCCATGGGTTACCCCATGGGTTTTACCCATCAGTTCGATCCGCGGGTTGTTTTCTTAGTTTGGGCCTTAGCATTAATTCTTATTGGGCTTATCTTGGGACTTGATTTTCATACACATTGGGCTTGACATAATCCAAGTCCAATTAGATTCTACAAAGTCCATAAACTCAAAGTCCATTAAGACTAATCGTATTCTACTTGTACATTTCTCGTATTCTCATCATATATAGTTCGTATGATATTCGTATTATACGTCATAATAATCTCCGTACTATACTCGTATAATAATTAGTATCATACTCGTATTCCTTACGTATAATAACCCTAATCATTATACGTAGACATTTCCTTCTCAGAACTCACTTTTCCTAACCCTTAGGTTTTAAGTCCGTAGGCAAAAAATTCGTTTGCCCTAACTGAAATATTATTGAATATTCCATCACGTCTTGGTATTCTATCATTACGTATTTCTCAAAAATTCAAACTTAATCTCTAAGCAGAAATGGATGAATAGTATTTTTAAAGAAAATTCTCGGAAAACATTTATCTTTGTCTTGGAAATTCAAAACAATTAATCCTAGCACATAGCCAGAATACTAAGCACATCCGCACATTCTAGGTCACAGTACGATATTCAAATAGCTTACTCACATAAATAAACAATTAAATTCCTTTAATTAAAATAATCAAATAAAATTTAATTCACATAAAGATCCGATTTTCTCGGGCGTTACATTCTCCCCCCTTATAAGGATTCCGTCCCTAGAATCTCGCTACAATTACATAAACAAATGAGGAAAATTTTTCTTCATTTTACTCTCGAGTTCCCACGTTGCTTCTTCGGTATTGTGCTTCCTCCAAATTACCTTCACCGAAGGTATTATTTTATTTCTCAAGACTTGTTCCTTCCTATCAACAATCTGAATTGGAAGTTCTTCATACGTTAAGTCTTTTTCTACTTGAATAGATTCATACTCTATTACGTGTTTGTAGTCCAGTTTATAAGGACGCAACACAGACACGTGAAACACATTGTGTATTCTTTCCATCTTTGGAGGTAAAGCTACTTCATAAGCTACCTCGTCTACCCTTCTTAGAATTTCAAAAAGTCTTATAAACCTTGGACTTAACTTCCCTTTCTTTCCAAAACGTATCTTCCATTTCCAAGGTGATACCTTCAGAAAGACATACGAACCTATTTCAAACTCCATCTTCTCTCGATGAGGATATGCATACTTCTTTTGTCTATCTTGAGCCGCTACTAATCGAGTACGTATTAGATTAACCATGTCTGCCATTTGTTGTACCATCTCAGGTCCCAACATTCAACGTTCACCTACTTCATCCCAGCATAGTGGAGTTATGCACTTCCTCCCATATAACACTTCGTAAGGCGGCATGCCTATACTAGCATGAAAACTATTGTTGTAAGTGAATTCCCCCAAAGGTAAATGTTCGTCCTAACTCCCCTTAAAATCCATAACGCAAGATCTTAACATGTTTTCTAGCGTTTGAATTGTTCATTCACTCTTTCCATTCGACTGAGGATGATACGATGTACTTAACCTCAACTGCGTTCCTAGTTGCTCTTGCAAACTCCTCCAAAAATTCGATGTGAATCGTGGATCACGATCTGACACAATCAAAATCAGTACTCCATGTTTGGAAATAATTTATTTGACATAAAGTTTAGCCAATTGCTCCAGGTTATACCTAACTCCTATTTGTAAAAAGTAAGCCAATTTTGTCAATCGATCCACTATTACCCAAATAGCATTATAACCCTTCCTTGTCGTTGGAAGCCCCACCACAAAATCCATCGTGATATACTCCCATTTCCACTCTGGAATCTCTAGTGATTGCAATAATCCACCCGGTCGTTGGTGTTCAGCCTTAACTTTCTGACAAGTTAAGCACTTACTAACATATTTTGCTATTTCCCTCTTTATGTTTGGCCACAAAAAGTTCAAATAAAGGTCTTAATACATCTTCGTGCTACCTGGATGTATCGAGTACCTCAAACTATAGGCCTCACTCATAATCTCTTCTTTTAACTTAGAATTATTTGGAACCCAAATTCTTCCTTTAAAAAGAAGTAATCATTCTTTATCAAGGTTATACTTGGTCTTCACTTCATCATTCATCATCTTCTTCATTCGTTTGCACTCCTCATTACCTAGTTGTACTTCCTTAACTCGTTCCACTATTGTTGGCCGAGTCTCTATTGTGAATAAAACACTTCTACCGCTTCACTCAGTAATTTAACTTCTAGCTCCATTCTTGCCATCTCCGTTATTAACTCATTCTGAGTCGTTAACATTGACACATTTTCCCTACCCTTCCTACTTAATGCGTCGGCTACTACGTTTACTTTTCCTGGATGATATAAGATATCATAGTCGTAATCTTTTATCAATTATAACCACCTTCTCTGTCTCATATTCAACTCCTTCTTTGTAAAGATATATTTCAGACTTTTATGGTTCGTGTATATCTCACACTTCTCCCCGTATAAATAGTGTCTCTATATTTTTAAGGAAAAAACTACTGTTGCCAATTCTAGGTCATGAGTAGGAAAGACCTTCTCATAATTCTTTAACTGGCGTGATGCGTACGCAATGACCTTGCCATGCTTCATGAGCACACAACCCAGTCCTCTATGCAAAACATCACTATAAACTACAAAATTTCCCGTATCATCTGGTAGAGAGAATACAAGTGCCTCACTTAATCTTCTTTTTAGTTCCTGAAAACTATTCTCACACTTCTCGGTCCATACATACTTTACTGACTTCCTAGTAAAATTCGTCAATGGAGTAGCTATTTTAGAAAAGTCCTGGATGAACCTTCTATAGTATCCCACTAACCCCAGAAAACTCTGAACCGCGGTTGGCATTCTTGATTGTTCCCAATTATTAACTGCTTCCACCTTCGCTGAATCCTTAGAAATTCCATCTTTATCAATAACATGTCCTAGAAACTGCACTCTTTCAAGCCAAAATTCACACTTAGTGAATTTCGCATACAACTTCTCTTTCCGTAGTGTCTCCAACACTATCCTTAAATGTTTAACATGATCTTCTAGCGTCTTAGAATAGGCTAGAATATCATCAATGAAGAGTACGTCGAACTTATCCAAATATTGTTTGAACACTCTGTTCATCATATCCATGAATGCGGCTGGCGCATTAGTCAACCCAAACGACATAACCAGGAACTCATAATGACCATAACGAGTTCTAAATGCCGTTTAGGTACATCCTCCTTCCTTACTTTCAACTGAAGGTACCCCGTATGCAAATCTATCTTAGAAAAATACGTTTCCCCTTTCAACTGACCAAATAGATCATCGATCTTGGGCAACGGGTATTTATTCTTAATCGTTAACTTGTTCAACTATCGATAGTCGATACAAAGTTATAACGACGCATCCTTCTTTTTTACAAACAACACCGGTGCTCCCCATGGAAACACACTTGGTTGAATGTACTTCCTATCTAATAGTTCTTGTAATTGAACCATTAACTCCTTCATCTCTACCGGCGCCATTTTGTAACGTGCCTTAGAAACTGGTGTCGTACCCGGTAACAAGTCAATCACAAATTCGACTTCTCTATCCGGCGGAATACCTAGTAATTCCTCCAGAAATACATCTGCGAATCCTTGTACTATAGTTTTCTGTTCCAATGATTCTTCCACTCTCTAGGTATCCACAACATGGCACATGTATCATATACACCCCTTCTTCAACATCTTCCTAGCTTGTGTCATGGTTAGACAAGAAGAGCGTCCCGATGATTTATTACCATAAAACACTACCTCAGGTTTCTTAGAAAGTCGAAGGTTCACACTCTTTCTATAACAATCTATTATCGCTCTATGGTTAAACAACCAATCCGTACTGAGAATTACATCAAATTCTATCAATCTTATCGGTATTCGATCTACCGATAATTTGTTACCTCTATTATCTATAAAACAATTCCTATGAATGTGTTCAATGGGAATTATCTCTTCATTCACTACCTTAACGTCTAAAGGTATTTCTAATCTTTCCGGGAATAAACTTAATCACTTAAAAAAGTCACATGCTATAAAAGAACAAGTAGCATCCGAATCAACTAGCACATAAGCATTTATTTCATTGACTGGAATGATACCTGCTACTACATCTCCTGATGCAACCGCCTCTTGGACAATCATATTAAAAGTACGGGTCGTAGGTCTACCCGACGGTGTTGGTCCAGTAATGGCTAACTTACCACTACTAGAACCCTTTTTACTCTCTGACCCCTTCTTTGGACAATTTCTTGCCATGTGGTCCATCGACCCACAAATAAAAAAGCCCTAGTTCTTCTTAGGATTAGGACAATTGGGTGATATATGCCCCTCCTGCCTGAAGTTATAACAAACTAATTTACCCCTTCATATAAACTCCTAGATGAGTCTTTCCGCATGTCTTGCATGCCTCGATCCTACGTTTAGGATCCCCATGTTTCACTCCAGTATTCTCGGAGTTAAAACTCTTCCTCTTGGGCATAATGCCACTACCATTAGCTCCTTCCATCTTGGATCCTCCTTCTCCTTTGCTCTTATTCTTTCTCTCTTTGTGGTATTGGCTCAAAGCCTCACTACCACCTTCAGCAATAATTGCTTTCTCCAGAATGGTCCCATAGGAGGCACTCTGGAATACAAAAATTTTACTATAGAGCCAGGGTTTAAATCCATGCTCAAACCTACGAGCCTTCCTCTCCCTAGTGTCCACTTGGTGTGCAGCGAACCTTGCCAATTCATTGAATTTGGCTGTATACTGGGGAACAGTCATGTCCCCTTGTTTAAGTTCTAGGAACTTAATTTTCATTCTCCCCTTCATGCTAGTAGGAAAGTAGTTCTCAAATAAAACCTTCTTAAACTGTTGCCACGTGACAACATCAGTTCTAGCACCACCTTGGTGAGCCTCCCACCAAAAGTTAGCTTCCTTTTCATCATGTAAGTCGCAAAAGAAGTCTTTTGTGCCTCTCCTACGTTTATAGTAACAAACGCCTTCTCTATTTTCTTTACCCATGTTCGGGCCTCTGTAATGACCGAGAAATTCAGATTTATTGTAAAATAATTTTATTTAATTAAATAATGAATAAAATTATATTATATGTTATTATTACGTGTTAGTAAGATGAATATTGTTCTATAACCTAGATATGTCGGAATATTGTAGTATTTTGACTACGTGAAGGAATTATAGTGTTTGAATTTCCAAGACGAAAATAAAAGCTTTCTGAGAAATTTTCCAAAAAACACTATTCATGGTTTTCTGCTCGGGACTTATTTTTGAACTTCCAAAAAACACGTAACGATAGAATAATAAGGGAGGATTGATTGTATAATAATAATTCAAGTATGCCAAACACAGTTTTTTGTCTGCATACTAAATTTGAGAACGTTAGTGAAAGTGAAGTGTTAATGAATAAACGATGATCGTGTGATACGTAAGTATTGTACGAGGTAATGAATATATATATGATATGAAGTATCATACGAGTATGTATGAATAATGGTATGTCGTATATGATGAAGGAGTATACGAGTTAGCATACGAGAAGAATACGTGTATAATACGTTATAAGGCTTTAAACCAAATGTATTGGACTTGTAGGATTTGGTAGGAATTATACAAGCCCAAGTGTAGAAATGGCTAAAGTCCAATTGGAATGAATGTTAAAGCCCAATGGTTGTTAAATGCAAGCCCAAAGCATAAGTTAAGTTAATTAAAACCCAAAGCCCAAATTAAGAACCGGATCCGTGGATCGATCCAATGGGTAAGAATGACCCATGGGGAAACCCATGTGGACCCCATGATCACATGGTATGATCTTGGTGAGCAAGTAAATGATAAGTGTTATGGATTCCAACTAATGAATAATAAGGAGGTGGGATTTCTTAATGACTAAACTACCCTAACCTTGGTTTTTCTATAAATAAGAGATGAGCTAGATCATTTGTTACTTATTATTTCACTAACAACTTATAAGTGCTTATTTGTTAGAGAGAAATGGTAAGGAAAAGCTAGTCTTTCATAGTTAAAGAAGAAGAACAAAGTTGATCTTCAAAGGTAATGATCTTAGACTATTAATCTTCCCTCTCTTCAATTGTAATTTGATAGAGAAGTGATGATTGATGGAGTATGTATGTTAAGAAGGAACAAGGATGGTTGTTAGAATACTTAAGCTTTAACAAACCATGTTGGAAAAAGGAAATCATAAGTATAAAAATTATAATCCATTGAAAGTCATTAAAGAATTTGATTATGTTGTTGTTGATGGACAAGTTTAACACTATCATTTGTAGACTTAGATTTTGCTTGTTGTGACAATGGAATGAATCCATTTGGAAAGGTGAAATTGTGAAATTCTCGGAATGGAAGTCAAATTTTGAAATTTAATGTGACGCACCCAAATTCGGGTTACATGAGCCCCGAGTTTGGTGCTCACGATCCACAATATAAATAACATCTAACTACCTATTTATTTATGAATAGAAATACACACTTCATTAACTAATATTGTTAATACATTGTCCCAGGTTATCTAAACATAACTTTACAAACATACCCCTTAGATATACAAAAAGGGTTTACAAAAGAACATAATAATAATATTCATTATAACTACTCCAGCACTATGCTTTTGCCTTTGTTCTTCTTAGGCCCACTGGCCTCTTCTTTCAATGCTGAAATAATTTATTTAGCAAGGGTGAGCAACAAATTTGCCTCGCAAGTTAAGACATACAATGAATGTATAAGAATCATGAATAACAGGCTATCTATTTTGATAGAATGTCACCCAAGTTCGGGAAACTTTGAAATACCTGAACAATTCGTTAATCATTAACAAGTCTTCTCGCATATTATGCAAACCAATAATTTGATAATGAAATAATACAATGCTTTCAAAGTTTCTTCGATATTTTATTGAATAATAAAGAATCAATTCTACGCAATAATAAAGTGGAATATTTTCCATATTTATGCTGAGCGATCCATTGGATCTTGAACTTCTCTTCTCTAGTAACTATCAAAGATTTAACTTTAATATACCCGGGTGTATCAGATAACCATATAGATTAAATTATACCCCTTAACAAGTACTTAGAGCAGCCAACTCCTTGTATCCTATATTATACATAATACTTACGCGCGCGCAATGGTCGAATATACGACCACAAGGTTCCCTTTATATAAAAGGTTGTTCTTCTCAGTCTTATAAACAGATTTTGAATCTTAATAACGAAATACTTTGATTTCATTACCTATTCTCTTTCTCGATCTAGCCGAAATAATTGGCATTGACCTGTCCATAATAATTGAGTTCTCTTCTTGAACCTATCAAGTTCTGACAAAAGTTCGTCCAGCTAGAACAATTAGCTAAGACATGTCTCAATACGATTAAACAATAGACATAATTTAACTTTACTATTTGAAATCAATAATAGCTTCTACGGATGTGAATATCCAACAACAGTTATTCTACAAGTACATTCTCAGAATCATTAATTCAATTTGAATTAATAAACATACACTAATTGTAAATAATCAACAATAATTCTCAGACATTGTCTAATCAACAATAATTAACCACCATAATATTTAAAAAGTATTGAATCAAGGTTGAGTTACGGAAACTTTTCTGATTTGTTGACTATTGCTACGCAATTTAAGTTAACTTCTTTTGTAAGACCTATTATTAATAAGATCTATCTCTTAATTAGCATCACATATCTTACTCATCGCATGTAATCACATAATCAATCATTAAAGAGTACAAATATACTACCTTAGGCTTGACACTTACTCGTTCATTTCTAAGTTCTTAATATAACTTGCTAAACTATTTATGACTTTAGAAGACTTAATATATCATTTCAGTTTCCATTTCAGCAAGCTAAAACAAAACTGTCATCTCTTCTGACATTTCGGTTTCTCATTTCAGTAACCTGAAATGTTCATTTCAAGAAGCTGGAATACACTATTCACAAAAATATTAAATCAGCTTATTATTTTTCAATCTTTTGGTCAATCATATACACACGTATTCCTTACACAAAATATATTTTTCTGGAATTTTTCAACTCTCTTAAGTATTTTTCAAAAATAAATTTCTAGTTAATTCCTTAAGAAATTATCTACCTCATGTTTAACTCCAGAAATTCCCAACTCATGGCGGGATCTTACACATGTTAACGTGAGCTTCCAGTTTAAATTTCATGGTCATCAGAGTTATAGAACTCTGGTTATAACATTTTTTGTCGAAAAAACCCAAATATTGAAATAGTCATAACTTGCACATTTTAAGTCGAAATGAGCTCATTTTTGTACAGGAGCTACATAATACCATATATTTTCATGTCCCAAAAGGCCGGAATTTTTCTCACAAATTAAGTGGCCGAAACAGCCCTTAAAAATTTTTGGACAGTTTACTTTTGTCATTTTTCTATTTTTTGACTCCTTTGCTAAATTCAGTCCACTCGAAAATTTACAACACATTTTCCAGTGATTCCACTTGGAGATGTTAGAAAACTCATATATCTAGCTCCAAAAATTGATCACACTAAAAAATTCAAAGTAGAATGAGAGATATGGTCATTTCCATAGCATACTTTGTTTTCTCAAAAATCTGTTTTTCAACTCTTTATGTTTTGTATGAAAACTTTCATGATATCCCATAAAACCAACATAACTCATCATATTAACTCAAAATAACTCATATACTCATGGATCTAATATGATCCATTATCTAATTCACCAATTAGTCAACAAACAAAAAATCTGTGAAACCCCAAAGGTACTTCATCACCTTAAGATTTGGTGTTCACGTAATCAAAACATTCATATCTAACTACCCAATCATAATAAATTGATTAATAAAAACCTGCCCATACATGATTACTTTAAGAAAAACATTATCTCCTAGGTTATCTAACCTTTAATTACAATCATACAAATGCGAAAATTGAATTATTTCATCACATCATTATTAAAAGTCTATTATCATAACGATAAAGAAAAGTACAAATCAGCATCACTTGTATATTTTTCCCTTTCCTTTGCTAGTTGAAGGCTCATCTACCTTCTCAACTTTAGTTGCAATGAGTGTATAAATATGCACGAGTGAGCAAAATAATTTCTCACTAGATACAACAATAAATCAACATGAATATAATAATAATAATTGCCAACGAATAGGCTCATCAAATCTGAATAATACTCCAACAATGATAATCAAAATCTGGAATCCAAAATATGGAATATATATAAGTGAGGGTCATAAGACCATGAACTATGTACACAGTTGTGAGTAATCTTTCAACTCCAACTTTAACAGTCATAAGAGTATAAGGGCTCCTCGTACTTACGGGGATCAGCCCTTCGTACAATGAATTGTGTACAAATATTTTAACGTTACGCGTAAGTTATCCCCTAATAATAATAGGGTTGTTCATCTCAGTATTTATAGTACAAGTCCGCAGCAAAGAAAGTTTGGTTTGGATAAGCTTTCAAGGGAAATTGAAGTTTAACGAACATCAACTAGAGAACTAGTTGAATCAATAGTGTTTGATAATCACAACAGATGTTTAATAACAACATAACATAGAACAATTGAGAATTATAAATGAACTTATTATACATATCGAAGTCATGCTTGAAATAACTATATAGCATTAGTATTCAATAAAATGAATAAAATGGTAAACCTTTGCTTGAACAATAAATAAGCTAAGTTTAGAGTCTTATAACATTTAGAAATGAAATTACTGAACATATATTAACTGATAGCAAGATGAAAACTAAAAACTTGCCCAACGTGGTATTAACTCATGTAAAGAATTAAAACAGTTCAATAATAGAGACGAGAGTTCAAAAACTACGTTTATTATACAATAATAGAACTTAAGGAACTTGCTTAACTGTAAACAAATTAAAATGAATCAATCAATTGAGAATTTCAAATAACACTAGAGTTAAAGTTTGCTCGAATGAATTTTAGGAACAATTAACTTATTCAATAACAGTTAAGATAAAAAGCTTGCTCAATCAAAAGAATAAGGTTACACAATGTAATAATAAAACTAACTCAACGAAAGTGTAGAGTTATAAAACTTTCTCAATTTAAAAAGATAGGGTTTAGAAACATGTCTTGAGCGCAAGCTATAAACATAAACTCATGATCACCTACACATAATTTTAGAACCACAATACCTATTAGATATGCTAACATACCATAACATGTTCATTACCATTTGCATTTTAAAAACTCTAAGTGTTTTACTTCACAACACTTGTCTAACTTTCATTATATATATTAAATTATCACATAATGTGTTCCATAACATAACTATATTTTAGTCTTGTTGTTACATGTTGGACACATTACCAAAATATTTAGTTAAGCTACAAAGAACGACCAAAGTCTGCAGAAATAGCAGACTTCAGTGTCTAGAAATAGGCAGTCGCGCGGCCGCGCGAGTTTTGTATGGGAATGTCGCGCGCCCGTGCGACAGCTGCACGCCTGCGCATAAGGGCTGCGTGCCAGCGCGACTTGCAGAACCCAATTTTGCATAACAGAGCCACGAAACTTTTCTTAAGCCAACTAACCCGAACTTCACCCATCAAAAAGTAAAATTAACACATACAAATGATACAACACCATTACAACATGTTTCCTCACTTATATATCAATATAGAACAACTTAACAGTAATTACACCACAGTGATTTCTCAAATTTCATGTTTTTCATATAAAACTCATTTTTCTTGACATTCATCCTAAAATCATCACCGTGAATTCATTATTTGGCCAAAACACTCCATTCAAATTACGTTATACTCGTATCTCGTTAAACTAACATATACCAGCTTCAATTTATAATTTCTCGCACTAATTGGCCACTAAAATTGATACTTACATGAGCTATATGAAAAATATATATACTGACATTATTTCTTTCTGCTCTCAAACGAATTTAGCATGCAATTGTTGTTTAAACATAATCTCTATCATCATAAACATGTATAACCACAAGTAATCCATTGTAAAGCAACAATTCAATAAATTTGCAATTCACAGAGTCTAAAATAGTTGCCGTAGAACATATATATGTATGTATAATATAGAGTTAACATACCTTCAAATTGCTTATAGATAATCGTTGCTAAACACTAAAATTACTGTGAAATTTCTTAATTTCTCTCTCAATTCTCTTAACTTTCACTGAAAATCTTTTCTCTCTTCTCTCGGTATTAGACTAGGTACTAACAATAGTAAGCCTAAACTAACTGATAATAGTTTGCGTCAAAAATAAAACTACTATGACAATAATAAGCCTACTTATTATATAAGTTACAAAACTAACGTATAATATATAAATATATTATATTTATTATTTTATTTGTTTTATTTTAAATTTCAAAAATTAGAAATACCAAAAGCCATAATGCTTGTTTGGCAAAACTATTTAATTTTAAAGAATTAAAATACTTAAGCCTTGTTTGATAAAAATTAAATTTAAATCCTTTTAACTTATTTTAATAAACACTTTAGTTTATAAACTATAATCACATATTATTTTCATATCCCACAATAACCCATTAAATTAATCACATACTATATTTTAATTAAATATAACCCTTTTTGTAAATATCACCAAAATATAATTTTCATTATAACTTTATTTAATAATTTAACATATCATCTAAATTATTAAATCAACACAACACCATAACACCTCACATAATAATACAACCTCTAAATTATAAATTAATTTAATTTTAAAAATTCTCTAATACATTTAGGTTCATCAACTATCACATCAATAAAATATTTATTTAACAATAAACACCTCAAATAATATTTATATAACTCAATAAATATTTAAATTACAAATTAAAATTTCGGATCGTTACATCATTCCCTCCTTACAAGAATTATGTCTCCAAAATCACAATTCAAACAATCGAATCGTCACATTCTCCCCTACTTACAAAGATCCTGTCCCCAAAATCGAAGACACAGACTAAACAAATAACTCAGGGTAATTCTTCATCATATCAACTTCGAGTTCCCACGTTGCCTCTTCGACATTGTGGTTCTTCCATATCACCTTCACATAAGGTATCACTTTATTCCTGAGCACTTGTTCTTTCATGTCGACTATCTAGATAGGAATCTCTTCGTAAGACAAATCTTTATCGAAATGCAACGGTTCATACTCAATAACATGCTTGTAATCGGGTTTATACGGTCGCAACACTGACACATGAAAAACATTGTGCACATGCTCTAATTCTGGAGGTAAAGCTACCTCGTAAGCTACTTCTCCCACTCGTCGCATAATTTTGAAAGGTCCAATAAACCTTGGGTTGAGCTTTCCTTTCTTGTCGAAACGAATTTTCCCCTTCCAAGGAGAAACTTTCAGGAACATGAAACTTTGTGCTTCAAACTCACGATTCTGTCGGTGTTGATCATCATACTTTTTATGTCGATCTTGAGCAGCTACCAGTCTTACTCTGACGAGTTTAATAACTTCAAAGGTCTGCCGTACCAGTTCTGGGCCTAACAGTTGACGCTCACGAACTTTATCCCAGCATAGTGGAGTTCTGCACTTTCTGTCGTATAATGCCTCGTATGGCGGCGTACCAATGCTTGCGTGGTAACTATTGTTGTTTGCAAATTCCACCAACGGTAGATGATCATCCCAGTTTCCTTTGAAATCCATAATGCACGCTCTGAGCATATCTTTAAGCATCTGGATCGTTCTTTCACTTTGGTCATCGGTTTGTGGATGATATGATGTACTCATTTTAAGTTGTGTTCCCATGCATTCTTGTAGTCTCTTCCAAAATTTTGATCTGAATCTCGGATCTCTGTCTGATACAATTTACACTGGAACTCTATGTCTTGAGATGATTTCTTTAACGTATAGTTTCGCCAGCTGATCAAGATTAAATCTAATTTTTATTGGCAAAAAGTGTGCAGATTGTGTCAATCTGTCCACTATCACCTATATCGCATCGTATCCTTTATGAGTCGTTGGAAGACCTACCACAAAATCCATTGTGACATGCTCCCACAACCCGTTTGGTCGTTGATGCTCGACCTTCACTTTCTAACATGTCATGCATTTTACAACGCATTCTGCAACATCTCTTTTCATGTTCGGCCACCAAAAATGTCACCGCAAAACTTGATACATTTTCGTACTTCTCGGATGAATCGAATATCTTGAGCTATGAGCTTTCGTTAAGATGTCTTCTTTAATATCTTGTACTGCTGGAACCCAAATTCGTCCCCTCGAATCTTAGCATTCCCTCAGTATCGACCTTATACTTCACTTCTTTACCCTCGGCCACGCTTTCCTTTATTTTCTTGCATTCTTCATCCTGTAGTTATGTGTTCTTCTCTTTGTCCACCAAAGCTGAACCAGTTTCTATCTGGAATAATTTTTCACCGGATTCTTCTGGAAATTTGATTTCTAGCTCTAGCCTTGCCATTGCTGAAATCAGCTCCTCCTTATTAGTTAATAACATCAACTTTTCTTTGCCTTTCCTACTCAAGGCATCTACAACCAAGTTAGCTTTGCCCAGATGATAAAAGATCTCACAATCGTAATCCTTTATCAATTCCATCCATCTCCTTTGCCGCATGTTCATGTCTTTCGGTGTGAAAATATACTTCAGACTTTTATGGTCTGTGTAAATCTTACATTTTTCTCCGTAGAGATAATGTCTCCATATCTTCAATGCAAACACAACTGCCACCAACTCTAAATCATGGGTCGGATACCCTTTCTCGTAGTCTTTCAGTTGCCTTAATGCATACGCAATGACTTTATCGTTTTGCAAAAGGACACAACCCGATCCTTTGTGTGAAGCATCACTATACACCACAAAGTTTCACGTATTATCCGGTAACGACAACAAAGGTGCCACACTTAACATCTTTTTCAGTTCTTGAAAACTTTTTCGTCCAAACAAATTTAACAGATTTTCTCGTCAAATTTGTCAACGGAGTAGCAATCTTGGAAAAATCTTGAATAAATCGTCTATAATATCCTGCCAATCCCAAGAAACTTCTCACTTCTGATGGAGTTCTTGGTTGTTCCCAATTTATCATAGCTTTAACTTTTGATGGATCTATCGAAATCCCATCCTTATCAATTACATGCCCAAGAAATTGTACATGTTCTAGCCAAAATTCACATTTAGAAAATTTTGCGTACAACTTTTCTTTTCTTAGTGTCTCCAGCGTCAGACGTAAGTGTTCCACGTGTTCCTCTTGAGTCTTAGAGTACACCAAAATATCATCGATGAACACCACTACAAACTTATCTAAAAATGGTTTAAACACCCTGTTCATCAAATACATGAACGCTGCAGGGGCGTTTGTCAAACCAAATGACATCGCCAAAAATTCGTAATGTCCATAGCGAGTTCGAAATGTCGTCTTCGGTACATCCTCCTTCCTCACTTTCAATTGGTGATATCCACTTCTCAAATCTATTTTCAAGAAATATTTAGCACCCTTTAATTGATCAAACAAGTCATCTATTCTTGGCAATGGATATTTATTTTTAATAGTGACCTTGTTTAATTCTCTATAATCAGTGCAAAGACGCATTGAGCATCCTTCTTCTTCACGAATAATATCGGTGCTCCCCACGGTGACACACTCAGTTGAATGCACTTATTATCCAGCAGTTCTTGAAGTTGCACCATTAGTTCCTTCATTTCTACCGGAGCCATTCTATACGGGGCCTTCGATATCGGAGTGATTCCTGGTGCTAAGTCCATCACGAACTCGATTTCTCTGTCAGGCAGAAGTCCTGGCAAATCTCCTGGAAACACATCCCCGAATTCCCTAACCACTGGTATTTCCTCCAATTTCACACCCTTCTCCTTTTGAATATTGACTATGTAAGCTAAATACCCTACACAACCCTAACTCAATAATTTCTTGGCCTGCATCATCGTCAAACATTTCATTTGTCTAGGTAATTTGCTACGATGAAAAACTACCTTTGACGTATTCATAAGGTTTACACACTTCTTTTGGCAGTCGATTATCGCTCCATAACTGAATAGCCAATCCATTCCCAAAATAACATCGAACTCTCCGAGTTTTATCGAGATTAAATTTACTTTCATAACATTCCCCTTAATGTTCACCCTACAGTTCTTGTATACGAACCCAACAGGAATCACTTCCATTTTCGTAATTTCTATGTTTAAAGGGAAATTCAACTCTTCACTAGATATTTCTAATTTTTTAGCAAAATCATAAGATATAAACGAGCAAGTATCACCCAAATCAAATAATACATATGCATTTATATCATTGATTGGGATAATACTTGACACGACATCTTTTGATTGGACCGCGTCCTACACCATCATGTTAAAGGCTATTGATGTGGGCTTATTTGTTGATGTTGGCCCAACAATAGTCAGCGCACCTCCAATAGCATTTCCCTTGCTTCCACTTGTCTCACCAGACTTCTTCTTTGGACACTCGCGAGTAAAGTGATCCTTTGACCGGCAGGTGTAGCAAATATTCTTGTTGGGTTGATTCAATTTGAGGCGATGTGACCCTCCTGGTCACAGTTGAAGCATACTCGTTTCCCCATCAAGCACACACCCTTATGAAACTTTTCGCATGTAGCACATGCTTCGAACTACTTCTTTTGCTGGCTTCCTTGCTGATTTCCAGCTCCCCCAATTGTATTCCACTTCCTCTTCAAGCTATTGTTGCCATTTCCACCGTTACTACCTCCACCATTCTTAACTTCACCTTCACTCTTCTTCTTCCTCTGCTCTTGGTTATGTTTTGTTACAACCTCGCCTCCACTCTCAGCGAGAATTTCCTTCTCCATCACTGCTATAAATGTTTTCAACTGGAACAAGGAGACCCTACTGTACAACCAGGGCTTCAATCCTTGTTCAAACCTCTTCGCCTTGCATTCATACGTGTTGACTTGATATGGCTCAAACCTCGTCGACTCGTTAAATTTAGCGGTATACTCAGATACCGCCATCGTTCCCTGCTTCAGTTCCAAAAACTGCACTTCTAACTGACTCTTCAAACTCTCTGGGAAATAGGTCTCGAAGAACAATTCCTTAAACCTATCCCAGGTCATCACCCCTGGCCCTTCACGAGTTTTATTAGCCTACCACCAATAACTAGCCTCTTCTTTCAACATGAATGTTGCGAAAGCAGTTTTCTGATCATCCCCTACTCTAGCGACATCGAACACCTTTTATATCTCCATAATCCTGGTTTGTGCCTCTACTGGATTCATGGACCCACGAAATTTAGGTGGTCCAACCGCTTTGAAATCCTTAAATATTGTACCTTGGTTCTGTGGTTGATTCTACAACGCTCCTGTCAGTAGCGTCACTAGCTGCTGAACAGGATTTCCTTCCACATTGTTGTTGTTGTTGTTGTTTTCCTTAGTGGTTCTCTGTCGTGGTGGTTGACGTCTTGGAGGCATTTTCTGTTAAAATACATCCATTAGTTTCTATTCAACCTTTTAAGTATTATATACTTAAGTTGCGCATCACAAAAAGATTATCACGTAACACATAACACTTTGAATAAAACAATAACTTTTATTCATTCATCATCTTTTAAAAACATCAAAACAATAGCATCACTGCTATTTACATTACTTTTCTGAACTATAACAGTTGTAGGACAACATCATCATCATTTATTCCAACGGTTATATTGTACCCAGGATTTACATATTATTTAACATTTTATTAGTCTCATCACAGTCACATTCTCTACGATGTCCTACTAAGATAGTCCGTAGCCTTTTGACGTTCTTCTTCTATAATCCGGAACATTGTTCGACGATCTAACATGTACGATGGCAGAGTCTCAAACTGAATAGGATAACCCATGGCCCGATCTTGAGCTCGATTGATCACGGTGTTGAATACGTTATTCATCTCCTCCATCTTCATTTTCTTTACTTGCGCGTCTCTTACTGCTATACCGGCTCGTTAAAAAGTTTATTTGTACGCATCTTCGGCTCTTGCTCTCTTCGTAGCTTATTCCCTCAGCTTATTCTTCAATTCAACGACATCCTCGATCAGTTGTTCTTTCTCTCCTTCAGTCTGAACCAGTTTCTCCCCGATATTATTTAGACGTTCCTCTCGATCTAGGATCTCACCGTCTTTCTGTGTCATTGTAGTCTGTTGTTCAGCTACTATCTCCTGCAATTCCTCAACGATATCCTGAAGTCCCGCATTACGGTCATACACCTCATCGTACATACGGGTAGCTATCGAGTTAAGTGGAAGTTCTTCCTTCTCGTTCTCCTCATCCGACTGTGATAGCTTAACAAGGTCCTCCTCATCCGTCTCTATCTCATCCTCCTCATCAGGTACTCTTTCCTGCTCAGCTACTATGACCGACGGAACTGTTTCTCGTGGCAGTAGTTGTTCCCAAATCACCTGAATATCTCGAGGCTCCTCCTCTATAGCCTGACTGGATTCTCCTACATTAGCCATCTTGTCAACCAAATTTTAAGTTTAATTACTAATCATTACTACTCGACACTCACGAGCACATAAGTTGTAATCACATAAGCACACAAGTGTTTTATTACTTCTTCCTTAACAACTCGATAAGAGTTTATCATCACTATCTTTTCAAAGGTTACTTCCTAAGACTTCTCCCCCACCTAAGGTTCATAACCTAAAGCTTTGATACCAACCTATGACATCTGCAAATCTAGGTACTTCATTGCCTTAAGATTTGACATTCACGTAATCAAAACATTCATATCTAACTACCCAATCATAATAAATTGAATAAAAAAACCTGCCCATACAAGATTACTTTAATAAAAACATTATCTCCCAAGTTAACTATCCTTTACTTATAATCATTCAAATGCGGAAATTGAATTATTACATCACATCATTATTAAAAGTCTATCATCATAACGATAAACAAAAGTACAAATCATCATCAATTGTACATTTTTCCCTTTCCTTTGCTAGTTGAAGGCTCATCTACCTTCTCAACTTTAGCTGCAATGAGTGTATAAATATGCAAGAGTGAGAAAAACAATTGCCCACTGGATACAACAATAAATCAACAGGAAAATAATAATAATAATTGCCAACGAATAGGCTCATCAAGTCTGAATAATACTCCAATAATGATAATCAAAAACTGGAATCTAAAATATGGAATATATATAACTGAGGGTCATAAGACCATGAACTATGTCCACAGTTGTGAGTAATCTTTCAACTCCAACTTTAACAGTCATAAGACGATAAGGACTCCTCGTACTTAGGGGAATCAGCCCTTCGTACAATGTATTGTACACAAATATTTTAACGCTACGCGCAAGTTATCCCCTAATAATAATAGGGTTATTCATCTCAGTATTTAGAGTACAAGTCCGCACCAAAAAAAGTTTGGCTTGGATAAGCTTTCAAGGGAAATTGAAGTTTAAAGAACATCAACTAGAGGACTAGTTGAATCAATAGTGTTTGATAATCACAACAGATGTTTAATAACAACATAACATAGAACAATTGAGAATCATAAATGATCTGATTATACATATTAAACTCATGCTTGGAATATGTAACATTCCATATTTTTTAAATGTAAGTTATAAATATTTATTAATTTATATAAATATTTATTGGATATGTTTATTATTGAATAAGTAATTGTTCAATTTGATTGAGTTTATTTAGTTAATTATTTATTTGCTAAATAATTAATGTGATTAGTTAATTATTTATTTGTTAAATAATTAATGTGTTATGTGGATTGAATTATGTGATTAAGTAATTTATTTAATAAATTGTTATTAAATAAAGTGTAACAAATAACTATGTTATAAAGAGTTATTAAAATAAATTAAAGTAATTTTAATTTAGTTTTGCCAAACAATGTGTAAGTATATTAACCCTTTATTTTTAAATGGTTTGCCAAACAAAGCCTTATGGCTTTGGATTTCTTTTGAATTTAGTTTATTAAGTAAATAATAATATATAATATATATATATGGTAACCGATATATATTATTAGGGTAATAAGTGTGGCGTCAGTTTTATACGTTTTAAAAGTAAGCGTTGGTTTTTAGTTAATATTACGTATATACTATTTTGGCTTAAGCCTAATCAAAATTTGGAGTTTGTCTGAGATAGTTGAAAGAGAGAGACAGAGAGAGGAAAGCTCATAAATTGTCAAGATTTTCTTCAGTGATTTACAAGGTTTTCTAAAATCAACAAAAAGGTAGGTGCTTATAACCTTAAATTATGTGTACGTAATCATATATGTTTCACGCTTTATACTTACTGTGAATTTGATAGTCTGTGTTCTTGAAAGTCATTCACTCTGTTAAGGTTTTTACCAAAAATTATCTATAAAACATGTTCTAGAATTGGTTATGATGTTACATGTTTTTATTGTTATAATTGTTATAGTTAGCACATATATGTGTGTTGTATGCTAAATTATGTATTCAATAAATTGATTTTTTCACAGTAGAAGCATATGAGTACGAACTTGAGTGTAGAATCTATCAAAGGTTATATATATATAATTGTATGCTAACTGAGAAATTGGACTATACATGTTAATTGGGATATATATTGGTATACTTGTATTTCAAAGGAATCAAAATTGGTTAATAACAGTGTAAATTACATTCACTGCAAATTGATATTTCGTCAATGGAGTTTTTGTTTTAAAAGGAGTGTTTTCAAAGAATTAGTTATGATGGTGTTGATTAGTGGTTGATAATTAGTATATAGTTGATTGTTAACTTTTATGTGTAATTTTCATGAAGTTATATATGTTGTTGGATGTCATTGACCGTTAAAAATAAATTAGACAGTAGCTTTACTCTGTCTTTCTGGGTTGGTTCTGTGAGTTACGGCGCCCCAGCGTCAAAATTCACGCCCCAACGTCAAAATTTCGCGCCCTGGCACCAAGGTTTGCGCCCCAGCGCCAAAAATGGGCCAGTAGCTCGCGCCCAGCGCTGTAGCTCGCGCCCCAGCGTTGAAGCTCGCATCCCAGTGCCGTAGCTCATGCCCCAACGCCGTAACTCGTGCCCCAGCGCCACTGTTCCGCGCCCCGGCACCGGAAAAGTGTCCTAGTTGGGCAGTTTTGACCTCCTGTAGTAAAATGGCCATAGCTTTTTCATACGAACTCCGATTGAGGTAATTCAAGATGATTCGGAAAGCGGACGAGTAGACCTACAACTTTCGTTCTTTAAGTTATTTAATTTGAGGTCTGTAAAAGTAGTCAAAATGTCCATATTTAGGACTATTGTGTATTTAGAGTCAATCGGAGGGCGTCGGGATGCACGAATGCAAGTGCGACCCTTTGGGTATTAGTATAACTTAATGATAACATGTTGGACATGTATTAGGATGTTGTATCAAGTTGTTAATGTACATGTGGTGCAATGGCATGATCATTTAAGTAGTTATAATAAAGCTAAAAAGTAATGTTCATGAAAGATGTGATGTTGTTTAAACTTAAACTTAGTTAGTAGCTATACTAAGAGTAATAAAGGAACTCATAAATGTAATGTTAGTGTAACTAATGTGTATTGTCAATGCATATGATATGTGTAGGACTTGGGGTGAACGTGAATAGTAATTGTTTAACCTACACACGAGGCAAGTTCCCTAACCTTTGCTACTTTATTATTCAGCAAGGTTACTTTTCGCTGTTATGTTACACTTATGCAAGTTCTCTAACTCTACTTTTATAATTATGCAAGTTTTCTTAACTCTAAACTTGTTATATTAGCATGCAAGTACCTTTAGTTTATCGTTCAAGTTATTATTTGTTGTGCATGCTTGATATTAAATTCTAAGATGTAACCTTAGCTTAACGTTGTTCAAAGCAAGGTATGATAAGTTATTCAATTGTTATGCTTTTAGATTATTCCTAAAGCATGAACTTAGAACGAAATGTTTATTTAGTATGATCATTCAATAACAAAGTGTTATTATCTTGTATTCAACTAATCCTTAGTTGATGTCCGTTGAACTCCAAATTACCTTGAAAACTTATCCAAACCTGTGACAACCCGGAAAATCGGATTGTCAAGAATTTAAGTTAAAGAATTAGTTATTAATAAAATGAATTTTTATTAATACTATTCTGTGCTATGTGTTCATTAATCGTTCTATAACCTAGAATGATTATTAATCGGGAGGATTCTGGCTACGAGCTAGATTGAACTAGTATGAATTTTCAAGACGAAAATGAAATTTTTTCGGGAATAAAATATTTTTTGGGGAAAAAGACGAAATAGGCACTATTCACCTATTTCTGCTCGGAGATTATTTTTGAAATTCTGAGAAGTTCTGGATTACGTTTAATTCTGAGACATAATGAAATATTCAATAATATTTTAGTTATGGCAAAAACGAAGTTTTCGCATGCGGACGTAAAACCTAAGGGTTAGGAAAAGTGATTTCCGAGAATTTTAATAAGTACGTGTAATAACTAAGGTTATTATGCGTGAGAGATACGAGTATAATACTATTTATTATACGAGTATAGTACGAAGATTAGTACGACGTATAATACGAATATCGTACGAACAATATACGAAGAGAATACGAGAATACGAGAAAGGATTGCGTAGAATACGATTAGTCTTAATGGACTTTGTGTTCATGGATTTTGTAGAATCCAATTGGACTTGGATTATGTCAAGCCCAATGATTTGTGAAGTTAAGCCCAAGTTAGGCCCAATAAGAATTAGGGTTAAGGCCCAAACCAAGAAAAGAAACCGTGGATCGAACCGATGGGTAAACGGATGGGTAAAACCCATGGAGCAACCCATGGGGATGACCCATGGGCATAAGGGGCGGCCACTTGGCCACCAAGTAAGGGTGGTGGCCAAGTAAACTTGGTTGCCAAGTGTGGAATAGTAAGGAGGTGGAGGGGAAATGACCAAAATGCCCATAACCTTGAAAATCTATAAATATAAAGCTTAATTTCATTTTCTAGGATTTTGAAAATCCTAGAACTTGAGAGAGAGAGAGAGAGCTCGGTTGGAAGAGGAAGAAGAAGAGTATGAGCATGAAGGTTCGGATCAAAAGTGATCGTGAAATAGAAAAGCTAGCAAATCGCCGGCTTTGTCTAACGGAAGAGAAATAAAGAAGAACGGTAATCCGAACCCTAGTTCTTCTAATATTTTTCTTTAAGTTTTCTATGTTAAAACATAGATTAAGGAGAATAAGAAGTAAATGATGTTAGAGAATGATTTCATATGGTTGAAATCATGAGAAAATAAGAAATGAGAAATAAGAAATTTAGTTTATAAATTTCTTAAGCAAGTATAAGATTAGTGAGGATTTTGAGCGATCCGAATGAATATTATGAACGAGTAGGTGAATTAAGTAAGGAATGGTGTTCTATAACATCAAATTCCAACAAAAAGTGAAATCGTAACCCAAAATATCGATTAAAAACGAAGAACGCGAAGAACACACGAAGAACGCGTAGAACGTTGTTGATGGACAAATTTAAAACCATCGTAGTGTAAATGTTGTTGATGGACAAGTTTAAAACCATCGTATATAAGTTAGATGCTTATTACTTAGTTAGGAATGTTAGAAACGTTCATGAAGAACGGATTAAAACGGAGCTATAACGAAGTTATGGCGAAATTTCGTAAAAGACGAACGAGAATTAGAAAGTTAGTAAATGAACCCGAATGTGTAGGGTTTCATAAGAATGTAAGAGAACGTATAAAATGTGAGTCGTGGACTCAAGAACGAACGAATTCCAAGTTCAGATGACCGAATTACGGATGAACGAAAGAAGAACGTTAAAAGCGTAAAATGAACGAAGGGTTAAGATTAAGCCAATTGAATGGCATGTTAACGGATTCAGAATGAAGTTCTGTTCGAGGCATATTAAAGTACGTTAGATAAGGAAGAGAATGGCTTTGGAACAACCTCGTTCCGAGTTATAACGAAGAAGTTATGAGATCGTAAAGTAAGCATCTCAAACTTGACTTAACACTTAGAAAAATTTTCTAGGTTTTGTCTTGGCGCCGCAGCGCGGGAAGGGGAGCCGCATCGCGAGAAATGGCGCCACAGCGCGAGAGGGGGCGCCGCAGCGTGAGATCGGCATACTCTTCTGGAGAGTGGCGCCGCAGCGCGAGAGGAAAGGAAAGGCACGGCGCCGCAGCGCCAGTGCAGTGCAATACCCAGAAATGAGATTTTAACTGCTCAATTTCTCGGGGGATGTGCAAGAAAGAAGTATGAACATATAGTTCACGTAATGTAACACTTAATCAAGTGTTTTAAACCTTTAGCAAAGGTTGAATGAAAAGATTAATCAAAAATAAAAGACAAAGAATGTAAATGCGGGTTACGGAACCGATGTCCGGGGACCGTAGTCGCGATAAACGAACGTGAGGGATTGCTATGATTGTGATTCCTTAGACGTTGAGTGATGAAGGTAATGAATAATATTTTGATGTTATGACATGGCATTGAGAGATGAATGTAAAGCGTATAGACGCTATGAACGCAACGTAGTTACAATAAACGATCGGTCTTAGTATACAACGAACGGTATGGCTTCGACATTAAGAAAGAATAATGAACATGGGGTTCATGGGATGGATAATGATGAAAGTAAAACCTTAAGTAAAGGTTAAATGAGAGATTAAGAGACGAGCAACGTGAACGTTGAATACGTAAACGATCCTCGTGAATCGTATTCGCGTTTGATGAACGTGTTAAGTATACCCTAGTTGTATGACTTAAACGTTGACGAAGATAGTAAGTAAGATACGAATGGTATCAAGAGAGCCGTAGCAAACGGTAATAAGATTTCTGAAAGACGAATATAAGTCGGATGAGAATGTTTGAATGAAAAGTAGGCGCTGAACACTGTAACCGGCGTAAGGGTTGAGTGTAAGCGAGTGTTAAACGGGCAGAACCTACACCTTGTGTATGGTTTAACCGTAATGTAATGAAGAATGTTGATTAACCGTGAGCGGTGAAGAAACTAAATTAAAGATAATAACGTGTAACGTTAAGAAGCCAAGTTAATAAGTATAACTTGGACAATGTTCCGAGTTGAGGGAACCAGACGTTGTAAGATATGAATAAGTTCATATGAAATGTTTAACGCTATGGTCTCATAGTATTGACATTGAATGATCATTCCAAGTATACAAAAGATTGTATGACTTAGACGATAAAGAATGATTCCTGAGGTATGGCATTTAGTTGCCAGAAAGCCATAAGGAATAAGAAGTTGACTTAACGAACATTATAGTTTAATGATTTGGATAAGTTAAGGTAAGTTAGGTTGTAGTACAATCGTAACCTTTGATGGTTGACATATTGGAGCTGGGCTAAACAATTCCTTCAGAGAGCGAAGGTATATACAAAACTGGCAACCGATCTAACTCACTGTGTGGCCAGTGTAGATGATACGGGAACTTATTTGTTGGTTGTTTATGGGAAACCACTCAGAGTACCATATGGACTACTAGCAGAAAAGCGATGTGTGCTGAGTCCTAGAGAAGTATAAGAAGAAGATAAGAATGTGAATCAGCAAAGATGATGAATGTTTTGAGTAAGACATCTCCGTATGTCATTAAGCCATAATCTGGTAATGAAAGTTAGTCGCGTAAGCTTAAATTACAAGAACGCGAACCTTAAGAAGTAAAGTTAAGTAAACCAATGCGTAAGTCAAGTATATGACTAATTGGTGTACTTGTTATTTCCTTATTTGTTATATAGGGTTTTGGAATAAGCATTTCAGCGTAAACTGTAAGCTGTAGCTATGCGTAAGGCAAGTTTCCTAACTTCATTCATATTTTAAATGAATGCTAGTTTCTAAAACTTCTCAGATATTGAACTTGAGAGGTTTTGTCTATGTGCGAATGTGCGATATTTGTGCAAGGTGGTAGTATGTATGAGGCATTGTGCCACAATGTGAGCACTTCGGTGTTTTTATGAGATGAACTGTTTTGTGATCGAACTGTTAAATACAAGTATGTTCGGTTTATACATGAACCGTTATTGTTAAGTCTGTGCTATTAATTCTAGCCAGATCGATTGTGCATGAAAGAAAGTAGAGAATGAAAGTATTTCAAAGTGCATGTGACTCATGTTTTAAAATGATAGGAATCAAGACTATTCCTATTATTCAAGCTGCTTCATAACCTTTGTTCAGTTATTGAAGTTCTGAAGGATGTTTACACTCTTGAAGTTGTTTGTTCAACTGTTATGACTTGCTGGGCAATTGAATGCTCACACTTGCTTTAAATAAAAACTTTTTCAGCGAACGATGTTAGAAAGAACTTAAGGATCCCGTAAAGATCAAGCTGAGCGGTATTCAGACGAAGTACCATTCATTATTTGAATGTGCGAGAAGAGCAAGCGAAGACTTGTAATATAGAATGATAGAATTAAACTATAGACTAGTTTAATGAACAGTTATGAATCCTTTGTGGCGGATGAAAGTCACTCGTGTAAGATGTAAAGAATAATGTAATTATCATTATTTGTAATGAAAGTGGTTTTGTGGTTATAGAACCTGGGATTTTAGAATATATGTCATTATATTTTAGTATATAATGATGTATGTTTGGAAGAAAATGGGATAGTGACGTACGGAATCCGGATGTGAAAATAGACCGGATTTCGGGGCGTTACAGGTTGGTATAAGAGCTATAGGTTATAAATCTTAGGTAAGAGTACCTAAGACTATAATCGTAGAGAGAATGATAAGAAGATCACCACGTGATCATAGTAAATCGTAGTAACAGATGAGTTGTTAAACGATGAATGATTTATAGCTAGTGCTATGAATGAATGGTACTACGAAGTAGTACGGGAAGAAGAACTCAGATTGAGTTGTAAATGGTAGTATACGAATTAAAGAAAATTCGTATTAAGTAGAGAGGAAGTTAGAAGTTGTAAGATTTCAATTGAGGACTCATGTGATGGCTGAGTTGTATGAACCTTTGTATGGGCAGAGGTTTGTGCTTGGTTTAACAACTGCTCAGTTTATTACAGTGATAATCATTGGAATTGGTCGCGCTATTAAGATGTATATGACGAGAAGGTGAATCTATTCTCATTTATATACTTGATAGATTGAGAAGGATAAGGTAGGTGCGAGTTCTTGAAACTCATACTTATGGTAAGTTCGTGACTCATAATAATATGGTATGTTTTCAAATGTTTCAGCGAATGGACGCCTAAGGTCTGTCTGGATGTTCTTAAACTCATATTATTATGGAAAGTTCCTGAACTCATAATGTGTGGTAAGTTGATGAACTGTACTAAGGTATAGGAATGTTTAGACTGAAAACGAAGTATTTTTAGTAGACTTAGCATTGAAGGTGCTAGAGAAGTTTAAGTATTGTCGCAGAAAGACAATGAAGGAAGATGGAGAATAGGATATTCCAAATCCTCTAGCTATGCTAGATTTCGAAGTTTATTCAAATCGTGCTGAATTGTACATTTTGAAAAAAAGAAAAGAATTGGTTCAACTTTTTGGAACCAATGGATTTTAAAAGAGCTATGTTTTTTTTATGTCTATTCCAATTGTTTCGGCTAGACAGAAATTGATTTAAAATATCAAAATGAATTTTATATCATCAGTGCATTTGATGCAAGGATGGTAAAAAGATGGAGTTGTTAATGCAATTAAACCTGGTATGGATTTTGATCAGAGGGTCAATAATCCTGCTATGGCATGATGTATAATGACGAAGTCATAAACTGATGAAGTCCTCAACGTACTGTGAAGAGTACGGTATCATGACGTAATGAAATGTTTTGAAAAGAATTTAAAGAAGTAGTCGATGTCAAGCGAGTTGACTAGACGAATGTTTCAAGAAATATCCAAATTTTTGGTACTAAGTCTGAGGTGGACATACCCTGAAATGGGGTTATACGTTAGGCTGATCACCTACGTATGGAAGAGGTAGTTTACCTTCTTTGTGATTGTAAACGTACCGTGTAAGAAAGGTTTACGGCGAGAGGCTGTTTAACCTTGTAAGAGTTCATGGTCAATTTGACCCCTCAGCAAAAGAATGAAATGTTTTAAAGGAATCTTTATATTCCTAGTTATTCCTTTCACTTCATGATTCTTGATAGGTTATGGAGGTTAGGAATGATGGAAAGATAAGAACTTCTTTGAAGAGAAGTTGAGGAGAAGAGTAAGCTAAAATTTCGAGGACGAAATTCTTTGAAGGAGGGAAGAATGTGACAACCCGGAAAATCGGATTGTCAAGAATTTAAGTTAAAGAATTAGTTATTAATAAAATGAATTTTGATTAATACTATTATGTGCTATATGTTCATTAATCGTTCTATAACCTATAATGATTATTAATCGGGAGGATTCTGGCTACGAGCTAGATTGAACGAGTATGAATTTTCAAGACGAAAATGAAATTTTTCCGGGAATAAAATATTTTTCGGGAAAAAAGATGAAATAGGCACTATTCACCTATTTCTGCTCGCAGATTATTTTTGAAATTCTGAGAAGTTCTGGATCAATTCTGAGACATAATGGAATATTCAATAATATTTCAGTTATGGCAAAAACGAAGTTTTCGCCTGCAGATGTAAAACCTAAGGGTTAGGAAAAGTGATTTCCGAGAATTTTAATAAGTACGTGTAATAACTAGGGTTATTATGCGTGAGAGATACGAGTATAATACTAGTTATTATACGAGTATAGTATGAAGATTAGTACGACATATAATACGAATATCGTACGAACAATATACGAAGAGAATACGAGAATATGAGAAAGGAATGCGTAGAATACGATCGTAGAATACGATTAGTCTTAATGGACTTTGTGTTCATGGATTTTGTAGAATCCAATTGGACTTGGATTATGTCAAGCCCAATGATTTGTGAAGTTAAGCCCAAGTTAGGCCCAATAAGAATTAGGGTTAAGGCCCAAACCAAGAAAAGAAACCGCGGATCGAACCGATGGGTAAACGGATGGGTAAAACCCATGGAGCAACCCATTGGGATGACCCATGTGCATAAGGGGCGGCCACTTGGCCACCAAGTAAGGGTGGTGGCCAAGTAAACTTGGTTGCCAAGTGTGGAATAGTAAGGAGGTATGGGGGAAATGACCAAAATGCCCCTAACCTTGAAAATCTATAAATATGAAGCTTAATTTCATTTTCTAGGATTTTGAAAATCCTAGAACTTGAGAGAGAGAGAGAAAGCTCGGTTGGAAGAGGAAGAAGAAGAGTATGAACATGAAGGTTCGGATCAAAAGTGATCGTGAAATAGAAAAGCTAGCAAATCGCCGGCTTTGTCTAACAGAAGAGAAATAAAGAAGAGCGGTAATTCGAACCCTAGTTCTTCTAATATATTTCTTTAAGTTTTCTATGTTAAAACATAGATTAATGAGAATAAGAAGTAAATGATGTTAGAGAATGATTTCATATGGTTGAAATCATGAGAAAATAAGAAATGAGAAATAAGAAATTTAGTTTATAAATTTCTTAAGCAAGTATAAGATTCGTGAGGATTTTGAGCGATCCGAATGAATATTACGAACGAGTAGGTGAATTAAGTAAGGAATGGTGTTCTATAACATCAAATTCCAACAAAAAGTGAAATCGTAATCCAAAATATCGATTAAAAACGAAGAACGCGAAGAACACGCGAAGAACGCGTAGAACGTTGTTGATGGACAAATTTAAAACCATCGTAGTGTAAATGTTGTTGATGGACAAGTTTAAAACCATCGCGTATAAGTTAGATGCTTATTGCTTGGTTAGGAATGTTAGAAACGTTCATGAAGAACGGATTAAAACGGAGCTATAACGAAGTTATGGCGCAATTTCGTGAAAGACGAACGAGAATTAGAAAGTTAGTAAATGAACCCGAATGTGTAGAGTTTTATAAGAATCTAAGAGAACGTATAAAATGTGAGTCGTGGACTCAAGAACGAACGAATTCTAAGTTCGGATGACCGAATTACGGATGAACGAACGAAGAACGTTAAAAGCGTAAAATGAACGAAGGGTTAAGATTAAGCCAATTGAATGGCATGTTAACCGATTCAGAATGAAGTTCTGTCTGAGGCATATTAAAGTATGTAAGATAAGGAAGAGAATGGCTTTGGAACAACCTCGTTCTGAGTTATAACGAAGAAGTTATGAGATCATAAAGTAAATATCTCAAACTTGACTTAACACTTAGAAAAAATTTCTAGGTTTTGTCATGGCGCCGCAGCGCGGGAAGGGGCGTCGCAAGGTGAGAAGTGGCACCGCAGTGCGAGAGGGGGTGCTACAGCGCAAGCTCGACATACTCTTCTAGAGAGTGTCGCCGCAGCGTGAGAGGAAAGGCAAGGCACGGCGCCGCAACGCCAGTGTAGTACAATACCCAAAAATGCGATTTTAACTGCTCAATTTCTCGGGGGATGTGCAAGAAAGAAGTATGAAAATATAGTTCACGTAATGTAACACTTAGTCAAGTGTTTTAAACCTTTAGCAAAGGTTGAACGAAAAGATTAATCGAAAATAAAAGACAAAGATTGTAAATGCGGGTTACGGAACCGATGTCCGGGGACCGTAGTCGCGATAAACGAACGTGAGGGATTGCTATGATTGTGATTCCTTAGACGTTGAGTGATGAAGGTAATAAATAACATTTCGATGTTATGACATGGCATTGAGAGATGAATGTAAAGTGTATAGACGCTATGAATGCAACATAGTTACAATAAACGATCAGTCTTTGTATACAACGAACGGTATGGTTTCGTCATTAAGAAAGAATAATGAACATGGGGTTCATGGGATGGATAATGATGAAAGTAAAACCTTAAGTAAAGGTTAAATGAGAGATTAAGAGATTAGCAACGTGAACGTTGAATACGTAAACGATCCTCGTGAATCGTATTCGCGTTTGACGAACGTGTTAAGTATACCCTAGTTGTATGACTTAAACGTTGACGGAGATAGTAAGTAAGATACGAATGGTATCAAGAGAGCCGTAGCAAACGGTAATAAGATTTCTGAAAGCCGAATATAAATCGGATGAGAATGTTAGAATGAAAAGTAAGCGCTGAACACTGTAACCAGCGTAAGGGTTGAGTGTAAGCGAGTGTTAAACGGGCAGAACCTACACCATGTGTATGGTTTAACCGTAATGTAATGAAGAATGTTGATTAACTGTGAGCGGTGAAGAAACTAAATTAAAGATAATAACGTGTAACGTTAAGAAGCCAAGTTAATAAGTATAACTTGGACAATGTTCCGAGTTGAGGGAACCAGACGTTTTAAGATATGAATAAGTTCATATGAAATGTTTAACGCTATGGTCTCATAGTATTGACATTGAATGATCGTTCCGAGTATACAAAAGATTGTATGACTTAGACGATAAAGAATGATTCCTGAGGTATGGCATTTAGTTGCCAGAAAGCCATAAGGAATAAGAAGTTGACTTAACGAACATTACAGTTTAATGATTCGGATAAGTTAAGGTAAGTTAGGTTGTAGTACAATCGTAACCTTTGATGGTTGACATATGGGAGCTAGGCTAAACAATTCCTTCAGAGAGCAAATGTATATACAAAACTGGCAACCGATCTAACTCACTGTGTGGGCAGTGTAGATGAGACGAGAACTTGTTTGTTGGTTGTTTGTGGGAAACCACTCAGAGTACCATATGGACTACTAGCAGAAAAGCAATGTGTGCTGAGTCCTAGAGAAGTATAAGAAGAAGATAAGAATGTTAATCATCAAGGATGATGAATGTTTTGAGTAAGACATCTCCATATGTCATTAAGCCATAATCTAGTAATGAAAGTTAGTCGTGTAAGCTTAAATTACAAGAATGCGAACCTTAAGAAGTAAAGTTAAGTAAACCAATGCGTAAGTCAAGTATATGACTAATTGGTGTACTTGTTATTTCCTTATTTGTTATATAGGGTTTTGGAATAAGCATTTCAGCGTAAACTGTAAGCTGTAGCTATGCCTAAGGCAAGTTTCCTAACTTCATTCATATTTTAAATGAATGCTAGTTTCTAAAACTTCTCAGATGTTGAACTTGAGAGGTTCTGTCTATGTGCGAATGTGCGATATTTGTACAAGGTTGTAGTATGTATGAGGCCTTGTGCCACAATGTGAGCACTTCGGTGTTTTTGTGAGATGAACTGTTTTGTGATCGAACTGTTCAATACAAGTATGTTCGGTTTATACATGAACCGTTATTGTTAAGTCTGTGCTATTGATTCTAGCCAGATCGATTGTGCATGAAAGAAAGTAGAGAATGAAAGTATTTCAAAGTGCATGTGACTCATGTTTTAAAATGATAGGAATCAAGACTATTCCTATTATTCAAGCTGCTTCATAACCTTTGTTCAGTTATTGAAGTTCTGAAGGATGTTTACACTCTTGAAGTTGTTTGCTCAACTGTTATGACTTGCTGGGCAATTGAATGCTCACACTTACTTTAAATAAAAACATTTTCAGCAAACGATGTTAAAAAGAACTTAAGGATCCCGTAAAGATCAAGCTGAGCGGTATTCAGACGAAGTGCCATTCATTATATGAATGTGCGAGAAGAGCAAGTCAAGACTTGTAATATAGAATGATAGAATTAAACTATAGACTAGTTTAATGAACAGTTATGAATCCTTTGTGGCGGATGAAAGTCACTCGTGTAAGATGTAAAGAATAATGTAATTATCATTATTTGTAATGAAAGAGGTTTTGTGGTTATAGAACCTGGGATTTTAGAATATATGTTATTATATTTTAGTATATAATGATGTATGTTTGGAAGAAAATGGGATAGTGAAGTACGGAATCCGGATGTGAAAATAGACCGGATTTCGGGACGTTACAAAACCAAACTTACATTGGTGCGGACTTGTATTCTAATACTGAGATGAACAACTCTTTTAATAGAGGTTTACACTTAGCGTTAAAATGGTTGTGCACAATACATTATACGAAGGGTTGATCCCCCTAAGTACGTGGAGTCCTTATAGTCTTATGACTGTTAAAGTTAAAGTTGAAAGATTACTTATAACTGTGGACATGATTCGTGGTCATTAGACCCTCAGTGAATGTTATAATTTTCAGAAAGTTAATAGAATATGTTGTTCAGTTCTATTGAGCCTAATATTGGCAATTGATGTGAAAGTTTAAAGATTTACTTATTGTTATTTCAAGTGGGCCTTGTTTTGCCTGTAAAATTTCTTACAGCTAAAGTTGAAACGGGTGACGTACCTAGCACCAGTAAGGGAAATGAAAGATGAATAAATACTGAAGACTTGTAATAGTTTTGATAGTTTACTTTCAGAATTTGATTTAAAGATTGTAATGAAGTTATTTAATTTTTCGCATTTGAATGATTGTTGTTAAAGGTTGGATAACCTGGGAGATTTCTTTTATTTAAGTTTAGTCCTGTATGGGCAGATTTTCTTTTATTATTCAATTCTATTATGATTGGGTAGTTAGAAATGAATGTTTTGATTACGTGAACACCAAATCTTGAGGTAATGAAGTACCGGGATTTGGGGGTGTCACAGGTTGGTATTAAAGCTTTAGGTTATGAACCTTAGGTTGGGGAAAAAGCCTTAGGAAGTAACCTTTGAAAAGATTGTGAAGATAACTCTTATCGAGTTTCAAGGAACAAGTAATAAAACACTTATGTGCTTATGTGTTTATAACTTATGTGCTCGCGAGTGTCGAGTAGAATGATTAATAACTAAAACTTTAAAATTTTGTTGTCAGGATGACTAATGTCGGAGAATCTAGTCAGACTAGGGAGGAGGGACCTCAAATGCCTATAGAGGAGGAGCCTCGCGACATTCATGTAGTTTGGGAACAACTACTGCCATGGGAGTCAGCCCCGTTGGTCACGGTGGTTGAAGATGAGGATGATGATGTGGAGACGGATGAGGAGGATCCCGTGGAGTTGCCACAGGAGGATGAAGATAACGAGGACGAGGAAGAGGAGACTCCACTAGCCTCGATGGCTGTATGTATGATGAGGTCAACGACCGTAACGTGGAACTTCAGGACACAATTGAGGAGTTGCAAGAAATAGTAGCCGAACAACAGACTGCAATGACACAGAAGGACGACGACATCCGGGATCGAGATGAACGTCTAACTAATGCTGAAGAGAAGCTGATGCAGACTGAAGGAGAAAAGGAACAACTGATCGAGACGGTCGTGGAACTGAAGAAAAAGCTGAATGAAGAAGCTACCAAGAGGGCGAGAGCTGAAGACGCATACGAGGAATCTTATCAACGAACTGGAAGAGCAGTAAGGGACGCACAAGCAAAGAGGATGAAGATGGAAGAGATGGATAAAGTATTCAATACCGTGATCAATCGAGCTCAAGATCGGGTCATGGGTTATCCAATTCAGTTCGAGACTCTGCCATCATACATGTTAGATCGCCGAACCATGTTCCGTGTTATGGAAGAAGAGCGTCAAAAGGCGACTGATTATCTTAATAGATCATCATAGGAAATTTGTCTGTTTTGCAAGTAATAAGTGTTAAATAATGTGTAAATCCCGAGTGTTAAGTAACCATGGGATATGAGAATGATGATGTTGTCCTATAACTTTTGTAGTTCAGGAAAGGAATGTAAATGGCAGTGATGCTATTATTGTTATGTTTTTCGAAGTTATGATGAATAAATAAAAAGCTATTATTTTATTCAAAAGTATTATGTGGTTATTTTTTTATGGAGACAAGTTAATTAGAAAATACTTAAAGAAGTTGGGTAATAGTCTAATAGATGTTTTTTTCCTTTTTCTAATAGAAAATGCCTCCCAGACGTGAACCAGCCCATCAGAGAACCAATGCGAGAACTAACAATAACGATGTTGAGGATAATCCCGTTCAACAACTAGTGACATTACTAACAGGAGCATTGCAGAATCAACCTCAAAACCAAGGCACAACGTTTAAGGAGTTTAAGGCGGTCGGACCACCTGAATTTCGTGGGTCAATGAATCCGGTCGAGGCACAAACCTGGATTATGGAGATTGAGAAGATATTTGAAGTCGCTACGGTAGGGAATGAACAGAAGACTGCTTTTGCAACATTCATGTTGAAAGCAGAAGCTAGTTATTGGTGGCAGGCCAATAAAACCCGAGAAGGACCAGGAGTGATGACTTGGGATAGGTTTAAGGAGTTATTCTTCGAGACCTACTTCCCAAAGAGTTCTAAGAGTCAGTTAGAGGTTCAGTTTCTGGAACTAAAACAAGGAACGATGACGGTATCTGAGTATGCCGTGAAATTCAACGAATTGGCAAGATTTGCGCCATATCAAGTCAGCACATACAAACGTAAGGAGAAGAAATTTGAGCAGGGACTGAAGCCCTGGCTGTACAGTAGGGTTTTCCTGTTCCAGTTGAAGACATTTGTAGCGGTGATGGAGAAAGAAGTACTCGCTGAAGGTGGAGGTGAGGCAGTGACAAAGTTCAATCAAGAACAAAAGAAGAAAAAGAATGAGAATGAGATTAAGAATGGAGGTGGTAGCAGTGGAAACAACAACAGCAACAACAGCTTAAAGAGAAAGTGGAATGGGAACATGGGTGCTAGAAACCATCAGGGTAACCAGCAAAACAAAAAGTTTGAAGCATGTGCGACATGCGGGAAATTTCACAAGGGTGCGTGCTTGATGGGGAAACGAGTTTGCTACAATTGTGGCCAAGAGGGTCACATCGCCCCAAATTGCACTCAACCGAAAAAGAAGGCGTGCTTCACATGCGGATCTAAGGATCATTTTTCCCTAAGAAGAAGGAGGGAGGGACAACCAGAAGCAATGGAGGTAACAATGGAAGTGCATGGGCCATTACAGGACCTGCAGCATTAAACAAACCCACAGCCATAACCTTCAGCATGACTGTGCAAGATGTCGTGCAATCAAAAGATGTGGTGTCAGGTATTATCCCAATCAATGATATTAATGCATATGTATTATTTGATTTGGGTGCTACTTGCTCGTTTATATCTGATGAATTTGCCAAGAGGTTAGAATTGCCTAGAGAAGAACTGAATTTTCCTTTGAGCATAGAAATTGCGAATAAGGAAGTAATCCTTGTTAGATTCGTATACAAGAACTGTAGGGTGAACATTAAGGAGAATATATTGTTGGTAGATTTTATTCCGATTAGACTCGGGGAATTTGATGTAATTTTGGGAATGGATTGGTTGTTCAAATACGGAGCGGTAATTGACTGCCAAAAGAAGTGTGTAAACCTTATGACTCCGTCAAAGGTAGTTTTCCATGGTAGCAAATCGCCTAGACAAATGAAATGTCTGATGATTATGCAGCCCAAGAAGTTATTGAGTCAAGGTTGTGTGGCCTATTTAGCTTACATAGTCGATACTCAGAAGAAGGGTGTAAAACTGGAGGAGATACCAGTGGTTAGAGAATTCGTTGATGTATTTTCGGAGGATTTGCCAGGACTACTGCCTGATAGAGAGATTGAGTTCGTAATCGATTTAGTGCCCGGAACAGCACCGATATCGAAGGCCCCGTACAGAATGCCTCCGGTAGAAATGAAGGAACTCATGGTGCAACTGCAAGAACTACTGGACAAGAAGTATATTCAACCAAGCGTGTCACCGTGGGGAGCGCCGGTATTATTTGTGAAAAAGAAGGACGGATCAATGCGTCTTTGCATTGATTATAGGGAGTTAAACAAGGTCACTATTAAGAATAGGTATCCGTTACCTAGAATAGATGACTTGTTTGATCAGTTGAAGGGTGCTAAATACTTCTCGAAAATAGATTTGAGAAGTGGGTATCACCAATTGAAGGTAAGAAATATGGAAATACCTAGAACGACATTCAGAACTTAGTACGGACATAACGAGTTTCTGGTGATGTCTTTTGGTTTAACAAATGCCCCTGCCGCGTTCATGGATTTGATGAACAGGGTATTTAAACCATTTTTAGACAAGTTCGTAGTGGTGTTTATCGATGACATTCTGGTGTATTCCAAAACTCAAGAAGAACACGTGGAACATTTACGTCTGACATTGGAGACACTAAGAATGGAAAAGTTGTATGCGAAGTTCTCTAAGTGTGAATTTTGGCTCGATCGTGTACAATTTTTGGGTCATGTGATTGACAAAGATGGGATTTCAGTAGATCCATCGAAAGTGGAAGCTGTAATCAATTGGGAACAACCAAGAACACCTTCGGAGGTGAGGAGTTTCTTGGTGCTGGCCGGTTATTATAGAAGATTTATAAAAGATTTTTCTAAGATAGCCACTGCGTTAACAAATTTGACACGAAAAGCTGTGAAATTCGTTTGGACGGAAAAGTGTGAAGAGAGCTTCCAAGATTTGAAGAAGAAGCTAAGTATGGCACCTGTGTTAACCCTGCCGGATAATACAGGAAATTTTGTGGTGTATAGTGATGCCTCACACAAAGGATTGGGTTGTGTTCTTATGCAAAACGGCAAAGTTATTGCCTATGCATCAAGACAACTGAAGGATTACGAGAAAGGTTACCCGACTCGTGATTTAGAATTGGCTGCAGTGGTATTTGCTCTAAAGATATGGAGACATTATCTGTATGGAGAGAAATGTGAGATCTACACAGACCACAAAAGTCTGAAGTATATTTTCAATCAGAAGGACCTAAACATGCGTCAGAGGAGATGGATGGAATTGATAAAGGATTACGATTGTGAGATCTTTTATCATCCGGGCAAAGCGAATGTGGTTGCGGATGGTTTAAGTAGGAAAAGTCGGGAGAAATTAATGCTGATAACAACTCAGGAGGAGCTCATTTCAGCATTGACAAAGTTAGAACTGGAAATCAAATTTCCACAGGAAACCGACGAACGACTATTTCATCTAGAAGCAGGTCCAACTTTACTGGACAAGGTGAAAAACGCTCAATTACAAGATGAAGAATGTGGAAAGATAAAAGAGAATATGGTTGATGGTAACAATATGAAATACAAGGTCGATACCGAAGGATTACTACGGTACGAGGGAAGAATCTGGGTTCCAGCAACACCAGAACTAAAAAACAAAATCCTGACCGAACCTCATAGCTCAAGATATTCGATTCATCCAGGAAGCACGAAGATGTATCAAGATTTACCCCCACATTTTTGGTGGCCGAATATGACAAGGGATGTTGTAGAATGTGTGGCTAAATGTTTGACATGTCAAATAGTAAAAGCTGAACATCAAAGGCCCAGCATATTACTTCAACCATTGGAAATACCGGAATGGAAGTGGGAACATATCACGATAGATTTTGTGGTGGGTCTTCCAACTACTCAAAAAGGATACGATGCGATTTGGGTAATAGTAGACAGACTGAAAAAATCTACACAGTTTTTGCCAATAAAGATTAGATTCAATCTTGATCAGCTGGCAAAACTATGTATTAAAGAGATCGTTGCAAGACATGGAGTTCCAGTGTTAATTCTGTCAGACAGAGATCAGAGGTTCACATCAAACTTCTGGAAGAGACTACAAGAATGTATGGGAACACAGTACCGAATGAGTATGACATATCATCCGCAAACAGATGGCCAAAGCGAACGAACGATCCAGACATTAGAAGATATGTTGAGAGCATGCGTCATGGATTTTAAAGGAAGCTGGGAAGAGCAATTACCATTGGTGCAATTTGCCTATAATAATAGTTATCACGTGAGCATTGGCATGCCGCCTTACGAAGCGTTTTACGGTAGAAAGTGCAGAACTCCACTGTACTGGGATGAAGTTGGTGAACGTCAACTGTTAGGACCAGAATTGGTGCAACAAACTGCTGAGGTTATCAAACTCATCAGGATAAGATTGGTAGCAGCTCAAGACCGACAGAAGAAGTATGCTGATCAACACAGGCAAGATCGTGCATTTGACGTAGGAAGCTATGTATTCCTAAAAGTTTCTCCTTGGAAGGGGAAAATTCGTTTCGGTAAGAAGGGAAAACTAAGCCCGAGATTTATTGGACCCTTTGAAGTGCTGCGAAAAGTTGGAGAGGTAGCTTATGAGGTAGCTCTACCTCTAGAGTTGGAAAACATTCATAATATTTTTCATATTCCGGTGTTACGACCATATAAACCCGATTACAAGCACGTAATCGAGTACGAACCGTTGCAGTTCGAGAAAGATTTGTCTTATGAAGAGGTTCCTATCCAGATAGTCGACAGGAAAGAACAAGTGCTCATGAATAAAGTGATACCTTCTATGAAGGTGATATGGAGAAACCACAACGCTGAAGAAGCAACGTGGGAACTCGAAGAGAAACTGTTGAAAGAATACCCTGAGTTATTTGTTTAATCTGTGTCTTCGATTCTGAGGACAGAATCTTTGTAAGTAGGGAAGAATGTAACGAATGTGTTGTTGTGTTGTTTGAGTTGTGATTCTGAGGACAGAATCCTTATATGAGGGGAATGATGTAACATTCCATATTTTTTAAATGTAAGTTATAAATATTTATTAATTTATATAAATATTTATTGGATATGTTTATTATTGAATAAGTAATTGTTCAATTTGATTAAGTTTATTTAGTTAATTATTTATTTGCTAAATAATTAATGTGATTAGTTAATTATTTATTTGTTAAATAATTAATGTGTTATGTGTATTGAATTACGTGATTAAGTAATTTATTTAATAAATTGTTATTAAATAAAGTGTAACAAATAACTATGTTATAAAAGAGTTTTTAAAATAAATTAAAGTAATTTTAATTTAGTTTTGCCAAACAAGGTGTAAGTATATTAACCCTTTATTTTTAAATTGTTTGTCAAACAAAGCCTTATGGCTTTTGGATTTCTTTTGAATTTAGTTTATTAAGTAAATAAAAATATATAATATATATATATGGTAACCGATATATATTATTAGGGTAATAAGTGTGGCGTCAATTTTATACGTTTTAAAAGTAAGCGTTGGTTTTTAGTTAATATTACGTATATACTATTTTGGCTTAAGCCTAATCAAATTTTGGAGTTTGTCTGAGATAGTTGAGAGAGAGAGACAGAGAGAGGAAAGCTCAGAGATTGTCAAGATTTTCTTCAGTGATTTACAAGGTTTCCTAAAATCAACAAAAAGGTAGGTGCTTATAACCTTAAATTATGTGTATGTAATCATATATGTTTCACGCTTTATACTTACTGTGAATTTGATAGTCTGTGTTCTTGAAAGTCATTCACTCTGTTAAGGTTTTTACCAAAAATTATCTGTAAAACATGTTCTAGAATTGGTTATGATGTTACATGTTTTTATTGTTATAATTGTTATAGTTAGCATATATATGTGTGTTGTATGCTAAATTACGTATTCAAGAAATTGATTTTTTCACAGTAGAAGCATGTGAGTACGAATTTGAGTGTAGAATCTATCAAAGGTTATATATATATATAATTGTATGCTAACTGAGAAATTGGACTATACATGTTAATTGGGATATATATTGGTATACTTGTATTTCAAAGGAATCAAAATTGGTTAATAACAGTGTAAATTACATTCACTGCAAATTGATATTTCGTCAATGAAGTTTTTGTTTTAAAAGGAGTGTTTTCAAAGAATTAGTTATGATGGTGTTGATTAGTGGTTGATAATTAGTATATAGTTGATTGTTAACTTTTATGTGTAATTTTCATGAAGTTATATATGTTGTTGGATGTCATTGACCGTTAAAAATAAATTAGACAGTAGCTTTGCTCTGTCTTTCTGGGTTGGTTCTGTGAGTTGCGGCGCCCCAGCGTTAAAATTCACGCCCCAGCGTCAAATTTCGCGCCCTGGCGCCAAGGTTCGCGCCCTAGCGCCAAAAATGGGCCAGTAGCTCGCGCCCAACGCTGTAGCTCGTGCCCCAGTGCTGAAGCTCGTGCCCCAGCGCCGTAGCTCGCGCCCCAGCGCCACTGTTCCGTGCCCCGGCGCCGGAAAAGTGTCCTAGTTGGGTAGTTTTGACCTCTTGTAGTAAAATGGCCATAACTTTTTCATACGAACTCCGATTGAGGTAATTCAAGATGATTCGGAAAGAGGACGAGTAGACCTACAACTTTTATTCTTTAAATTGTTTAATTTGAGGTCTGTAACAGTAGTCAAAATGGCCATCTTTAGGACTATTGTGTATTTAGAGTCAATCGGAGGGCGTCGGGATGCACGAATGCAAGTGCAACCCTTTGGGTATTAGTATAACTTAATGATAACATGTTGGACATGTATTAGGATGTTTTATCAAGTTGTTAATGTACATGTGGTGCAATGACATGATCATTTAAGTAGTTGTAATAAAGCTAAAAAGTAATGTTCATGAAAGATGTGATGTTGTTTAAACTTAAACTTAGTTAGTAGCTATACTAAGAGTAATAAAGGAACTCATAAAGGTAATGTTAGTGTAACTAATATGTATTGTCAATGCATATGGTATGTGTAGGACTTGGGGTGAACATGAATAGTAATTGTTTAACCTACACACGAGGCAAGTTCCCTAACCTTTGCTACTTTATTATTCAGCAAGGTTACTTTTCGCTGTTATATTACACTTATGCAAGTTCTCTAACTCTACTTTTATAATTGTGCAAGTTTTCTTAACTCTAAACTTGTTATATTAGCATGCAAGTACCTTTAGTTTATCGTTCAAGTTATTATTTGTTGTGCATGCTTGATATTAAATTCTAAGATGTAACCTTAGCTTAACGTTGTTCAAAGCAAGGTATGATAAGTTATTCAATTGTTATGCTATTAGATTATTCCTAAAGCATGAACTTAGAACGAAATGTTTATTCAGTATGATCATTCAATAACATAGTGTTATTATCTTGTATTCAACTAATCCTTAGTTGATGTTCGTTGAACTTCAAATTACCTTGAAAACTTATCCAAACCAAACTTACTTTGGTGCGGTCTTGTATTCTAAATACTAAGATGACCATCTCTTTTAATAGAGGTTTACGCTTAGCGTTAAAATGGTTGTGCACAATACATTGTACGAAGGGTTGATCCCCCTAAGTACGTGGAGTCCTTATAGTCTTATGACTGTTAAAGTTAAAGTTGAAAGATTACTTATAACTGTGGACATGATTCGTGGTCATTAGACCCTCAGTGAATGTTATAATTTTCAAAAAGTTAATAGAATATGTTGTTCAGTTCTATTGAGCCTAATATTGGCAATTGATGTGAAAGTTTAAAGATTTACTTATTGTTATTTCAAGTGGGCCTTGTTTTGCCTGTAAAATTTCTTACAGCTAAAGTTGAAACGGGTGACGTACCTAGCACCAGTAAGGGAAAGGAAAGATGAATAAATACTGAAGACTTGTAATTGTTTTGATAGTTTACTTTCAGAATTTGATTTAAAGATTGTAATGAAGTTATTTAATTTTTCGCATTTGAATGATTGTTGTTAAAGGTTGGATAGAACTGGGAGATTTCTTTTATTTAAGTTTAGTCTTGTATGGGCAGGTTTTCTTTTATTATTCAATTCTATTATGATTGGGTTGTTAGAAATGAATGTTTTGATTACGTGAACACCAAATCTTGAGGTAATGAAGTACCGGGATTTGGGGGTGTCACAGAATAACTATAGAGCATAAGTATTCAACAAAATGAATAAAAAACCTTTGCTTGAACAATAAATAAGCTAATGTTAGAGTCTTATAACATTTAGAAATGAAATTACTGAACGTACATTAACTGATAGCAAGCTGGAAACTAAAAACTTGCCCAACGTAGTATTAACTCATGTAAAGAATTAAAACAGTTCAATAATAGAGACGAGAGTTCAAAAACTACGTTCATTATACAATAATAGAACTTAAGGAACTTGCTTAACTGTAAACAAGTTAAAATGAATCAATCAATTGAGAATTTCAAATAACACTAGAGTTAAAGTTTGTTCGAATGAATGTTAGGAACAATTAACTTATTCAATAACAGTTAAGATAAAAAGCTTGCTCAATCAAAAGAATAAGGTTACACAATGTAATAATAGAACTAACTCAACGAAAGTGTAGAGTTAGAAAACTTTCTCAATGGAAAAAGATAGGGTTTAGAAATTTGCCTTGAGCGTAAGCTATAAACTTAAACTCACGATCACCTACACATAATTTTAGAACCACAATACCTATTAGATATGATAGCATACCATAACATGTTCATTACCATTTACATTTCAGAAACTCTAAGTGTTTTACTTCGCAACACTTGTCTAACTTTCATTATATATACTAAATTATCACATAATGCGTCCCATAACACAACTATGTTTTAGCCTTGTTGTTATATGTTGGACACATTACCAAAATCTTTAGTTAAGCTACAAAGAACGACTAAAGTCTGCAGAAATAGCATACTTCAGTGTTTGAAAATGGGCACTCGCGCGGCTGCGCGAGTTTTGTATGGGGATGTCACGCGCCCGCGCGACAGCTCCGCGCCCGCGCCTAAGGGCTGCGCTCCCGCGCGACTTGCAGAACCCAATTTTGTAGAACAGAGCCATGACACTTTTCTTAAGCCGACTAACCCGAACTTTACCCATCAAACGGTAAAATTAACACATACAAATGATACAACACCATTACAACATGTTTCATCACTTATATATCAATATAGAACAACTTAACAGTAATTACACCACTGTAATTTCTCAAATTTCATATTGTTCATATAAAACTCAATTTTCTTGACATTCATCCTAAAATCATCACTGTGAATTCATTATTTGGCCAAAACACTCCATTCAAATTATGTTATACTCGTATCTCATTAAACTAACATATACCAGCTTTAATTTATAATTTCTCGCACTAATTGGCCACTAAAATTGATTCTTACATGAGCTATATGAAACATATATATACTGACATTATTTCTTTCTGCTGTCAAACGAATTTAGCATGCAATTGTTGTTTAAACATAATCTCTATCATCATAAACGTGTATAACCACAAGTAATCCATTGTAAAGCAACAATTCTATAAATTTGCAATTCACAGAGTCTAAAATAGTTGCCGTATAACATATATATGTATATATAATATAGAGTCAACATACCTTCAAATTGCTTATAGATAATCGTTGCTAAACACTGGAATTGCTGTGAAATTTCTTAATTTCTCTCTCAATTCTCTTAACTTTCACTGAAAATCTTTTCTCTCTTCTCTCGGTATTAGACTAGGTACTAACAATAGTAAGCCTAAACTAACTGATAATAGTTTGCGTCAAAAATAAAACTGCTATGACAATAATAAGCCTACCTATTATATCAGTTACAAAACTAACGTATATTATATAAATATATTATATTTATTATTTTATTTGTTTTATTTTAAATTTCAAAAATTAGAAATACCAAAAGCCATAAGGCTTGTTTGGCAAAACTATTTAATTTTAAAGAATTAAAATACTTAAGCATTGTTTGACAAAAACTAATTTAAATCCTTTTTACTTATTTTAATAAACACTTTAGTTTATAAACTATAATAACATATTATTTTCATATCCTACAATAACCCATTAAATTAATCACATACTATATTTTAATTAAATATAGCCCTTTTTGCAAATATCACTAAATTATAATTTTCATTATAACTTTATTTAATAATTTAACATATCATCTAAATTATTAAATCAACACAACACCATAACACCTCACGTAATAATACAACCTCTAAATTATAAATTAATTTAATTTAGAAAATTCTTTAATACATTTAGGTTCATCAACTATCACACCAATAAAATATTTATTTAACAATAAACACCTCAAATAATATTTATATAACTCAATAAATATTTAAATTATAAATTAAAATTTCGGATCGTTACAAAATCAAACACAACAAAAGCTAAGAAAAATTTTATTTTCTATCTTTAAAAAAATCTAACTCATATTTCTTAGTTTAGATCCAACTTTTGATCCATAAAAGAGTTGGATCTAAACATAAAATACTTTTAAACACCAAGATCTAAGGTTTTAAGCCTCAAGACCATAGTTTTACAAAAATTAAAACTCAAATCATCACAAAGAGAAATTAAATTATAAAAGTAGGGATTTCTTAAACCTTATCTTGATTCTTTCTCTTCTTCTTCCTAATCTTAGAGTAGAGAACTATGAACTTTGAAAAAAAATCACTCACTCTCCTAACGCTCTTGTCCGTCCCCCTCTATTCTCTCTCTTGGTCTTGCTTTGATGACTTAAGAACATGAAATGAGATAAAAAGATGTAAGAGAAAGGAAATTTTATGTTAGTAATTTTGTATAGATATATTTAGTGTATCTACAATCATCATCCAATGTCTCACTCTTCCTCTCTATACTTATCATTATAAGCTTGCTTGCAGTTTTGATTTAACTTGTGGGTTTGATGAAAAGATAAGAATAAGACCAAGGCTTGACAACTAGCAAGTTAGCCCACCTACTAAAGTAATGTAATGATTACATGCATCTCCCCTTTATCTTCTCTATGTAATTTTCGGCCATGATGGCCTTCTTGGGCCCCTTTTTATTATCTTTTAAGCTCCATTTAGTTTACTTAATGGTCCAAAAGGTCCCCTCCCAATTGGGCTAAGAGTTGGGCCAATCAATTAATTATTTAGGCTAGAAATTCTAATTCTTTGGGCTTGCAATTCAACATATTTGATACTTTTAAATTTTTTTTATATACCACCATTCTCTTATATTATAACCCATTAGGTTATGAATTATCAACCCTAATATATGTATTAGGTTTCATAACTTTAATCTTAATTCTCTTTACCAAATAAATGTATACACATTCACAATACATATTTATTCAATCACGTACATAATTCACATATGACATAACATATCCCTCTAGTGTATTAACTTAATAGCACTAATTGACTTAATAAGTTATAAACACTCACATATTCATCAACACAATTATTATAACTGTATCTTCTACCGAATCCCTATTCGTAACTAGGGTTAAAGTTTCTATTCTCTATTAAGCACAACTCTACACGTATTTCTCAGTCAATACACAAATTGACTACTTCTTTAGACTCGTATCACAGATACTTAGCACAATATTGATAATCAATATCAATATTAAATAAAAAAAATTATTCATAAAATTTGAATTATTCAAAATCCCGGATTATCACTTCTCCACTCCTTATAAGGATTCCATCCTCGGAATCACCGCTTTCTTATTCTCTACAATCTTTTAAAGTTGTATCATTAATTCATTCTTATCATCACAGTATTAATTTGTGTCTCATTTTCTAACCTGTGATTTGGATCTATAAAAGAAAGTAATTCACAGCGATATCTAACACATATTTCACGCGTAATTAAATTTCTAAACGAAATCGTTACCTGTCACCACCTCCTGGGCAACCACTGCATCTTGCACCGTCATGTTAAATGCATGGGCTGTTGGTCTTCCTGGCTGTGCAGGTCCTCAAATCGCCAAGGTTCCGCTACCGGGTCCCTTGTTGACACTTTCCTTCTCCATGTTTCTCTTCGAACAGTTTCGAACCAGATGATCTGTCGATCCACACGCAAAACAGCCTTGTATCTTCTTCGGACTGGGACAATTGGGTGACATGTGTCCCTCTTGACCACAGTTATAACAGACTCCCTTCTTCTTTAGAAAAACTCCATAATGATTCTTTCCACAAGTCGCACATGGCTCCCCTCCTTTCTTATTCCCTTCTGTCTTATTACCGGATTGGGTATTCTCGCTCCACTTTCTCTTGTTCAAATTACTACCCCCACTACTACCTCCGTCATTTATCTTCTTCTTCGTCTCCTGATGATATCGGGATGCAGTTTCGCTTCCCCCTTCAGCAATTATCGATTTCTCCAACAAAGCTGCAAACGTATTGATCTATAACACAGCTACTTTGTTGAATATCCCTGGCTTCAGTCCATTCTAAAATCTTCTCACCTTTCTTACCTCTGTCTCCACCTGATGAGGTGCAAATCTCGCTAACTCGTTGAATTTAGCGGCATATTCTGATACCGACATGTTTTCCTGCTTCAGTTCTAAAAATTTGACTTCCATTCGAGCTTGCATACTCGGCGAAAAATAGTTCTCAAAGAACAACTCCTTGAATCTTGTCCAAGTCACTACAGCTGTTCCATCTCTCGCCTAATTAGTCTCCCACCAGTAATTGGCTTCTCCCTTCATCAAGTATGTTACAAAAGCTGTCTTTTGCTCCTCGTTACTCTCGCAGTAATGAATGCTTTCTCAATCTCCTTCACCCAGGTTTGGGCTTCAATGGGATCTGTGGTTCCCTTAAATTCTGGCGGTCCTACCGCTTTAAACTCCTTGAAATTTGCCTAGCTGTTGGCTGGCTATTCTCTTGCTTTTGCTGCTAGAGCTCTATTTCCCATAGCTTGAGCTATTATATTCACAAAATTTTGCATCGGGTCAGGTTGACCTCCTTCATTATTCACTGACTGTTCTTCTCTCTGATTCCGATTCTGTCATCTAGGCGGCATTATCTGATTTAAATAAAAATCTCACATTAATTCTCTTTCTCTACACAAATTTTTATTAACAACACAATAAGAATTTAACATAAGGTTCTCATATAATCACATATTTATTCAAATAGCACACATTACTTTTAGCACTTAACACATACAACTATCCCTTTTTAAACAAATATTAGGTTTAAGAACACAACTTTACACAAAAGTTGCAATTCTCCAACTTTACACAAAAAGTTACAATTCTCTATTCACACATAGCTATTCCCAGTTCGTCAAACTTACCACACTTATGAGTTCTGAAACTTTCCACAATTATACGAGTTTATGAACTTATCCTAGTTACACCATTGTCGTCCATTCGCTAAGGGGTTCAAAAACATTTCATATAATTATGAGTCACAAACTAACCATAAGTATGAGTTTTAAGAACACATAAATTTATCTTAATCTTATATGCATATAGAAATAAAGATTTCATTCATACAAATATATATATATATATATATATATACATATACATATGCTTACACATCGTTCTCGATATTACAACTTTTAATATCACATCCTATTAACAAAAGATACTACCGCTTATCTCTAAGTTATCTACTGTCCACTTCCTTCACCAGTCCTTTTCTTGCTGGGACACTTGTTGAATCTGTGACCCGTTCTCCCACATGAAAAACACTTCCTCATATTCGGCTTAGGACAATGTAGGGAAATATGTCCTTCATGCTTATAGTTGAAGCACACATTCTTCCACATTATGCATTCTTCCACGCGAGTCTTTTCACACTTGCTACAGACTTGCTTCTTCTTCGGGTTTGAATTTTTAGAATTATCACAGTCATTGTCCCTCTTTCTCTAATTCTTGCCTTTCTGCATAATTGTTCCTTCAGACGATCCGCCACCTTCAGTCTTCATCCTTTCCACCTGCGCCTTCAACTCATTTTGTTCTTCGGTCATCTCGCGTAACGCCTTTTCTGTCTTCCACAGCTCCTTTAAGAGAAACAATTTACTCTAGAGTTCTTGTACTTATGCAGATACTTGATCTTGTTCTCTAACTTTGGTCTTATTCTCTTTCTCCACCTTAGCTTCTTCAGACCTTGCCTCCTCATCACCACTCAGATACATTTCGGGATAATCATCATGATCACTCCCCAGATTCACCATGGGTTCACCCTTTCCCATTTCCTCAACTGACTCGCTTTGCGCTGGCACCTCAGCTACTGGCACTGGTGCAACAGCCGCTAGTAGCTCTGTACTCATTTAATCTTGGCCTGACATCCTACAGTCAGTTTAAACAACTTGATTAGTACTTCACCAGTACAAACTTAATAAACACGATGTCCACACATCTCACTGTTGATACACTTTATCAATCCCTCACTTAGTACTCTAAATGAGTTTTCTCTATCTCACTTATGGTTATAATCCTAGGATTTTTTCCACCCAACTTAAGGTTTATAACCTACAACTTTGATACCAAACTGTGATTCCCCCAAATTCGGGTTACCTGATCCCTGAGTTTGGTGCTCACGATCCACAATATAAATAACATCTAACTACCCATTTATTTATGAATAGAAATGCACACTTCATTAACTGATATTGTTAATACATTATCCCAGGTTATCTAACCATAACTTTACAAACATACCCCTTAGATATACAAAAAGAGTTTACAAAAGAATATAATAATAATATTCATTACAACAACTCTAGCACTATGCCTTTGCCTTTGTTCTTCTTAGGCCCGTTGGCCTCTTCGTTCCTAGCTGAAATATTTTATTTAGCAAGGGTGCGCAACAAATTTACCCCACAAGTTAAGACATACAATGAATGTATAAGAATAAAGATTAACAGACTATCTATTTTGATAGAATGTCACCAAAGTTTGGGGAACTTTGAAATAGCTGAATAATTCGTTAATCATTCACAAGTTTTCTCGCATATTATGAAAACCAATAATCTGATAATGAAAGAATACAACGCTTTCAAAGTTTCTACGATATTCTATTGAATAATCAATAATCAATTCTACGCAATAACAAAGTGGAATGTTTTCCAGATTTATGCTGAGCGATCCATTGGATCTTGAACTTCTCCTCTCCAGTAACTATCAAAGATTTGACTTTGATATACCCAGGTATATCAAATTACCATATAGAATAAATTATACCCCTCAACAAGTACTTAGAGCGGCCAACTCCTTGTACCCTATATTATGCATAATACTTACACGCGCACAACGGTCAAATATACGACCACAAGATTCCCTTTATATAAAAGGTTGTTCTTCTCAGTCTTATAAACAGATTTTAAATCTTAATAACGAAATACTATGACTTCAATACCTATTCTCTTTCTCGATCTAGCCAAAACAATTGGCATTGACCTGTCAATAATAATTGAGTTCTCTTCTCGCACCTATCAAGTTCCAACAAAATTTCATCTAGCCTGAACAATTAGCTAAGACATTTCTCAATATGATTAAACAACAGACATAATTTAACTGTACTATTTGAAATCAATAATAGCTTCTACGGATGTGAATATCTAACAACAGTTATTCTACAAGTATATTCTCAGAATAACTAATTCAATTTGAATTAATAAACATTCATTAACTGCGAATAAACATCAATAATTCTCAGACATGGTTTAATCAACAGTAATTAACAACCATAATATTTAAACAGTATTAACTTAAGGTTAAGTTAAGGAAACTTGCCTGATTCGTTGACAACTGCTACGTAATTTAAGTTAACTTCTTTTGTAAGACCTATCATTAATAAGATCGATCTCTTAATTAGCATCACATATCTTACTCATCGCATGTAATCACATAATCAATCATTAAAGAGTACAACTATACTACCTTAGACTTAACAATTGCTCGTTCATTTATAAGTTCTTAATATAACTTGTTAAACTATTTATGACTTTAGAAGACTTAATATATCATTTCAGTTTCTATTTTAGCAAGCTAAAACAAAACTGACATCTCTTCTGACATTTCGATTTCTCATTTCAGTAACCTGAAATGTTCATTTCAGGAAGCTGAAATACACTATTCAAGAAAATATGAAATCAACTTATTATTTTTCAATCTTTTGGCCAATCATATACACATGTATTCCATACACAAAAAGTATTTTTCTAGAATTTTCAAACTTCTTTAAGTATTTTTCAAAAATCAATTTCTAGTTAATTCCTTAAGAAATTAGCTACCTCACATTTAACTCCAAAAATTCTCAACTCTTGGTCGGATGTTACACATGTTAACTTGAGCTTCCAGTTTAAATTTCATGGTCATCGGAGTTATAGAACTCCGATTATAGCGTTTTTTGTCGAAAAAACCCAAATATTGAAATAGCCATAACTTGCTCATTTTAAGTCGGAATGAGCTTATTTTTGGACATGAGCTACTTAATACCATATATTTTCATGTCACAAAAGGCCGAAATGTTTCTCAAAAATTAAGTGGCCGAAACAGCGCTTACAAAATTTTGGACAGTTTACTTTTGTCTTTTTTATGTTTTTGTCTCCTTTGCTAAAACCAGTCCACTCGAAAATCTACAACACATTTTCCAGTGATTCCACTTGGAGATGTTAGAAAACTCATATATCTAACTCTAAAAATTGACCACCCTCAAAAATTCAAAGTAGAATAAGAGATATGGTCATTTCCATATAATACTTTGTTTTCTCAAAAATCTATTTTTCAACTCTTTATGTTTTGTATATGAAAACTTTCATGATCTCCCATAAAACCATCATAACTCATCATATTAACTCAAAATAACTCATATACTCATGGATCTAATATGATCCATTATCTAATTCACCAATTAGTCAACAAACACAAGATCAAATACAACAAAAGCTAAGAAAAATTTTATTTTATATCTTCAGAAAAACCTAATTCATATTTCTTAGTATAGATCCAACTTTTGATCCATAAAAGAGTTGGATCTAAACATAAAATACTTTTAAACACCAAGATCTAAGGTTTTAAGCCTCAAGATCATAGCTTTACAAAAATTAAAACTCAAATCATCACAAAGAGAAATTAAACTATAAAAGTAGGGATTTCTTATACCTTCTCTTGATTCTTTCTATTCATCTTCCTAATCTTAGAGTAGAGAACTATGAACTTTGAAACAAAATCACTCATTCTCCTATTCTCTCTCTTGGTCTTGCTTTGATAACTTAAGAACATGAAATGAGATAAAAAAGATGTAAGAGAAATGAAATTTGATGTTAGTAATTTTGTATAGATATATTTAGTGTATCTATAATCATCATCCAATGTCTCACACTTCCTCTCTCTCCTTATCATTATAAGCTTGCTTGCACTCTTGGTTTAACTTGTGGGTTTGTCGAAAAGATAAGAATAAGACCAAGGCTTGACACCTAGCAAGTTAGCTCACCTACTAAAGCAATGTAATGATTACATGCCTCCCCCCTTTCTCTTCTCTACGTTATTTTCGGCCATGATGGCCTTATTGGGCCCTTTTTTATTATCTTTTAAGCTCCATTTAGCTTACTTAATGGTCCAAAAGGTCTGTGTGACACCCCCAAATCTAGGTACTTTATTTCTACAAGATTTGGTGCTCACTATCCAAACATTCATAATATCTACCCAGATAAAATAATATTTAACCATAATCATCCCTTTAAATAGGGTTACAACATTAATTTAAAAACATCCCAGGTTATCTAACCTTTAAACATCATTCAAGTACAGAATTTAATTATTACATTACATCATTATTAAAAAGTCTATGATCATAACAGTAAACAAAAGTACAAATTAACATCACTTGTACATTTTTCCCTTTCCTTCGCTAGTTGAAGGCTCATCTACCTTCTCAACTATAGCTGCAATGAGTGTATAAATATGCAAGAGTAAGCAAAACAATTACTCACTAGATACAACAATAAATCAACAGGAAAATAATAATAATAATTGCCAACGAATAGGCTCATCAAGTCTGAATAATACTCCAACAATGATAATCAAAAACTAGAATCCAAAATATGGAATATATATAACTGAGGGTCATAAGGTCATGAACTATGTCCACAGTTGTGAGTAATCTTTCAACTCCAACTTTAACAGTCATAAGACTATAAGGACTCCTCGTACTTAGGGGGATCAGCCCTTCGTACAATGTATTGTGCATAAATATTTTAGCGCTACGCATAAATTATCGCCTAATAATAATAGGGTTGTTCATCCTAGTATTTAGAGTACAAGTCCGCACCAAAGAAAGTTTGGTTTGGATAAGCTTTCAAGGGAAATTGAAGTTTAACGAACATCAACTAGAGGACTAGTTGAATTAATAGTGTTTGAAAATCACAACAGATGTTTGATAATAACATAACATAGAACAATTGAGAATCATAAATGAACTGATTATAAATATTAAACTCATGCTTGAAATAACTATAGAGCATAAGTATTCAACAAAATGAATAAAATGGTAAACCTTTGCTTGAATAATCAATAAGCTAAGGTTAGAGTTTAATAACATTAGAAATGAAATTACTGAACGTATATCAACTGATAGCAAGCTGGAAACTAAAAACTTGCCCAACATGGTATTAACTCATGCAAAGAATTACAACAGTTTAATGATAGAGACGAGAGTTCAAAAACTACGTTCATTATACAATAATAGAACTTAAGAAACTTGCTTAAATATAAACAAATTAGAATAAATCAATCAAATGAGAATTGCAAATAACATTAGACTTAAAGTTTGCTCGAATGAATTTTAGGAAAAATTGACTTATTCAATAACAGTTAAGATAAAAAGCTTGCTCAATCAAAAGAATAAAGTTACACAATGTAATAATTGAACTAACTCAACGAAAGTGTAGAGTTAGAAAACTTTTTTAATGTAAAAAGATAGGGTTTAGAAACTTGCCTTAAGCGTAAGCTATAAAATTAAACTCACGATCACCTACACAAAATTTTAGAACCACAATACATATTAGATATGCTAACATACCATAATATGTTCATTACTATTTACATTTCAGAAACTCTTAGTGTTTTACTTCTCAACACTTGTCTAACTTTCATTATGTATACTAAATTATCACATAACACGTTCTTGATTTACTAATCATTTTTGCAACTTTGAACCTACTAACCACAATTCACTATGTTATGTTAACCTTAACATTACCCATTTAACATGCTAACATAATTTAAGACCATGTTATGATGCTTTCCTAAATCTACAGCAACACCAGAAGCCAGAATCTCAAACTAGGGTATGGCGCAGTTGCGCCATACAAAGGCCTGGGACCGGCGCAGCTGCGCCATTTTTTGCCTTGGCACTAGAGCAGCTGCGTCGGTGCTCAGACAGATGCAGAGAAGGCTAATGAACAGTAGCCGACTTTAGCCCAACAAGCTTGAATTTCATCCACTAAACAGTAATATCAATACGTAAAATAAATATACAACTATCAGAAACATGTTTGCTAACATTTACAACCACTTAGCATAATTTATCAACAACTAAAACTATTTTAATTTCTCAATTTTCATGTTTTTCATATAAAACTCCATTTTTGATATTCATCCCAAAAACCATTACTGTGAATTCATTATTTGTTCAAATCACTCCATTCAAATCACGTTATGCTCGTATCTTATTGAAGTAACCTATACAAACTTCAATTTATGACTTCACATACTAAGTAGCCACTAAAATTGATACTTATACAGCTACATATGAAAACATATATATATATATATATATATATATATATATATATACATACTAACAAATTTTTTCTACTATTAACTGTGATTAGCATACGAATTCTGGTTTATCCATAAACTCTAGTATTATAAATTACATATAAATTGCAGCAACTCAGTTTCTACAATAAGCCAAGAAAATTTGGATTCACAAAGTATATAGAATTTTGCCGTCAAACACATATACATGCTTAAAATATAGAGATTATGGAACATAACTTTAATTTGCTAATACAATCGCTGCTAATTACTGGAATTGCTGTGAAAATTCTTAAGACTCTCTCTCAATTCCCTCACAACTTCTCTCTCGATTTTCTCAAAAGCTCTCTAGGCTAGCAAACTAAGTTATACGCAAAAACCAACTGAATAATAAGCGTAAACAAAAGAAACTGATACACCTTAATAATACTGCTAAATGTCAATTCAGTTACTAACGTATATAACATAAATATATTTTATTATTTTAATTTATTTTATTTGTTTATTTTAAAGTTCAAAAATTATAAATACCAAAAGCCATAAGGCTTGTTTGGCAAAACTATTTAATTTTAAAGAATTAAAATACTTAAGCCTTAGTTGGTAAAACTAAATTAAACTCTTTTAATTTATTTTAATAAACACTTTAGTTTATAATTATAATCACATATTATATTTTAATTAAATATAGCATTTTAGTAAATATCACAAAATTATAATTTCCATTATAACTTTATTTAATAATTTAATATACCATCTAAATTATTAAATCAAAACAACAATATAACATCTCATGTTATTTCTACAGCTCTCTAAATTATAAATTAATTTAATTTAAAAAAATTCCCTATTAAATTTAGATTCGTAAATATTTACTAACAACCATCACATCAATAAAATATTTATTTCATCAATTCAACAACAGACACATCAAATAAATATTTATATTATTCGATACATATTTAATATTACAATTTGAAATTTTGGATCGTTACATCCTTCCCTCCTTACAAGGATTCTTTCCCTAGAATCACAACTCGAACAATCAAATCGTCATATTCTCCCCTATTTATAAAGATTATGTCCCCAGAATCGAAGACACAGACTAAACAAATAACTCAGGGTAATTTTTCATCATAACAGCTTCGAGTTCCCACGTAGCCTCTTCGACATTGTGGTTCCTCCATATCACCTTCACAGAAGGTATCACTTTATTCACGAGCACTTGTTCTTTCCTATCGACAATCTGGATAGGAATCTCTTCGTAAGACAAATCTTTACTGAACTGCAACGGTTCATACTCAATCACATGCTTGTAATCGGGTTTATACGGTCGTAACACTGACACATGGAAAACGTTGTGCACATGCTCCAATTCTGGAGGTAAAGCTACCTCATAAGCTACTTCTCCCGTTCATCGCAAAATTTCAACAGGTCCAATAAATCTTTGGCTGAGCTTTCCTTAAAACGAATTTTCCCCTTCTAAGGAGAAACTTTCAGGAACACGAAACTGCCTGCTTTAAATTCACAATTCTGCCGGTGTTGATCAGCATACTTTTTCTGTCGATCTTGAGCTGCTACCAGTCTTGCTCTGATGAGTTTAATAACTTTAGCGGTCTGCTGTACCAGTTCTGGGCCTAACAGTTGACGCTCACTAACTTCATCCCAACATAGTGGAGTTCTGCATTTTCTGCCGTATAACACCTCGTACGACGGCATACCAATGCTTGCGTGGCAACTGTTGTTGTATGCAAATTCCACCAGCGGTAGATGATCATCCCAGTTTCCTTTGAAATCTATGATGCATGCTCTAAGCATATCTTCTAGCGTCTGGATTATCCGTTCGCTTTGCCCATCAGTTTGCGGATGATATGTTGTGTTCATCTTCAGTTGCATTCCCATGCACTCTTATAGTCTCTTCTAGAAATTTGATGTGAACATTGGATCTCTGTCTTATACAATTGACACTAGAACTCCATGCCTTGAGACGTTCTCCTTAACGTATAGCTTCACCAACTGATCAAGATTATATCTAATCTTTATTGGTAAAAAGTGTGCAAATTTTGTTAATCTGTCCACTATCACCCATATCGCATCGTATCCTTTCTGGGTCGTTGGAAGACCTACCACAAAATCCATTGTGATATGCTCCCACTTCCATTTTGGTATTTCTAACGGTTGAAGTAATCCGCTTGGTCGTTGATGCTCGGCCTTCACTTTTTGACATGTCAAGTATTTTACAATGCACTCTGTAATATCACTTTTATTGTTCGGCCACCAAAAATGACGTCGCAAATCTTGATACATTTTCATGCTTCCCGGATGAATCGATTATCTTGAGCTATGAGCTTCCATCAAGATGTCTTCTTTAGTATCTTGTATTGTTGGAACCCAAATTCGTCCCTCGAATCTTAGCATTCCCTTAGTATCGACCTTGTACTTCACTTCTTTACCCTCGGCCACTCTTTCCTTTATTTCTTGCATTCTTTATGCTGTAGTTGTGCATTCTTCACTTTGTCCACCAAATTTGGACTAGCTTCTATCTGGAACAATTTTTCATCGGATTCTTCTGGAAATTTGATTTCTAGCTCTAGCCTTGCCATTGCTGAAATGAGCTCCTCCTTATTAGTTAACAACATCAACTTTTCTCTGTCTTTCCTACTCAAGGCATCTGCAACCACGTTAGCTTTGCCCGGATGATAAAAGATATCATAATCGTAATCCTTTATCAATTCCATCCATCTCCTTTGTCGCATGTTCAGGTCTTTCTATGTGAAAATATACTTCAAACTTTTATGGTCTGTGTAGATCTCACATTTTTCTCCGTAGAGATAGTGTCTCCATATCTTTAATGCAAACATAACCGCCGCCAACTCTAAATCATGAGTTGGATAACCTTTCTCGTAGTCTTTCAGTTACCTTGATGCATAGGCAATGACTTTGTCGTTCTGCATAAGGACACAACCCAATCCTTTGTGTGAAGCATCACTATACATCACAAAGTTTCCTATATTACCTGGCAACAACAACACAGGTGCCACACTTTGCTTCTTTTTCCAGTTCTTAAAAACATTCCTCACACTTTTCCGTCCAAACAAATTTTACAGATTTTCTCGTCAAATTTGTCAACAGAGTGGCAATCTTGGAAAAATCCTGAATAAAACGTCTTGCCTGCCAATCCCAAGAAACTTCTCACTTCTGATGGAGTTCTTGGTTGTTCCCAATTTATCACAGCTTTAACTTTTGATGGATCTACCGAAATCCCATCCTTATTAATTGCATGCCCAAGAAATTGTACACGTTCCAGCCAAAATTCACATTTAGAAAATTTCTAGTACAACTTTTCTTTTCTTAGCGTCTCTAGCGTCAGACGTAAGTGTTCCACGTGTTCCTCTTGAGTTTTAGAGTACACCAAAATATCATCGATAAACACCACCACAAACTTGTGTAAAAATAGTTTAAACACCCTGTTTATCAAATCCATGAATACTGCAGGGGCGTTTGTCAAACCAAATGACATCACTAAAAAATTCTAATGTCCATAGCAAGTTCGGAATGCCGCCTTTGGTACATCCTCCTTCCTCACTTTCAATTGGTGATATCCACTTCTCAAATCTATTTTCGAGAAATATTTAGCACCCTTCAATTGATCAAACAAGTCATCTATTCTTGGTAATGGATATTTATTTCTAATAATGACTTTGTTTAATTCTCTATAATCAATGCAAAGACGCATTGACCCATCCTTCTTCTCCACGAATAATACCGGTGCTCCCCATAGTGACACACTCGATTGAATGTACTTCTTATCCAGCAGTTCTTGAAGTTGCACCATTAGTTCCTTCGTTTCCACCAGAGCCACTCTATACGAGGCCTTTGATATCGGAGCTGTTCCTGGCGCTAAGTCGATCACGAACTTGATTTCTCTATCAGGTGGAAGCCCTGGCAAATCTCTTGGAAACACATCCCCGAATTCCCTGACCACTTGTATTTCCTCCAATTTCACACCCTTCTCCTTTTGAGAATCAACTATGTAAGCTAAATACCCTACACAACCCTAACTCAATAACTTCTTGGTCTGCATCATCATCAAACATTTCATTTGTCTAGGCGATTTACTACCATGAAAAACTTCCTTTGACGGAGTCATAAGGTTTACACACTTCTTTTGGCAGTCGATTATCGCTCCATAACTGAATAGCCAATCCATTCCCAAAATAACATCGAACTCTCCGAGTTTTATCGGGATTAAAGCTACTTTCATAACATCCCCTTAATGTTCACCCTACAGTTCTTGTAAACAAACCTAACAAGAATCACTTTCCTATTCGCAATTTCTATGTTTAAAGGGAAATTCAACTCTTCACTAGGTATTTCTAACTTCTTAGCAAAACCATCAGATATAAACGAGCAAGTGGCACTAGAATCAAATAATACATATGCATTTATATCATTGATTGGGATAATACCTAACACGACTTCTTTTGATTGCACCGCGTCCTGCACCGTCATGTTAAAGGTTCTTGCTTTGAGATTATTTGTTGACGTCGGTCCAGCATTAGCCAGTGCACCTCCACTGGCATTTCCCTTACTTCCAGTTATCTCACCTGACTAATTCTTTGGACACTCGCGAGCAAAATGATCCTTTGACCCGCAGGTGTAGCAAACATTCTTCTTGGGTTGATTGCAATTTGGGGTGATGTGACCCTCCTGGCCACAGTTGAAGCATACTGGTTTACCCATCAAGCACACACCTTCTGAAACTTTCTGCATATTGCACATGCTTCGAACTTCTTCTTTTGCTGGCTTCCTTGCCGATTTCCAGCTCCTCCATTCGCATTCCACTTCCTCTTCAAACTGTTGTTGCCATTTCCACCATTCTTAACTTCACATTCACTCTTCTTCTTCCTCTGCTCTTGGTTATCTTTTGTTACAGCCTCGCCTCCACTTTCAGCGAGAATTACTTTCTCCATCACCGCTGCAAATGTTTTCAACTGGAACGAGGAGACCCTACTGTACAACCAGGGCTTAAATCCTTGTTTAAACCTCTTTGCCTTGCGTTCATCCGTGCTGACTTGATACGACACAAATCTCGCCAAGTCATTGAATTTAGCGACATACTCAGACACCGTCATCGTTCCCTGCTTCAGTTCCAAAAACTGCACTTCTAACTGACTCTTCGAACACTCTGGGAAATAGGTCTCGAAGAATAATTACTTAAACCTATCCCACGTAATCACCCCTGGCCCTTCACGAGTCTTATTGGCCTGCCACCAATAACTAGCCTTTGCTTTCAACATGAATGTTGCGAAAGTAGTCTTCTGATCATCCGCTACCCTAGCGACATCGAACACCTTTTCTATCTCCATAATCCAGGTTTGTGCCTCGACTAGATTCATGGACCCACGAAATTCAGGTGGTCCAACCGCCTTGAAATCCTTAAACGTTGTACCTTGGTTCTGTGGTTGATTCTGTAACGCTCCTGTCAGTAGCGTCACTAGTTGATGAACAGGGTTTCCTTCCACATTGTTGTTGTTGTTTTCCTCAGTGGTTCTCTGCCGTGGTGGTTGACGTCTTGGAGGCATTTTTTGTTTAAATACACCCATTAGCTTCTATTCAACCTTTAAAGTATTATATACTTAAATTGCACATCATAAGAGATTATCACGTAACACATAACACTTTGAATAAAATAATAACTTTTATTCATTCATCATCTTTTAAAAATATCAAAACAATAGCATCATCGCTATTTACACTACTTCCCTAAACTACTAAAGTTCTGAGATAACATCATTATCATATCCCATAGGTTACATCACACTTGGGATTTACATATTATTTAACATTTTATTAGTCTCATCACAGACACATTCTCTACGATGTCTTACTAAGATAGTCCGTAGCCTTTTGACGTTCTTCTTCCATAATTCGGAATATTGTTCGACGATCTAACACGTACGATGGCAGAGTCTCGAACTGAATAGGATAACCCATGACCCGATCTTGAGCTCGATTAATCACGGTGTTGAATACATTATTCATCTCCTCTATCTTCATCCTTTTTGCTTGTGTGTCTCTTCCTGCTATCCCGGCTCGTTGATAAGCTTCCTCGTACGCGTCTTCGGCTCTTGCCCTCTTAATCAATTCCTCCCTCAACTTGTTCTTTAGCTCTGCACTCTCCACTGTCATTCGTGCATTCTTTTCTTCGGTGTGAACCAGCTTCTCTTCGACATTACTCAGACGTTCCTCTCGATCTTGGATCTCGTCATCCTTCTGTGCCATTGAGGTCTGTTGTTCAGCTACTATCTCCTGCAACTCCTCAACGGTATCCTGAAGTCCCACATTACGGTCATACACCTCGTCATACATATGGGAAACTATCAAGTTAAGTGGAATCTCCTCCTCCCCGTCCTCCTCATCCCCTGACTGTGGTAGCTCAATAGGGTCCTCCTCATCCGTCTCTATCTCATCTTCATGCTCAAGTACTATGACCGACGAAACTGTTTCTCGTGGCAGTAGTTGTTCCCAAATCACCTGAATATCTCGAGGCTCCTCCTCTCTCGCCTGACTGGATCCTCCTACATTAGCCATCCTGTCAACCAAATTTTAAGTTTTAATTACTAATCATCACTACTCGACACTCACGAGCACATAAGTTATAAACACATACGCACATAACTGTTTTATTACTTCTTCCTTAAAACTTGATAAGAGTTTATCATCACTATCTTTTCAAAGGTTACTTTCTAAGGCTTTTCCCCATCTAAGATCCATAACCTAAATCTTTGATACCAACCTGTGACACCCCCAAATCTAGGTACTTTATTTCCACAAGATTTGGTGCTCACTATCCAAACATTCATACTATCTACCCAGATAAAATAATATTTAACCATAATCATCCCTTTAAATAGGGTTACAACATTAATTCAAAAATATCCCAGGTTATCTAACCTTTAAACATCATTCAAGTGCAGAATTTAATTATTACATTACATCATTATTGAAAAGTCTATGATCATAACAGTAAATAAAAGTACAAATCAGCATCACTTGTACATTTTTCCCTTTCCTTTGCTAGTTGAAGGCTCATCTACCTTCTCAACTTTAGCTGCAATTAGTGTATAAATATGCAAGAGTGAGCAAAACAATTGCTCACTGGATACAACAATAAATCAACAGGAAAATAATAATAATAATTGCCAACGAATAGGCTAATCAAGTCTGAATAGTACTCCAACAATGATAATCAAAAACTGGAATCCAAAATATGGAATATATGTAACTGAGGGTCATAAGACCATGAACTATATCCACAGTTGTGAGTAATCTTTCAACTCCAACTTTAACAGTCGTATGACTATAAGGACTCCTCGTACTTAGGGGGATTAGCCCTTCGTACAATGTATTGTGCACAAACATTTTAACGCTACTCATAAATTATCCCCTAATAATAATAGGGTTGTTCATCCCAGTATTTAGAGTACAAATCCACACCAAAGAAAGTTTGGTTTGGATAAACTTTCAAGGGAAATTGAAGTTTAACGAACACCAACTAGAGGACTAGTTGAATCAATGGTGCTTGATAATCACAACAGATGTTTGATAACAACATAACATAGAACAATTGCGAATCATAAATGAACTGATTATAAATATTAAACTCATGCTTGAAATAACTATAGAGCATAAGTATTCAACGAAATGAATAAAATGGTAAACCTTTGCTTGAACAATCAATAAGCTAAGGTTAGAATTTTATAACATTAGAAATGAAATTACTGAGCGTACATCAATTTATAGCAAGCTGGAAACTAAAAACTTGCCGAACATTGTATTAACTCATGCAAAGAATTAAAACAGTTTAACAATAGAGACGAGAGTTCAAAAACTACGTTCATTATATAATAATAGAACTTAAGAAACTTGCTTAGCTATAAACACATTAGAATGAATTAATCAAATGAGAATTTCAAATAACATTAGACTTAAAGTTTGCTCGAATGAATTTTAGGAACAATTGACTTATTCAATAACAGTTAAGATAAAAAGCTTGCTCAATCAAAAGAATAAAGTTACACAATGTAATAATAGAACTAACTCAACGAAAGTGTAGAGTTAGAAAACTTTCTTAATGTAAAAAGATAGGGTTCAGAAACGTGCCTTGAGCGTAAGCTATAAAATTAAACTCACGATCACCTACACATAATTTTAGAAACACAATACCTATTAGATATGCTAACATACCATAACATGTTCATTACCATTTACATTTCAGAAACTCTAAGTGTGACGCCCCCAAAATAGGTATACAACACCCATTCTGTGTCGCCAAATACATGGTACAAAAAGCAAACTACAACTTCAATAATACAATTATCGTGTAAAATACGACAACACATACTGTGAGTTTAAATACAAATATTGTCTTATAGACAATACACACACTCAAATAAATTCTCATTATAATTATTCAAACACTATTTTACAGAAATGGTGAGGACAGCTAAAACATCTTTCTAGAACCATCACTCCATACCCCGACTAGATCCTGCTATGTTCTCACCTCCGGAGAAGAAAAATAGAACAAAAAGAAAAAAGGTGAGCTCAACTAGCCCAGTAAAGAATATTATGACTAAGATAATATACAACAAATTATCATTAGTATTCAACAGGAAAAAATCTGATAGAATATAATCGACAATAAGTTTTAGATCAACAACTGCAGCGGAAACAGCAAACTATTAGAAGAGTCAAGTAGAGAATGAATTCTACTATCTTCTAAGATTTAAAAGTTCATCATCAATATTTTATCCATGTAACATCAATTAATAATCATCTTTAACCAAATATTCATCTTTGCACTACAGGCAAAAGATATTCATTTGTATCACCAGTCAGTCCTGTTCATCTCAACACCTGTTTATCTTTGCACTACAGGCCAAAGATATTCATCAGGTAATCATACATCTTTGCACTACAGGCCAAAGATATTCAGTAATATCATTATTTAGGACTGAGGATGATGAAAAATATCTTAAAGAAAATGAATCCAGTGAGACAGAAGGACAAGTAGTAGGGCTTCGTATAACAGTTTATTCAAGATCAATAATACTTCATAATAATCAATTATGAAGCAGAATTTAAAAATAAAGATCAAAATATGGATACAATCAAAGATAGTAACCATAATAGACATCTTGCACAAAAAGGGAAAATTTTATTTTTCGGTGAATAGTGTCGTATTCATGAATAGTGCCGTATACGTGAATAATAACCCCGACACAAAAAGTTCCAAATTTGATAAAAAAAACTCATATCAATATTTCAGCATAATGATATTGAAGAAAATAATATCATTTAAGAAGGAAATAATATCCCTTACCTCAAAATATTAGTACTTATGGTCGGAATACCGGTATAAGGCTGAAAGAAACTTGCTCTAATGAATAGAAACTCTCAAAGTATCTAAATACTCACAAAATACACTCAATAATCTAGAGAGAGAAAGAGAGAAAATTTGTTTCTGGTGTGATTTTCAATTCTAACTTAGCCCTCTATTTATAGGAAAATGTTAGCACGCCGAAGCAGACTTAACCTATAACCTGATGGCTTTACCTGCTACTATTCAAGCCTACCACATTTGAATAAAAATTTAAGCACATTTCTTCACCAACCAAGAGTGGGGCCCACTAATTCTAGAATTTTCCACCAAAATGATAAACTCCGAAAATTCAACAATTTCTGAACCAGTCATCTCGTAAATTTCATAATAAATCATACGTTCATTTTTAATGGTTCAAAATTTGTGGACATATACTCAACTTATATATGTATAACATATCCAAAAATTACCACGATCCAACGATCAGATTAAAAATTATAACCCCCGCAAAATATCTCAAAAACTTTTATTTTTAATGCCTCCATTCCGACAAAAATACTGATAAAAACCTCAACATTAACTCCTTCATTTTTAACCACAATAAATATATCCAACATTTATATCCACATAGAATAAATATTTCTTTATCATATGAATCAATAATTAATTATTCACAAATAATATTATAGTATCACATTTATGACAACCAGGCCGTTCCCAGGAAAGAGGGGGCTTTCCAATAAAGATTTCTCCTTACTAGCGCGCAATTAGATGACCAGACCTCTCCTTAGACAGAACTTTCTAGACATTGCCAATAATGCTATCTAATAATATTATTCAAATAATATGAATTATTGTTCTGATAATGGAAAATACTGTGCAGCAATAATTATTGAAACAACAATAATATAAAATATCAACGCAATAATTATTTAATCAATAAAATAAAATTTTGAACAGTAACTACTGTAACAATTTTTGAGTAGTGCCTTCTTACGTAAGAATCAATAATTGGTGCAATACTGTGTGCTACTTTATTTTAACCACCAGGTATTCTAACAGTATTAACGGTAACAACTACGCCGTTAATTATAAACAACTTATAATTGTCGTTTTTTCATCCAATCGCCTTCCGTTATGGGGCCCACACAAGGCTGCGCCGTCGTACGAATATTCCCCGACAGCAAGAATATTCCACGACCAAACGAATATTCACCGACCAAAAATGAATATTTTATAACCACTTGCTTATTTGAAATATTTGAGCATTTTACCCATAACTAACCACATTAATCAAATCAACCCTTTCTATTTCAAAATAATAAATAGAGGAAATTTAATTTCATTTATTAATAAGTTGGGGTCTTACAACCTCCCCTCCTTATGAAATTTCGTCCTCGAAATTGACGTATGTACCTGGTATTTCGAAAAGGTGAGGATACCTCCCTTTCATTTCTGATTCTAACTCCCAAGTCATTTATTCAATAGCATGGTTTCTCCACAAAACCTTAACTTGTGGTATAACCTTCGTGCGTAGAACATGCTCTTTCCTATCCAAGATCTTAACAAGTACCTCCTCGTACGATAAATCTTCGGCTATCTCGTCTAGTTCTAACTCAATTATGTGGTTCGGGTCTTTCACATATTTATGAAGCACAGATATGTGAAAAATATTATGAACACGAGACATGCTTAGAGGTAATGCGAGTCGATATGCCACATTTCCTATTTGGTCAAGAATTTCAAATGGATCAACAAATCGTGGATTGAGCTTTCCTCTCTTCCCAAATCTTGTAACTCCTTTCCATGCTGCAATACGTAACAATACATGATCCCCAATACTAAATTCTACGTCCTTCCGATGAAGATCCGTATAACTCTTTTGTCGATCATGTGACGTTTGTATACGTTGTCGAATCGTTTGGATCTTCTCTGTAGTTATGCGTACCAATTCTGGTTCTAACAACGTTGCTTCACCCACCTCATCCCAACATACTGGAGAACGACACTTTCGTCCATATAAGGCTTCAAATGGAGCCATACCTATACTTGCCTGATAACTGTTATTGTAGGAGAATTCCACCAGTGGCAAGTACTTATCCCAACTTCCTTTGAAATCTAGAACACAGCGTCTTAATAGATCTTCAAGGGTTTGAGTAGTCCTCAATGATTGCCCGTCCGTTTGAGTATGGTATGCTGAACTAAATCGTAAATCTGTGCCCATAGCTTTCTGCAAGCTAACCCAAAATCGTGAAGTGAATCTTGGGTCACGATCTGAAACTATGGATACTGGCATGCCATGCAATCTCATAATCTCATTCACATACATACAAGTAAGACGTTCAAGGGAGTAAGTCTCACGTATAGGAAAGAAATGAGCAGACTTTATTAATCTATCAACAATAACCCAAATCACATCTATGCCTTGAGAAACCTTGGGAAGACCTATAACGAAATCCATGGTAATGTGTTCCCACTTCCATTTCGGGATCTCAAGTGATTGCAATGGACCCTTTGGCACTTGATGCTATGCCTTTACACGTTGACAAGTTAAACACCTCGAGATAAACTCCGCGATCTCTCTTTTCAAATTGCTATACCAAAATGTATGTCGAAGATCATGATACATTTTGGTACTCCCAGGATGGATTGCAAACGGTGTGTTGTGTGCCTCCATCATGATTCTATGCTTCAAGTCAAAATCGTTAGGAACACAAAGTCTGGAGTTGACTCGAAGTATTCCTTCTTCATCGATTCTTGCTTCTGGAATAGCACCTTCTTGCACTTTCTTCTTCATACGCATCAGCTCCATGTCCGTAGCTTGAGCAGCTTTAACTTTATCGATTAAAGTCGGTTCTACTCGTATATTTGATATCATCATGTGGGTACTTGGAGCCTTCATCTCTATCTCCATCCTTTGCAAATGATACAAAATGGGCCTTTGTGTTAACAACATTGCACTCGTACCCGCATATGATCTTCTACTCAATGCGTCAGCTACTACGTTCGCTTTTCCAAGATGATATTGGATGGTATGATCGTAATCTTTCAACAGCTCAAGCCAACGTCGTTGCCGCATGTTGAGTTCCTTTTGGGTGAAGAAATATTTGAGGCTTTTATGATCCGTATAGATCTCCACTTTCTCCCCATACAGGTAGTGTCTCCAAATCTTCAACGCGAAAATGACTGCTGCCAACTCCAAATCATGAGTAGGATAATTCCTCTCATATTCTTTGAGTTGTCGCAAGGCATAAGCTATGACTTTCCCATGTTGTATGAGAACACATCCTAACCCTTTGCCTGAAGCATAGCTGTAGATAACAAATCCATCCGAACCAGATGGTATTGTCAGAACAGGTGCCGAAATGAGTCTCCTCTTAAGTTCTTGAAAACTCTTCTCACAATCCTCGCTCCAATCGAATTTTGTATCCTTCCGAGTCAGCTGAGTTAACGGAGTAGCGATTCTAGAAAATCCTTCCACGAATCTCCGGTAATACCCAGCTAAGCCCAGAAAGCTACGTACTTCGGTCACCGACTTCGGTTGCTCCCAACTTTGTATGGCTTTAATCTTCACCGGGTCGATAGATACTTCATGTTTTGACACCACGTGCCCAATGAATGCTACTTCCTCAAGCCAGAACTCACATTTCTTAAATTTGGCATATAGCTTATTTTCATGAAGCCTTTGTAGTACCAGCTTTAAATGGCGCTCATGATCTTCACGGCTTTTGGAATAGATGAGGATGTCATCAATAAAGACAACATCGAACTGATTTAAATATTCTTTGAATACACGGTTCATCATATCCATGAAGGCAGCAGGAGCATTAGTCAATCCAAATGACATGACTAAGAATTCATAATGCCCGTACCGAGTTCTGAAGGCAGTCTTTGGAATATCCTCAGCTTTAATCTTCAGCTGATGATATCCATAATGAAGATCGATCTTTGAAAAGAATTGTGCTCCCTGCAACTGGTTAAACAGGCCATCAATGCGAGGTAGCGGATACCTATTCTTAATAGTGACATGATTCAATTCTCGGTAGTCGATACAAAGTCGCATACTCCCGTCTTTCTTCTTTACGAATAACACAGGAGCACCCCAAGGAGATATACTAGGATGAATAAAACCGATGTCCATCAACTCCTGTAGTTGAACCTTTAACTCCTGAAGTTCAATAGGAGCCATTCGATATGGGGTTTTAGAAATGGGCTTTGTACCAGGTTCAAGGTCAATAAAGAATTCAACTTCACGTTCTGGGTGTAGACCAGGAAGTTCTTCAGGAAATACATTAGGAAATTCACTAACAACAGAAATATTATTCAAATCTGACATGTTTTTGTTCAAGTCCATAACGTGGGCTATGAAAGCTTGACATCAGTTTTTTAATAAACGAATGGCTTTATGGATTGGTATGACAACGATTGATTTTAGTGGTTTGGTTGCTTGAATTCGCATAACATGTTAGTTAGGAATATGAAAACTAACAACCTTACGAAAACAATCAATTTTGGCATGATGAGTAGTTAACCAATCAATTCCTAAAATCACATCAAAAGCAAGTATCTTTAAAGAGATAACGTCAACAGGTAATGTGATTGTGACAACTTGGATTAAGCAAGATTTATAAACTGTAGATATAATGAAAGTTTCTCCTACCGGAGTCTCCACAGATAGGTCAAAGTCTAATTTCTCCGGAGTCAAGATTAAATATTGAGCACAAGCAGGAGAGATAAAAGAATGGGTAGAACCGGTATCTAATAAGGTATAAACTTCGCAAGAGTTTATGATTAGCTTACCCGTGATTATCTCGTTTGGGTTCCTCGCGTTTTGGGCAGTCACGACAAATGCCCTTCCAGGAACCACCGACTTTGACTTGTCCGAATTAGCCTTCCGAGTCACTATTCCCGTTGAACTTGGTTTCGTAACAATACAATCTTTAGCTATATGACCTTCCTTTCCACAGTTATAACATACCTTGAACTGTTGTGGGCACTTTGGGCTGATGTATCCCTCCTTCCCGCATTTGTAACAAACGACCGGTGTTCGTTCTCCTCCCCTAAAAGCAGTTGATGTTTGTCCTAACGTCTTCACGTTATCATTATTGTACCTTCTCTTCTTGAAATTTCCTCCCGACTCGCTCCTTCTATTATCACGACCACGATTACCACCAGAGTGGTTACCGCTTTTGTCCGAATGTTTTCCTCCCTGCTGGTTTTCATTGCTTCGATGACTGCCGCCACCGGTATGACCCTGGTTGTGGACCCTCGGTTACACATACTCATTATCTCGCTCTAATAATTGAGCCCTATTTACAACATCTAAATATAAAAAAAATTTATGAGAGATAAGATATTGCCGAATCTCAGGTTTTAGACCTCTCAGAATCATCCTTGTCATTCGTTCCTCATTTTCGACTAAATGAGGTGCAAACCTGGATAACTCTGCAAACTTTGCCTCGTACTGCGACACCGTCATGTTGTTTTGTTCCAGTCTGATAAACTCCACCTCCTTCATATGACGAATACTTTCAGGAAAGTACTTGTCATTGAACAGTTTCTGAAATGTTTCCCAGGACATGTTGAGTGCGTCAGGCTGGGTACGCTTCACAGACTCCCACCAGTAGTCTGCCTCACCGCGGAACATAAAGGTGGCGAATGGAACCTTCTGTTCCTCCGTACATCCCAAGACATTGAATATCTTGGTAATTTGCTTGACCCACATTTTCGCCATGATCGGATCCGGCTTTCCCTTAAATTCTGGTGGTCCCAATTTTTTGAACTGCTTGGCTGTGACAAACCGCGCGTTGTTATCATTTCCACCCGTATTCTGCACACGAGTCTCCCTCGTCTGATTTTGCATGAACTGCAAAAAGCTCCTAAACATTCCATCATTCATCGTTTGCTCGGTAACGTTGTTTACAGGAGGAATATTGTCTTCCTGTTGCACGTTTCCCTGGGTGGTGCTCAAAGGTGTCTCCACGGTCTGATTTACTCCATTATTAACGTTCTCAGCTGTCATTCTTAAATACTGTCATAAAACAAGGGTTAATAGTCATGTCATATATTATCCCTATACTCTGACCGACCAAATAAAAACCAAATAAACTTACTCAGGTCATACTAGCGAAGGAATTTCTCGTCTCTCCCCTCCTAGTTCTTGTCTCACATCTCAGCCAGGAATCATATCCCTAAGCTTTGATACCAACTGTGACAACCCCAAAATAGGTATACAACACCCATTTTGAGTCGCCAAATACATGGTACAAAAAGAAAACTACAACTTCAATAATACAATTGTCGTGCAAAATACGACAACACATACTGTGAGTTTAAATACAAATATTGTCTTCCAAACTATATCCACACTCAAATAAGTCCTCATTACAATTATTCAAACACTATTTTACAGAAATAGTGAGGACAGCTAAAACATCTTTCTAGAACCATCACTCCATACCCCGACTAGATCTTGCTATGTTCTCACCTCCTGAGAAGAAAAATGGAACAAAAAGGAAAAGGGTGAGCTCAACTAGCCCACTAAAGAATATTACGACTAAGATAATATACAAAAAATTATCATTAGTATTCAACAGGAAAAAATCTGATAGAATATAATAGACAACAAGTTTTAGATCAACAACTGCAGCGGAAACAGGAAACCATTAGAAGAGTCAAGTAGAGAATGAATTCTACTATTTTCTAAGATTTAAAAGTCCATCATCAATATTTTATCCCTGTAACATCAATTAATAATCATCTTTAACCAAATATTCATCTTTGCACTACAGGCCAAAGATATTCATTTGTATCACCAGTCAGTCATGTTCATCTCAACACCTGTTTATCTTTGCACTACAGGCCAAAGATATTCATCAGGTAATCATACATCTTTGCACTACAGGCCAAAGATATTCAGTAATATCATCATTTAGGACTGATGATGATAAAAAATATTTTAAAGAAAATGAATCCAGTGAGACAGAAGGACAAATAGTAGGGCTTCGTATAACAGTTTATCCAAGATCAATAATACTTCATAATAATCAATTATGAAGCAGAATTTAAAAATAAAGATCAAAACATGGATACAATCAAAGATAATAACTATAATAGACATTTTGGACAAAAAGAGAAAATTTTATTTTTCGGTGAATAGTGTCGTATTCGTGAATAGTGCCGTATACGTGAATAGTAACCCCGACACAAAAAGTTCCAAATTTGATAAAAAAAACTCATATCAATATTTCAGCATAATGATATTGAAGAAAATAATATTATTTAAGAAGGAAATAATATCCCTTACCTCAAAATATTAGTACTTCTGGTCGAAATACCGGTATAAGGCTGAAAGAAACTTGCTCTGATGAATAGAAACTCTCAAAGTATCTAAATATTCACAAAATACACTCAATAATCTAGAGAGAGAAAGAGAGAAAACTTGTTTCTAGTGTGGTTTTCAATTCTAACTTAGCCCTCTATTTATAGGAAAATGTTAGCACGCCGAAGCAGACTTAACCTGCAACCTGATGGCTTTACCTGCTATTATTCAAGCCTACCACATTTGAATAAAAATTTTAGCACATTTCTTCACCAACTAAGAGTGGGGCCCACTAATTCTAGAATTTTCCACCAAAATGATAAACTCTGAAAATTCAACAGTTTCTGAACCAGTCATCTCGTAAAATTCATAATAAATCATACGTTCATTTTTAACAGTTCAAAATTTGTGGACATAAACTCAACTTATATATGTATAACATATCCAAAAATTACCACGATCCAACGGTCGGATTAAAAATTATAACTCCCGTAAAATATCTCAAAAATCCTAATTTTTAATACCTCTATTCCGACAAAAATACTGATAAAAACCTCAACATTAACTCCTTCATTTTTAACCACAATAAATGTATCCAATATTTATATCCACATAGAATAAATATTTCCTTATCATATGAATCAATAATGTGACGCCCCCAAAATAGGTATACAACACCCATTCTGAGTCGCCAAATACATGGTACAGAAAGCAAACTACAACTTCAATAATACAATTGTCGTGTGAAATACGACAACACATACTGTGAGTTAAAATATAAATATTGTCTTCTAGACAATATCCACACTCAAATTAGTCCTCAATACAATTATTCAAACAATATTTTACAGAAATAGTGATGACTGCTAAAATATCTTTCTAGAACCATCACTCCATACCCCGACTAGATCCTGCTAAGTTCTCATCTCCTGAGAAGAAAAATGGAACAAAAAGGAAAAGTGTGAGCTAAACTAGCCCAGTAAATAATATTATGACTAAGATAATATACAACAAATTATCATTAGTATTCAACAGGGAAAAATCTGATAAAATATAATCGACAACAAGTTTTAGATCAACAACATCAGCGGAAACAGCAAACCATTAGAAGAGTCAAGTAGAAAAAGAATTCTACTATCTTCTAAGATTTAAAAGTCCATCATCAACATTTTATCCCTGTAACATCAATTAATAATCATCTTTATCCAAATATTCATTTTTGCACAACAGGCCAAAGATATTCATTTATATCACCTGTCAGTCATGTTCATCTCAACACCTGTTCATCTTTGCACTACAGGCCAAAGATATTCATCAAGTAATCATACATCTTTGCACTACAGGCCAAAGATATTTAGTAATATCATCATTTAGGACTGAGGATGATGAAAAATATCTTAAAGAGAACGAATCCAGTGAGACAAAAGGATAAATAGTAGGGATTCGTATAACAGTTTATCCAAGATCAATAATACTTCATAATAATCAATTGTGAAGCAGAATTTAAAAATAAAGATCAAAACATGGATACAATCAAAGATAGTAACCATAATAGACATCTTGGACAAAAAGGGAAAATTTTATTTTTCGGTGAATAGTGCCGTATTCGTGAATAGTGCCGTATACGTGAATAGTGCCGTATACGTGAATAGTAATCCCGACACAAAAAGTTCCAAATTTAATAAAAACTCATATAAATATTTCAGCATAATGATATTGAAGAAAATAATATCATTAAGAAGAAAATAATATCCCTTACCTCAAAATATCAGTACTACTGGTCGGAATACCGGTATAAGGCTGAAAGAAACTTCCTCTGATGAATAGAAACTCTCAAAGTATCTAAATACTCACAAAATACACTCAATAATCTAGAGAGAGAAAGAGAGAAAACATGTTTCTGGTGTGATTTTCAATTCTAACTTAGCCCTCTATTTATAGGAAAACGTTAGCACGCTGAAGCAGACTTAACCTGCAACCTGATGGCTTTACCTGCTACTATTCCCACCCACCACATTTGAATAAAAATCTCAGCACATTTCTTCACCAACTAAGAGTGGGGCCCACCAATTCTACAATTTTCCATCAAAATGATAAACTCCGAAAATTTAACAATTTCTAAAACCAGTCATCTCGTAAAATTCATAATAAATCATACGTTCATTTTAAACGGTTCAACATTTGTGGACATATACTCAACTTATATATGTATAACATATCCAAAAATTACCACGATCCAACGGTCGGATTAAAAATTATAACCCTCGCAAAATATCTCAAAAACCCTGATTTTTAATACCTCCATTCCGACAAAAATACTGATAAAAACCTCAACATTAACTCCTTCATTTTTAACCACAAAAATATATCCCACATTTATATCCACATAAAATAAATATTTCCTTATCATATGAATCAATAATTAATTATTTACAAATAATATTACAGAATCATATTTATGACAACCAGGCCGTTCCCATGAAAGAGGGGGCTTTCCAATAAGGATTTCTCCTTACTAGCGCGTAATTAGATGATCAAACCTCTCCTTAGACAGAACTTTCTAGACATTGCCAATAATGTTATCTAATAATATTATTCAAATAATATGAATTATTGATCAGATAATAGAAAATATTGTGCAGCAACAATTATTGAAACAATAATAGTATAAAATATCAACGCAGTAATTATTAAATTAATAAAATAAAATATTGAACAATAACTACTGTAATAATTATTGAGTAGTGCCTTCTTACGTAAGAATCAATAATTGGTGCAATATCGTGTGCTACTGTATTTTAACCACCGGGTATTCCAACAGTATTAACGGTAACAACTACGCCATTATTTATAAATAACTTATACTTGTCGTTTTCTTCATCCAATCGCTTTTCGTTATGGGGCCCACACAAGGCTGCGCCGTCGTACGAATATTCCCCGACAGCAAGAATATTCCATGACCAAACGAATATTCCCCGACAAAATGAATATTTTATAACCACTTGCTTATTTTGCAAAATTTGCACATTTCACTCATAACCAAATTATTATATTAAATTAACCCCTTATTATTCACAATAATATTTAGAGAAATTTTGATTTTATTCATTAATAAGCTGGGGTCTTACAACCTCCCCTCCTTATAAAATTTCGTCCTCGAAATTGACGTACGTACCTGATATTTCGAAAAGGTGAGGATACCTCGCTTTCATTTCTGATTCTAACTCCCAGGTCATTTCTTCAATAGCATGGTTTCTCTACAAAACCTTAACTTGTGGTATAACCTTTGTGCGTAGGACATGCTCTTTCCTATCTAAGATCTTAACAGGTACCTCCTCGTACGTTAAATCTTCAGCTATCTCGTATGGTTCTAACTCAATAATGTGGTTCGGGTCTTTAACATATTTACGAAGCATAGATATGTGAAAAACATTATGAACACGAGACATGCTTGGAGGTAATGCGAGTCTATATGCCACATTTCCTATTCGCTCAAGAATCTCAAATGGACCAACAAATCTTGAATTGAGCTTTCCTCTCTTCCCAAATCTTGTAACTCCCTTCCATGATGCAACACGTAACAATACATGATCCCCAATATTAAATTCCACGTCCTTCCGATGAAGATCCGCATAACTCTTTTGTCGATCCTGTGTCGTTTGTATACGTTATCGAATCGTTTGGATCTTCTCTGTAGTCATGCGTACCAACTCTGGTCCCAACAATGTTGCTTCACCCACCTCGTCCCAGCATACTGGAGAACGACATTTTCTTCCATACAACGTCTCGAATGGAGCCACACCTATGCTCGCCTGATAACTGTTGTTGTAGGAGAATTCCACCAATGGTAGGTACTTATCCCAACTCCCTTTGAGATCTAGGACACAAAGTCTTAATAGATCTTCAAGAGTTTGAATAGTCCTCTCTGATTGTCCGTCCGTTTGAGGATGGTATGCCGAACTGAATCGTAAATCCGTGCCCATAGCTTTCTGCAAGCTAACCCAAAATCGTGAAGTGAATCTTGGGTCACGATCCGAAACTATGGATACTGGCATGCCATGCAATCTCACAATCTCGTTCACGTACATACTAGCAAGACGTTCAAGGGAATAAGTCTCACGTATCGGCAAGAAATGAGCGGACTTGGTTAATCTATCAACAATAACCCAAATCGCATCTATGCCTTGAGAAACCTTGGGAAGACCTGTAACGAAATCCATGGTAATGTGTTCCCACTTCCATTTCGAGATCTCAAGTGGTTGCAATGGACCCTTTGGCACTTGATGCTCCGCCTTTACACGTTGACAAGTTAAACACCTCGAGATAAACTCCGCGATCTCTCTTTTCATATTGCTCCACCAAAATGTATGTCGAAGATCGTGATACATTTTGGTACTCCCAAGATGGATTGCAAACGGTGTGTTGTGTGCCTCTATCATGATTCTATGCTTCAAGTCAAAATCGTTAGGAACACAAAGTCTGGAGTTGACTCGAAGTATTCCTTCTTCATCGATTCTTGCTTCTGGAATAGCACCTTCTTGCACTTTCTTCTTCATATGCATCAGCTCCATGTCCGTAGCTTGAGCAGCTTTAACTTTATCGATTAAAGTCGGTTCTACTCGTATATTTGATATCATCATGTGGGTACTTGGAGCCTTCATCTCTATCTCCATCCTTTACAAATGATACAAAATGGGCCTTTGTGTTAACAACATTGCACTCGTACCCGCATATGATCTTCTACTCAATGCGTCAGCTACTACGTTTGCTTTTCCAAGATGATATTGGATGGTATTATCGTAATCTTTCAACAGCTCGAGCCAACGTCGCTGCCGCATGTTGAGTTCCTTTTGGGTGAAGAAATATTTGAGGCTTTTATGATCTGTATAGATCTCCACTTTCTCCCCATACAGGTAGTGTCTCCAGATCTTCAACGCAAAAATGACTGCTGCCAACTCCAAATCATGAGTAGGATAATTCCTCTCATATTCTTTGAGTTGTCGTGAGGCATAGGCTATGACTTTCCCATGTTGCATGAGAACACATCCTAACCCTTTGCCTGAAGCATCGCTGTAGATAACAAATCCATCCGAACCAGATGGTATTGTCAGAACAGGTGCCGAAATGAGTCTCTTCTTGAGTTCTTGGAAACTCTTCTCGCATTCCTCACTCCATACGAATTTTGTATCTTTCCGAGTCAGCTGAGTTAACGGAGTAGCGATTCGAGAAAATCCTTCCACAAATCTCCGATTATAATCAGCTAAGCCCAGAAAGCTACGTACTTCGGTTACCGACTTCGGTTGCTCCCAACTTTGTATGGCTTCAATCTTCGCCGGGTCGACAGATACTCCATGTTTTGACACCACGTGCCCAAGGAATGCTACTTCCTCAAGCCAGAACTCGCATTTCTTCAATTTGGCATATAGCTTATTTTCACGAAGCCTTTGCAGTACCAGCTTCAAATGGCGCTCATGATCTTCACGGCTTTTGGAATAGATGAGGATGTCATCAATAAAGACAACAACGAACTGATCTAAATATTCTTTGAATACACGGTTCATCATATCCATGAAGGCAGCAGGAGCATTAGTCAATCCAAAAGACATTACTAAGAATTCATAATGCCCGTACCGAGTTCTGAAGGCAGTCTTTGGAATATCCTCAGTTTAATCTTCAGCTGATGATATCCAGAACGAAGATCGATCTTTGAAAAGAATTGTGCTCCTTGCAACTGGTCAAACAGGTCATCAATGCGAGGTAGCGGATACCTATTCTTGATGGTGACATGGTTCAATTCTCGATAGTCAATACAAAGTCGCATACTCCCGTCTTTCTTCTTTACGAATAAAACAGGAGCACCCCAAGGAGACGTACTAGGACGAATAAAACCGATGTCCAACAACTCCTGTAGTTGGACTTTTAACTCCTGAAGTTCAATAGGAGCCATTCGATATGGGTTTTAGAAATGGGCTTTGTACCGGGTTCAAGGTCAATAAAGAATTCAACTTCACGTTCTGGGGGTAGACCAGGAAGTTCTTCAGGAAATACATCGGAAATTCTCTAACAATAGAAATATTATTCAAATCTGACTTGTCTTTGTTCAAATCCATAACATGGGCTAAGAAAGCTTGACATCCGTTTTTCAATAAACGAATAGCTTTGTGGCTTGATATGACAGTGACTGATTTTAGTGGTTTAGTAGTTTGAATTCGTATGACAGGTTGGTTAGGAATATGAAAACTAACAACCTTACGAAAACAATCAATTTTAGCATGATGAGTGGTTAACCAATCAATTCCTAAAATCACATCAAAAGCAAGTATCTTTAAAGAGATAAGATCAACAGGTAATGTGATAGTGCCAACTTGGATCATGCAAGATTTATAAACTGTAGATGTAACGAAGGTTTCACCCAACGGAGTTTCAACAGATAAGTTAAAGTCCAATTTCTCCGGAGTCAAGTTTAAACGTTGAGCACAAGCAGGAGAGATAAAAGAATGGGTAGAACCGGTATCTAGTAAAGTATAAACTTCGCAAGAATTCAAGATTAGCTTACCCGTGATCACCTCGTTCGGGTTTCTCGCGTTTTGGCCAGTCACGACAAACGCCCTTCCAGGAACCGCTGATTTCGACTTATCCGGGATAACTTTTGGAGTCACCATCCCCGCTGAACTTGGTTTTGCTACAGAACACTCTCGAGCTATATGACCCTCCTTTCCACAGTTATAACATACCTTGGATTGTTGTGGGCAGTTTGGGCTGATATGTCCCTCTTTCCCACATTTGTAACATACGACCGGTGGTCGTTCTCCTCCCCTAGAAACAGTTGATGTTTGTGCTGACGTCTTCACGTTATCATTGTTGTACCTTCTCTTCTTGAAATCTCCTCCAGACTCGCTCCTTCTATTATCACGACCACGATTACCACCAGAGTGGTTACCGCTTTTGTCCAAATATTTTCCTCCCTGCTGGTTTTCATTGCTTTGATGATTGCCGCCACCGGTATGACCCTGGTTGTGGCCCCTCGGTTGCACATACTCATTATCTCGCTCTAATAATTGAGCCCTGTTTACAACATCTGAAAATAAAGAAAATTTATGAGAGATAAGATATTGCCGAATCTCGGGTTTTAGACCTCTCGAAAACATCCTTGTCATTCGTTCCTCATTTTCGACCAAATGAGGTGCAAACCTGGATAACTCTGCAAACTTCGCCTCGTACTGGGACACCGTCATGTTGTTTTGTTCCAGTCTGATAAAATCCACCTCCTTCATATGACGAATACTTTCAGGAAAGTACTTGTCATTGAACAGTTTTTGAAATGTTTCCCAGGACATGTTGAGTGCGTCAGGCTGGGTACGCTTCACAGACTCCCACCAGTAGTCTGCCTCACCGCGGAACATAAAGGTGGCGAATGGAACCTTCTGTTCCTCCGTGCATCCCAAGACATCGAATATCTTGGTAATTTGCTTGACCCACGTTTCCGCCATGATCGGATCCGGCTTTCCCTTAAATTCTGGTGGTCCCAATTCTTTGAACTGCTTAGCTGTGACAAACCGCGCGTTATTATCATTTCCACCCGTATTCTGCACACGAGTCTCCCTCGTCTGATTTTGCATGAACTGCAAAAAGCTCCTAAACATTCCATCATTCATCGTTTGCTCGGTAACGTTGTTTACAGGAGGAATATTGCCTTCCTGTTGCACGTTCCCCTGGGTGGTGATCAAAGGTGTCTCCACGGTCTGATTTACTCCATTATTAACGTTCTCAGCTGCCATTCTTAAATACTGCCATAAAACAAGGGTTAATAGTCATGTCATATATTATCCCTATACTCTGACCGACCAAATAAACACCAAATAAACTTAGTCAGGTCATACTAGCGAAGGAATTCCCCGTCTCTCCCCTCCTAGTTCTTGTCTCACATCTCAGCCAGGGATCATATCCCTAAGCTCTGATACCAACTGTGACGCCCCCAAAATAGGTATACAACACCCATTCTGAGTCGCCAAATACATGGTACAAAAAGAAAACTACAACTTCAATAATACAATTGTCGTACAAAATACGACAACACATACTGTGAGTTTAAATACAAATATTGTCTTCTAGACAATATCCACACTCAAATAAGTCTTCATTACAATTATTCAAACACTATTTTACAAAAATAGTGAGGATAGCTAAAACATCTTTCTAGAACCATCACTCTATACCCCGACTAAATCCTGCTATGTTCTCACCTCCTGAGAAGAAAAATGGAACAAAAAAGAAAAGGGTGAGTTCATCATCAATATTTTATCCATGTAACATCAATTAATAATCATCTTTAACCAAATATTCATCTTTGCACTACAAGCAAAAGATATTAATTTGTATCACCAGTCAGTCATGTTCATCTCAACACCTGTTTATCTTTGCACTACAGGCCAAAAATATCCATCAAGTAATCATACATCTTTGCACTGCAGGCCAAAGATATTTAGTAATATCATCATTTAGGACTGAGGATGATGAAAAATATCTTAAAGAGAACGAATCCAGTGAGACAGAAGGACAAATAGTAGGTATAAGTATAACAGTTTATCCAAGATCAATAATACTTCATAATAATCAATTGTGAAGCAGAATTCAAAAATAAAGATCAAAACATGGATACAATCAAAGATAGTAACCATAATAGACATCTTGGACAAAAAGGGAAAATTTTATTTTTGGTGAATAGTGCCGTATTCGTGAATAGTGCCGTATACGTGAATAGTGCCGTATACGTGAATAGTAACCCCGACACAAAAAGTTTCAAATTTGATAAAAACTCATTCAATATTTCAGCATAATGATATTGAAGAAAATAATATCATTAAGAAGAAAATATTATCCCTTACCTCAAAATATCAGTACTTCTGGTCGGAATACCGGTATAAGGCGGAAAGAAACTTGCTCTGATGAATAGAAACTCTCAAAGTATCTAAATACTCACAAAATACACTCAATAATCTAGAGAGAGAAAGAGAGAAAACTTGTTTCTGGTGTGATTTTCAATTCTAACTTAGCCCTCTATTTATAGGAAAATGTTAGCACGGAAGCAGACTTGACCTGCAACCTGATGGCTTTACCTGCTACTATTCCCACCCACCACATTTGAATAAAAATCTCAGCACATTTCTTCACCAACCAAGAGTGGGGCCCACCAATTCTAGAATTTTCCATCAAAATGATAAACTCCGAAAATTCAACAATTTCTGAACCAGTCATCTCGTAAAATTCATAATAAATCATACGTTCATTTTTAACGGTTCAAAATTTGTGGACATATACTCAACTTATATATGTATAACATATCCAAAAATTACCACGATCCAACGGTCGGATTAAAAATTATAACCCCCGCAAAAAATCTCAAAAATCCTGATTTTTAATACCTCCATTCCGACAAAAATACTGATAAAAACCTCAACATTAACTCATTCATTTTTAACCACAAAAATATATCCCTCATTTATATCCACATAAAATAAATATTTCTTATCATATGAATCAATAATTAATTATTCACAAATAATATTACAGACTCACATTTATGACAACCAGGCCGTTCCCAGGAAAGAGGGGGCTTTCCAATAAGGATTTCTCCTTACTGGCGCGCAATTAGATGACCAAACCTCTCCTTAGACAGAACTTTCTAGACATTGCCAATAATGTTATCTAATAATATTATTCAAATAATATGAATTATTGATCTGATAATGGAAAATACTGTGCAGCAACAATTATTGAAACAATAATAATATAAAATATCAACGCAGCAATTATTGAATCAATAAAATAAAATATTGAACAATAACTACTGTAATAATTATTGAGTAGTGCCTTCTTACGTAAGAATCAATAATTGGTGCAATACTGTGTGCTACTGTATTTTAACCACCGGGTATTTCAACAGTATTAACGGTAACAACTACGCCGTTATTTATAAATAACTTATACTTGTCATTTTCTTCATCCAATCATTTTTCGTTATGGGGCCCACACAAGGCTGCGCCGTCGTACGAAAATTCCCCTACAGCAAGAATATACCACCACCAAACGAATAATCCCCGATAAAATGAATATTTTATAACCACTTGCTTATTTTATAAAATTTGCACATTTCACCCATAACCAAAGTATTATATCAAATTAACCCCTTATTATTCACAATAATATTTAGAGAAAATTTGATTTTATTCATTAATAAGCTGGGGTCTTACAACTAATTAATTATTCATAAGTAATATTACAGAATCATATTTATGACAACTAGGCCGTTCCCAAGAAAGAGGGGCCTTTCCAATAAGGATTTCTCCTTACTAGCGCGTAATTAGATGACCAAACCTCTCCTTAGACAGAACTTTCTAGACATTGCCAATAATGCTATCTAATAATATTATTCAAATAATATGAATTATTATTCTGATAATAGAAAATACTGTGCAACAACAATTATTGAAATAACAATAATATAAAATATCAACGCAGCAATTATTGAATCAATATAATAAAATATTAAACAGTAACTATTGTAACAATTATTGAGTAGTGCCTTCTTACGTAAGAATCAATAATTGGTGCAATACCGTGTGCTACTGTATTTTAATCACCAAGTATTCCAACAGTATTAACGGTAACAACGACGCCGTTAATTATAAACAACTTATAATTGTCGTTTTTTTTCATCTAATCGCTTTCCGTTATGGGGCCCACACAAGGCTGCGCCGTCGTACGAATATTTCCCGACAGCAAGAATATTCCACGACCAAACGAATATTCACCGACCAAAAATGAATATTTTATAACCACTTGCTTATTTGAAATATTTAAGCATTTTACCCATAACTAACCATATTAATCAAATCAACCCTTTCTATTTGAAAATAATAAATAGAGGAAATTTAATTTCATTTATTAATAAGTTGGGTTCTTACAACCTCCCCTCCTTATGAAATTTCGTCCTCGAAATTGACGTACGTACCTGGTGTTTCGAAAAGGTGAGGATACCTTGCTTTCATTTATGATTCCAACTCCCAAGTCATTTCTTCAATAGCATGGTTTCCCCATAAATCCTTAACTTGTGGTATAACCTTCGTGCGTAGAACATGCTCTTTCCTATCCAAGATCTTAATAAGTAACTCCTCGTACGTTAAATCTTCGGCTATCTCGTCTGGTTCTAACTCAATTATGTGGTTCGGGTCTTTCACATATTTACGAAGCACATATATGTGAAAAATATTATGAACACGAGACATGCTTGGAGGTAATGCGAGTCAATATGCCACATTTCCTATTCGGTCAAGAATTTCAAATGGACCAACAAATCGTGGATTGAGCTTTCCTCTCTTCCCAAATCTTGTAACTCCTCAATATGGTGCAACACGTAACAATACATGATCCCCAATACTAAATTCTGCATCCTTCCGATGAAGATCCGCATAACTCTTTTGTCGATCTTGTGACGTTTGTATACGTTGTCGAATCGTTTGGATCTTCTCTATAGTTATGCGTACCAATTCTGGTTCCAACAACGTTGCTTCACGCACCTCGTCCCAGCATACTAGAGAACGACACTTTCGTCCATACAAGGCTTCAAATGGAGCCATACCTATACTTGCCTGATAACTGTTGTTGTAGGAGAATTCCACCAGTGGCAAGTACTTATCCCAACTTCCTCTGAAATCTAGAACACAGAGTCTTAATAGATCTTCAAGGGTTTGAATAGTCCTCTCTGATTTCCCGCCCGTTTTGAGGATGGTATGCTGAACTGAATCGTAAATATGTGCCCATAGTTTTCTGTAAGCTAACCCAAAATCGTGAAGTGAATCGTGGGTCACGATCCGAAACTATGGATACTGGCATACCATGCAATCTCACAATTTCATTCACATACATACGAGCAAGACGTTCAAGGGAATAAGTCTCACGTATAGGCAAGAAATGAGCAGACTTAGTTAATCTATCAATAATAACCCAAATCGCATCTATACCTTCAGAAACTTTGGGAAGACCTGTAACGAAATCCATAGTAATGTGTTCCCACTTCCATTTTGGGATCTCAAGTGGTTGCAATGGACCCTTTGGCACTTGATGCTCTGCCTTTACACGTTGACAAGTTAAACACCTCGAGATAAACTCCGTGATCTCTCTTTTCATATTGCTCCACCAAAATGTATGTCGAAGATCATGATACATTTTGGTACTCCCAAGATGGATTGCAAACGGTGTGTTGTGTGCCTCCATCATGATTCTATGCTTCTAGTCAAAATCATAGGAACACAAAGTGTGGAGTTGACTCAAAGTATTCCTTCTTCATCGATTCTTGCTTCTGTAATAGCACCTTCTTGCACTTTCTTCTTCATACGCATCAGCTCCAAGTCCGTAGCTTGAGCAGCTTTAACTTTATCGATTAAAGTCGATCCTACTCGTATATTTGATATCATCATGTGGGTACTTGGAGCCTTCATCTCTATCTCCATCCTTTGCAAATGATACAAAATGGGCCTTTGTGTTAACAACATTGCACTCGTACCCACATATGATCTTCTACTCAATGCGTCAGCTACTACGTTTGCTTTTTCAGGATGATATTGGATGGTATGATCATAATCTTTCAACAACTCAAGCCAACGTCATTGCCTCATGTTGAGTTTCTTTTGGGTGAAGAAATATTTGAGGCTTTTATGATCCGTATAGATCTCTACTTTCTCCCCATATAGGTAGTGTCTCCAAATCTTCAACGCGAAAACGACTGCTGCCAACTCCAAATCATGAGTAGAATAACTCCTCTCATATTTTTTGAGTTGTTGCAAGGCATAGGCTATGACTTTCTCATGTTGCATGAGAACACATCCTAACCCTTTGCCTGAAGCATCGCTGTAGATAACAAATCCATCCGAACCAGATGGTATTGTCAGAACAGGTGCCGAAATGAGTCTCCTCTTAAGTTCTTGAAAACTCTTCTCACAATCCTCGCTCCAACCAAATTTTGTGTCCTTCCGAGTCAACTGAGTTAAAGGAGTAGCGATTCTAGAAAATCCTTCTACGAATATCCGGTAATCCCCAGCTAAGCCCATAAAGCTACGTACTTCGGTCACCGACTTCGGTTGCTCCCAACTTTGTATGGCTTTAATCTTCGCCGGGTAGACAAATACTCCATGTTTTGACACCACGTGCCCAAGGAATGCTACTTCCTCAAGCCAGAACTCGCATTTCTTCAATTTGGCATATAGCTTGTTTTCACGAAGCCTTTGCAGTACCAGCTTTAAATGGCGCTCATGATCTTCACAGCTTTTGGAATAGATGAGGATGTCATTAATAAAGACAACAACGAACTGATTTAAATATTCTTTGAATACACGGTTCATCATATCCATGAAGGCAGCAGGAGCATTAGTCAATCCAAAAGACATGACTAAGAATTCATAATGCTCGTACCGAGTTCTAAAGGCAGTCTTTGTAATATCCTCAGTTTTAATCTTCAGCTGATGATATCCAGAACGAAGATCGATCTTTGAAAAGAATTGTGCTCCTTGCAACTGGTCAAACATGTCATCAATGCGAGGTAGCGGATACCTATTCTTGATAGTGACATGATTCAATTCTCGGTAGTCGATACAAAGTCGCATACTCCCGCCTTTCTTCTTTACAAATAACACAGGAGCACCCCATGGAGATGTACTAGGACGAATAAAACCATTGTCCAACAACTCCTGAAGTTGAACCTTTAACTCCTGAAGTTCAATAGGAGCCATTCGATATGGGGTTTTAAAAATGGGCTTTGTACCACGTTCAAGGTCAATAAAAAATTCAACTTCACGTTCTAGGGGTAGACTGGGAAGTTCTTCAGGAAATACGTCAGGAAATTCACTAACAACTGAAATATTATTCAAATCTGACGTGTTTTTGTTCAAGTCCATAACATGGGCTATGAAAGCTTGACATCCATTTTTCAATAAACGAATGGCTTTATGGCTTGGTATGACAGCGATTGATTTTAGTTATTTAGTTGCTTGAATTAGCATAACAGGTTGTTTAGGAATATGAAAACTAACAACCTTACGAAAATAATCAATTTTGGCATGATGAGTAGTTAACTAATCAATTTCTAAAATCACATCAGAAGCAAGTATCTTTAAAGAGATAAGGTCAACAGGTAATGTGATTGTGCCAACATGGATTAAGCAAGATTTATAAACTATAGATGTAATGAAAGTTTCTCCCAACGGAGTCTCCACAGATAGGTCAATGTCTAATTTCTCTGGAGTCAAGTTTAAACGTTGAGCACAAGTAGGAGAGATAAAAGAATGGATAGAACCGGTATTTAATAAGGTATAAACTTAGCAAGAGTTTATGATTAGCTTACCCGTGATCACCTTGTTTGGGTTCCTCGCGTTTTGGGCAGTCACGACTAACGCCCTTCCAGGAACCACCGACTTTAACTTGTTCGGAACAGCCTTTGGAGTCACTATCCCCGTTGCACTTGATTTCGTAACAAGACAATCTTTAGCTATATGACCTTCCTTTCCACAGTTACAACATACCTTGAACTGTTGTGGGCAGTTTGGGCTGATGTGTCCTTCCTTCCCGCATTTGTAACAAACGACCGGTGTTCGTTCTCCTCCCCTAAAAGCAGTTGATGTTTGTCCTTACGTCTTCACATTATCATTATTGTACCTTCTCTTCTTGAAATCTCCTCCCGACTCGCTCCTTCTATTATCACGACCACAATTACCACCAGAGTGGTTACTGCTTTTGTCCGAATGTTTTCCTCCCTGCTAGTTTTCATTGCTTCGATGACTGCCGCCACCGGTATGACCCTAGTTGTGGTCCCTCGGTTGCACATACTCATTATCTCGCTCTAATAATTGAGCCATGTTTACAACATCTAAATATAAAGAAAATTTATGAGAGATAAGATATTGCCGAATCTCGGGTTTTAGACCTCTCAGAAACATCCTTGTCATTCGTTCCTCATTTTCGACCAAATGAGGTGCAAACCTGGATAACTCTGCAAACTTCGCCTCGTACTAGGACACAGTCATGTTGTTTTGTTCCAGTCTGATAAACTCCACCTCCTTCATATGACGAATACTTTCAGGAAAGTACTTGTCATTGAATAGTTTCTAAAATATTTCCCAGGACATGTTGAGTGCGTCAGGCTGGGTACGCTTCACAGACTCCCAATAGTAGTCTGCCTCACCGCGGAACATAAAGGTGGCGAATGGAACCTTCTGTTCCTCCGTGCATCCCAAGACATTGAATATCTTGGTAATTTGCTTGACCAACGTTTCCGCTATGATCGGATCCGGCTTTCCCTTAAATTCTGGTGGTCCCAATTCTTTGAACTGCTTGGATGTGACAAACCGCGTGTTGTTATCATTTTCACCCGTATTCTGCGCACGAGTCTCCTTCGTCTGATTTTGCATGAACTACAAAAAGCTCCTAAACATTCCATCATTCATCGTTTGCTCGGTAACGTTGTTTACAGGAGGAATATTATCTTCCTGTTGCACGTTCCCCTTGGTGGTGATCAAAGGTGTCTCCACGGTCTGATTTACTCCATTATTAACGTTCTCAGCTGTCATTCTTAAATACTGCCATAAAACAAGAGTTAATAGTCATGTCATATATTATCCGTATATACTCTGACCGACCAAATAAAAACCAAATAAACTTAGTCAGGTCATACTAGCGAAGGAATTCCCCGTCTCTCCCCTCTTAGTTCTTGTCTCACATCTCAGCCAGAGATCATATCCGTAAGCTTTGATACCAACTGTGACAACCCCAAAATAGGTATACAACACCCATTCTGAGTAACCAAATACATAGTACAAAAAGTAAACTATAACTTCAATAATACAATTGTCGTGCAAAATACGACAACACATACTGTGAGTTTAAATACAAATATTGTCTTCTAGACAATATCCACACTCAAATAAGTCCTCATTACAATTATTCAAACACTATTTTACAGAAATAGTGAGGACATCTAAAACATCTTTCTAGAACCATCACTCCGTGCCCCGACTAGATCCTGCTATGTTCGGGTGAGCTCAACTAGCCCAGTAAAGAATATTATGACTAAGATAATATACAACAAATTATCATTAGTATTCAACAGGGAAAAATCTGATAGAATATAATCGACAACAAGTTTAGATCAACAACTGCAGCGAAAACAGCAAATCATTAGAAGAGTCAAGTAGAGAATGAATTCTACTATCTTCTAAGATTTAAAAGTCCATCATCAATATTTTATCCCTGTAACATCAATTAATAATCATCTTTAACCAAATATTCATCTTTGTACTACAAGTCAAAGATATTCATTTGTATCACCAGTCAGTCATGTTCATCTCAACACCTGTTCATCTTTGCACTACAGGACAAAGATATTCATCATGTAATCATACATCTTTGCACTACAGGCCAAAGATATTCAGTAATATCATCATTTAGGACTGAGGATGATAAAAAATATCTTTAAAAAATGAATTCAGTGAGACAAAAGGATAAATAGTAGGGCTTCGTATAACAGTTTATCCAAGATCAATAATACTTCATAATAATCAATTGTGAAGCATAATTTAAAAATAAAGATCAAAACATGGATACAATCAAAGATAGTAACCATAATAGACATCTTGGACAAAAAGAGAAAATTTTATTTTTCGGTGAATAGTGTCGTATTCGTGAATAGTGCCGTAAACGTGAATAGTAACCCCGACACAAAAAGTTTCAAATTTGGTAAAAAAACTCATATCAATATTTCAGCATAATGATATTGAAGAAAATAATATCATTTAAGAAGGAAATAATATCCCTTACCTCAAAATATCAGTACTTTTGGTCGGAATACCGATATAAGGCTGAAAGAAACTTGCTCTGATGAATAGAAACTCTCAAAGTATCTAAATACTCACAGAATACACTCAATAATCTAGAGGGAGAAAGAGATAAAACTTATTTCTGGTGTGATTTTTAATTCTAAATTAGCCCTCTATTTATAGGAAAATGTTAGCACGTCGAAGCAGACTTAACCTGCAACCTGATGGCTTTACCTGCTACTATTCAAACCTACCACATTTGAATAAAAATTTCAGCACATTTCTTCACCAACCAAGAGTGGGGCCAACCAATTCTAGAATTTTCCACCAAAATGATAAACTCCTGAAATTCAACAATTTCAGAACCAGTCATCTCGTAAAATTCATAATAAATCATATGTTCATTTTTAACGGTTCAAATTTATGGGCATATACTCTACTTATATATGTATAACATATCCAAAAATTACCATGATCCAACGGTCGGATTAAAAATTATAACCCCCGCAAAATATCTCAAAAACCCTGATTTTTAATACCTCAATTCCGACAAAAATACTGATAAATACCTCAACATTAACTCCTTCATTTTTAACCACAATAAATATATATCCAACATTTATATCCACATAGATTAAATATTTCCTTATCATATGAATCAATAATTAATTATTCACAAATAATATTACAGAATCATATTTATGACAACCAGGCCGTTCCCAGGAAAGAGGGGGCTTTCCAATAAGGATTTCTCCTTACTAGCGCGCAATTAGATCACCAAACTTCTCCTTAGACATAACTTTCTAGACATTGCAAATAATGCTATCTAATAATATTATTCAAATAATATGAATTATTGATTTGATGATGGAAAATACTGTGCAGCAACAATTATTGAAACAACAATAATATAAAATATCAACGCAGCAATTATTGAATCAATAAAATAAAATATTGAACAGTAATTACTGTAACAATTATGGAGTAGTGCCTTCTTATGTAAGAATCAATAATTGGTGCAATACCGTGTGCTACTGTATTTTAATCACCAGGTATTCTAACAGTATTAACGGTAACAACTACGCCGTTAATTATAAACAACTTATACTTGTCATTTTCTTCATCCAATCGCTTTCCGTTATGGGGCGCACACAAGGCTACGCCGTCGTATGAATATTCCCCGACAACAAGAATATTCCACGACCAAACGAATATTCACCGACCAAAAATGAATATATTTTATAACCACTTGCTTATTTGAAATATTTGCGCATTTTACCCATAACTAACCACATTAATCAAATCAACCCTTTCTATTTCAAAATAATAAATAGAGAAAATTTAATTTCATTTATTAATAAGTTGGGGTCTTACACTAAGTGTTTTATTTCACAACACTTGTCTAACTTTCATTATGTATACTAAACTATCACATAACATGTTCTTGATTTACTAATCATTTTTGCAACTTTGAACCTACTAACCACAATTCACTATGTTATGTTAACCTTAACATTACCCATTTAACATGCTAACATAATTTCAGACCATGTTATGATGCTTTCCTAAATCTGCAGCAACAACAGAAGCCAGAATCTCAAACCAGGGTATGGCGCAGCTGTGCCATACAAAGGCCTGGGACCGGCGTAGCTGCGCCGGCGCAGCTACACTATTTTTTACCGTTTTTTGCTCAGACAGATGAAGAGAAGGCTAATGAACAGTAGCCGACTTTAGCCCAACAAACTCAAATTTCACCCACCAAACAGTGATATCAACACGTTAAATAAATATACAACCATCATAAATATGTTTGCTAACATTTACAACCACTTAGCATAATTTATCAACAACTAAAACTATTTTAATTTCTCAATTTCATGTTTTTCATATAAAACTCAGTTTTTGATATTCATCCCAAAAACCATCACTGTGAATTCATTATTTGTTCAAATCACTCCATTCAAATTACGATATGCTCGTATCTCATTGAACTAACCTATACAAACTTCAATTTATAACTTCACATACTAATTGGCCACTAAAATTAATACTTACATAGCTACATATGAAAACATTTATATTGGCAAAAATTTTCTACTATTAACTGTAATTAGCATACGAATTCTAGTTAATCCATAAACTGTAGTATTCTAAATTACATATAAATTGCAACAACTCAGTTTCTACAATAAGCAAAGAAAATTTGGATTCACAGAGTATATAGAATTTTGCCGTTAAACACATATACATGCTTAAAATATAGAGATTATGGAACATACCTTTAATTTGTTAATACAATCGCTGCTAATTACTGGAATTGCTGTGAAAATTCTTAAGACTCTCTCAATTCCCTCACAACTTCTCTCTCAATTTTCTCTAAAGCTCTCTAGGCTAGCAAACTAAGTTATGCGCAAAAACCAACTGAATAAAAAGCGTAAACAAAAGAAACTGATACACCTTAATAATACTACTAAATGTCAATTCAGTTACTAACGTATATAACATAAATATATTTTATTATTTTAATTTATTTTATTTGTTTATTTTAAATTTCAAATATTATAAATACCAAAAGCCATATGGCTTGTTTGACAAACCATTTAACTTTAAAGAATTAAAATACTTAAGTCTTGTTTGGTAAAACTGAATTAAACCCTTTTTAATTTATTTTAATAAACACTTTAGTTTATAATTATAATCACATACCATATTTTAATTAAATATAACATTTTAGCAAATATCAGAAAATTATAATTTCTATTATAACTTTATTTACTAATTTAATATATCATCTAAATTATTAAATCAAAACAACAATATAACATCTCATGTTATTTCTACAGCTCTCTAAATTATAAATTAATTTAATTTAGAAAAATTCCCTATTAAATTTAGATTCATAAATATTTACTAACAACCACCACATCAATAAAATATTTATTTCATCAATTCAACAATAGACACATCAAATAAATATTTATATTATTCGATAAATATTAATATTACAATTTGAAATTTTTGATCGTTACAGTGCCCTCCCAATTGGGCTAAGAGTTGGGCCAATCAATTAATTATTTAGGCTAGAAATTCTAATTCTTTAGGCTTGTAATTCAACATAGTTTATACTTTTAAATTTTTTTATATACCACTATTCTCTTATATTATAACTCATTAGGTTATTAATTATCATACCTAATATATGTATTAGGATTCATAACTTTAATCTTATTTCTCTTTACCAAATAAATGTATACACATTCATAGTACATATTTATTCAATCACATGCATAATTCACATATGTCATAACATATCCCTCTAGTGTATTAACTTAATAGCCCTACTTGACTTAATAAGTTATAAACACTCACATATTCATCAATACAATTATTATAACTGTATCTTCTACCGAATCCCTATTCGTAACTAGGGTTAAAAATTTTATTCTCTATTAAGCACAACTCTACACGTATTTCTCAGTCAATACACAAATTGACCACTTCTCTAGACTAGTATCAAAGATACTCAGCACAATATTGATAATCAATATCAATATTAAATAAAATAAATTATTCGTAAAATTTAAATTATTCAAAATATCGGGCTATCACATTTAACTCGAAAAACGTTGATTTTCGAGGGAGATTAGTCTCAATTGGCATTCTAGAGTTGCAGACTCAAAAATGACCAAATTCTGACTAAGAACGAAGAAACGAGCTATGAACGTTCACGAACGTTTATCGTTTTTGTAAAGAGTGAACTAAAAGGTGAATTCCGTGTTAACAGATTCAAAAAAAGTAAAATTCTTGCATGAACACTTAGAGCATGTAATTTGTGAGCTAACGACTTTCGAATGAGCCAATTCAGACTTATAACGAAGAAGTTATGAGCCCGGGAATCTCACGTAAGAAATTGCCTGTCAAATTTGTCTGGTGCTGAGGACTGGCGTCGCCGCGCCAGTAAAGGCACAATAAGTGGGACCACAGCGCCAATCATGTCTATGATCTACTAAAGTATCGCATTGCAGCGCGACAGTTAACACTAAGACTCGCGTCACAACGCCGAGTCCGGACCTTAGCCACTGCAGAGTGGTGCCGCAGCGCGGCATAGAGAAGAGAAGCTGGCGCCGCAGCACTAACACTTGACCAAGCATATAAATGAAGGTTTATAAACATAGAAAGGAAATTGGTTGATTAGTAATGAACTAATACATTAATAAACCTAAAGTAACATCAATTAGAATGATGAAAACCTTAAGTTAACAACTAAAGGTTGAAGATAACTTACTCAAACGTGAATGTAAGAACAAGGTAATGCGATAACTTAAACCAATGTTAAACAATCTAATGAACAATTAGATTAAGAAGAATGGTAAGATACGTTAGGAACCATACATGATTATATATGACCTAATGTGGTACATTATGTGATCATGTAATATAGATACTCTAAAGACTCAAAGGAAAAGTATAATAACAGTAGCAGATGCTAAAGGAAAGTATTCTGACCCTTGTCTAAATTGTTTGGACAAACTTTGTAATTCATGTACCTTACGCATGAATTGATGTATAATGAAGTTGAAGCCAATTCCTTAGGCTAGACTTAAGATGTTTTATGGATTTCTTATAATCTATCGAACTATTGTAAATGTTGTTAAGTTTTGCCAAACTATTTGGTATGGTTTTCAAAAGAAAACTGAGTATGCATAAACAAATATTTTGTCGTCAAACGATAGGAACTTAAGGTTGCCAAACCTTAAACGTACATACGTTTAAAGAAAGTAGTGTTGTACAACATAGAGTACTATAGGCTGATCACCTAGATGTGCTCGTAAGATATGCCGAACTTACGGACTTGGTGTCGGGTTATCCTTTTCAAAGAAAGAACGAAATGCTCAAGGTCTTGGACCGATATTAATATTTAATGAATAGTGTTCATTTTGAAACGTTTTAAAGAAAAGAGAAGTGCTATTTTGAATTATCGATAGTACTTCATAACTATTGTTCAGTTATTGAAGATATACGATTTGTATGTTTCAAGCAAATTGTTAAATGAAATTAGCATACTTGTTAAGCTAGTTATGCTCATTCTTGTTTGAACCATATGAATGCAGCTATGACCGAAAGGACCGAATTATCCGGTAAAGATAAAGGGAAGGCTAACGTGAACCTATAGATTACTTTTGTAATAGTATAGGTTGAATGTTGTTATTATTTGATATTATGACAAGAATAAATGTAATGGTTATAAAGAACATGTGGAATGGTAATATTGTTTAGAATATATATATATATATATATATATATATATATATATAACATATTCGTTCTTTTAAGGCTTTTCAATTGAATGTATGTGTGAACTGTAGCACCGTGTAGCACCATATGTCGGGTTAGAAGATACCCATATTTGGGAGCGTCACAGGTTGGTATCAAAGCCTTAGGTTATAAAACTTAAGGGGGGAAGGAACCTTAAGTCATAACCTTAAGAAAAGTTAAAGAAGTAAAAGATGAAGTTAACCCTAAAAATGCATTAAATGTGATATGTGTTTTTATTATTCTACTGACGTGTACTAATCAAACTAAATTATTTTGTTGTATATGTCAAGAAAAAACAAAATGTATAGGGATATACATGTTGTAAGTGAGGAATCGGTGAACCAAATAGAGATCTTACCAAACCCTATAGTAGCAGAGTCGAAAGTGGTGGTAATCGAGTTTGGAGACTCTGAAGACTCTGAAGACTTAGACCTCATGTCAATATTCAATGGCATGTCGGAGGAGGAGGTGGAGGCAGTGTCATTCAACATCGTAGCACCTAAAGAGGAGGTGGCTCCTGGGGAGGCAATGAAAACACTATTCACGGCCTTATTGGATAAAAATATCTAGCTGGGAAAGGAGGTTAAGGAACTGAAAGAAGAGGTCCAAGAAATCATGGAAGATAAGAAAATCATGGAGTCCATGTGGGAGGAAAAGCATGACGAACGTGTTTTGGCGAAGGACAAGGTCCACGAGCTGAAACACGAGGTCTTTGAGCTCAAGCAGGAGCTAAAGATCAAGAAGCAGAAGATTGGGAGGATGTCCTATATTCATAGGAGTTCTCATGCGTATTTCTAGCAGCAGGTTGCTGGGTATCCGATAGTGGCAAGGCAGACTCGACATACTATCAGTCGAGATATTATTATCGGTCTTACCAACGTAGATTTTGAGAATGCCATACGGTAGATGTAACCCAGTATTAGCTAGATTAGAGTTAGATATGTACATATGATGTATTTAGTAGTGACGTAAAACCCTGTTTTGTATATCAAAGGGCAGTCTTTTGTAAATCTCAATTTTTGGAAAGCAATTGCGGAATAGAAATGTAATCAGCTATGGCTGTGTAATGTGAATGATGTAGTATTATACTACAAGAAGTAAATCAATATAAGCCTTTTAATGGAACATACTGTGCAATGAGTTGAAGATATTGTTTAAATAATGAATAATAACTAATTAACAAGAAAGAAGTAATAATGACGTATTATTTATCTTAACAACAAAGTGCCGCCAAGAAGGAGACAAAGAAATAAAGATGCTAACGTAAATCAACCAGTGGGAGGTCCGGTTAACCCTATGCAAGAGTTCGTTAACCTTTTAACGACTACTTTTAACATGAATGGGGCGAATATTCCTATAAATCCTACAGTAGTACGAGCTACTACTTTTAAGGATTTTAAGAGTGTCTGTCCGCCAGAGTTCAAAGGAACTACAGACCCAATAGAAGTCCAAACATGGGTAAAAGAAAAAGAGAAGGCACTTGTTATTGCAAATGTTGATTATGGGCAAAAGGTTGCTTTTGCCACTTATATGATGAAGGGAGAAGCCAATTTCTAGTGGGAGGCAAACCAGGGTAGGGCGGGAATAGATAACTTAACGTGGATGCGGTTCAAGAAATTTTCTTCGAGAACTACTTTCCCACAAGTATGCAGGGAGGATGGAAATGCGGTTTCTAGAGTTGAAACAAGGGGAAATGACAGTTCCCCGATACATTGCTAAATTCAATGAATTGGCGCGATTTGCTCCACATCAGGTGGACACCGAGGTGAGGAAGGCTAGGAGGCTTGAGCAGGGATTGAAGCCCTGGATCTATAGCTGCATTTTTGTGTTCTAAAGTAATTCTTTTGTGACAATACTAGAGAAGGAAATAATTACCGAAGGTGGTAATGAGGCTCTAAGCCAATACCACAAGGAGAAGAAGAATAAGGGAAAGGTAGACGGGGGAGTAAAGCTCGAGGGAGCCAGTGGTAGTGGCGAAGGCCAGAAGAGGAAGGGATTTAACTCTGGGAATACCGAAGTGAAGCAAGGGTATCCTAAGAGAAGGATGGAGGCATGTAAGAATTATGGGAAGACTCACTTAAGAGTCTGTCTCAAGGGGAAGACCGTATGTTATAACTGTGGACAAGAGGGGCATATTTCGCCTAACTGCCCAAGTCTGAAGAAAAACCATGGATGCTTCGTGTCTGGATCAACTGATCATATGGCGAATAACTGCCAGAGGAAGGGGACAGAGGTGAATAAGGGCGCTAATAGCGGTAAGTTAGCTATTGGTGGTCCAGCACCAATGGGTAGGCCGATGGCCCGCACCTTTAACATGACGGTCCAAGATGCAGTTGCATTCGGGGATGTAGTTACAGGTATTATCCCAATCAATGACATAAATGCTTACGTGTTATTTAACTCGGGTGCTACTTGTTCTTTCATAGCATGTGATTTTGCTAGACACTTAGGATTACTTCCTAAAAGATTGCATGTACCTTTGAATATCAAGGTAGCGAATGAAGAAATAATTCCTGTTGAAGATATCCATAGGAGTTGTTTTGTAGATATACGAGGTTGTAAATTTTTGGTAGATTTGATACCGATAAAGTTAGGAGAATTCGAAGTAATTCTCAGAAGGGATTAGTTGTTCAACCATGGTGCAATAATAGATTGCGAAAAGAAATGAGTAAACATTAGAACGTTGAGTCAACCTCATATAGTGTTTTACGGTAATAAATCGACGGGACGTTCATGTTGTCTTACCATGACACAAGCGAGGAAGTTGTTAAGGAAAGGATGTGTTGGTCACTTATGCAATGTTGTTGAAACGAAGAGAGTGGGAGCAACGATGGAACAAATACCTATAGTGAAAGAATTCGCGAATGTTTTTCCATGTGAATTGTCGGGTCTTCCAACGAATAAGGAGACCAAATTAGTGATAGACATTGTGCAAGGAGTGGCACCAGTTTCCAGGGTACCATATCGTATGGCGCCTGTGGAGATGAAGGAGTTGATGGTTCAGTCATAAGAACTGTTGGATAGGAAGTACATTCAACTGAGTGTTTCACCATGGGGAGCACCGATACTATTTGTTAAGAAGATGAACATATCATTAAGACTTTGTATCGACTATCGAGAATTGAACAAGTTAACGATAAAGAATAAATACCTATTGCCCAGGATCGATGATCTTTTTGATCAGTTGAAGGGGTAAAGTATTTTTCTAAGATAGATTTACGAACGGGGTATCATCAAATGAAGGTTAGAAGTAAGGATATACCTAAGACGACATTCAAAACAATATCGTTATGGTCATTACGAGTTTCTGGCGATGTCATTGGATTGACCAATGTACCAGCTGCATTTATGGATATGATCAACAGAGTGTTCAAACATTACTTGGACAAGTTCGTCATGGTGTTTATCGATGATATTCTAGTCTATTCTAAGACGCCAGAAGATCATGCTGAACACCTAAGAGTAGTACTGGAGACACTAAGGAAGGAGAAGTTATATGCGAAATTTAATAAGTGTGAATTTTGGCTAGAAAGGGTACAGTTTTTAGGTCATGTTATCGACCATGAGGGGATTTCAGTAGACCCAGCGAAGGTAGAAGTATTGTTTAGTTGGGAACAACCGAAAACGACGACCGAGGTACGGAGTTTCTTAAGGTTAGCGGGATACAATCGAGGATTTATCCAAGATTTTTCGAAGATAGCTACTCCGTTGACTAACCTGACAATGAAGACGGTGAAGTACGTGTGGACAGAAAAATGTGAAGACAGTTTCAAGAACTGAAGAAAAGGTTGAGTGAGGCACCTGTATTGTCTTTACCAGATGATACATGAAATTTTGTAGTTTATAGCGATGCTTTGCATAGAGGACTTGGTTGCTTGCTCACAGCATGGCAAGGTCATTACGTATGCATCACGGCAGTTGAATGATTATTGGAAAGTTTATCCTACTCATGATCTAGAACTGGCCACGGTAGTGTTTGCCTTGAAGATATGAAGGCATTACCTATACGGGGAGAAATGTGAGATATACACGGACCATAAGAGTCTAAAATATATCTTCACACAGAAGGAGTTGAATATGAGACAAAGGAGATGGCTGGAGTTGATAAAAGATTACGATTGTGAAATCCTGTATTGATAAGTGGGTTTTACACCTGTGAATCGGTTCCTAACTCAAGCTTAATCGGTGTTAATTCCTTGTTTTTGTAGTTTATTTTTACTTGTTTATTGTTATTTTGTGTGTAGGTTGGGTGGTGTGGAAAGTGATCAAAAAGGAGGCAAATGTGGCAAAAACTTATCAAGTTTTGGAGCTTAGGGAAATCAGAAGTCAGAGCCTACCCCGCTGGGGCGGGGCTTGTAATAACCTAAAATTTT
>CM029020.1:81420754-81456016 GCA_016801055.1 Panax notoginseng | reverse complement strand
ATTTGACGACTCAGAATGGGTTGGATGGAATAGACCTATTTTGTGGTTGTCACAGTATGATACTAAGGGCTGATCTCCTTAAGTACAAGTAGAAAGGTTCATAGTCTTATAACTGTTAAAGGTTTCAAGTATAACCTTGTTAACCTAGGACATAGTTCATGTGCCGCCCCCAAAATAGGTCCAATTCACAACCCATTTTAGGTCGCCAAAATACATGGTACAGAAACAACTACAACTTCATTAATACAAGTGTCGTTCAAAATACGACAACACATAAACTGTGAGTTTAAATACAAATATTGTATTCTAGACAATATCCACACTCAAATAAATTCTCATCACAATTATTGATTCATTATTTTACAAAAATGGTGAGGACTACTAAACAATTCTCTAGAACCATCATTCACACCCCCCGACTCGTACTCGCTACATTCTCGCCTCCTGAAGAAAAAAATGGAACAATAACAGGAAAAAGGGTGAGCTCAACTAGCCCAGTAAAGAATATTATTGTGACGAACAAGAATTTTGTAAATTATTTTAAATATTTATTGAAGTAAATAAATATTTTTCGACGATTTAATTATTAGATTAAATAATCAATTGATGCAATTGTGGTAGAATAATTTAATTATATGTGTTACATTTATTAAATTAATGTAGAGAATTTTTATGATCAAAGTTTGTAATTATGTGAGCTTAATGAATTAAATGAATTATTTAATTAAGCATGATGTTACTTTAATTAATTTAATTATTAATTAGAGATTTAATAAATTGACATTATTTATTAATGAAATAATTAATTATATGACTATGTGAAATTATGAGAAGTTATTATATTTTATTTATATTAAACAAAATATATAAATTATTGTGCAAGTGGGTGTGAGTGTGATATGATTTAAACTATAGTATAAGAGGTTTATTTAATTAAATGACTTTTAAAACCTTTTCTAACTAGCCAAACATGGCACTATGGGAAGTTGATGGCAGTTACCCATGACTGGGTAACTGACCACCAACGCGTCAGTTGATTTCTATATTATACGCCTTCCTTTCCTTTTCTTTCAATTTTTTTTCTTCTAAGACTAATATTAAGCAGAGAGAGTTGAGAAAATTAGAGTAAAGTGTAGGAGAAACTCTGTGGTTGAGACAGAGAGGAAGTTATTATCTTTACATTCTACGCTTGGGTAATCTTCTCAAACCTAATTTCTATTTTACGTCATTTAGTTTTTATAAAATGGCTTTCAAAGTTTGGTTTAACGTCTGTAATTGGGATAGGAATAATGATCATGGGTTTTGTTTATGTTATGGCATATCAAATCGTATTTTATTACATTTAGTTTGCAAACCATAACATCAGTATTGTGAAAACATGTCGTACATATGTTATTTCAAAATAAACAGAGTACGTGATATGGCCATATGGCCATATATGTGATAATTGATGTATTGATTATTTATTATCCCTAAAATTTACACCCTTATATTATTGAGCATGTTAATACGAAGAGATCAAGCCTTAAACGAACGGATTCGGTGTTATAACGAATCCGTACGGCCTAAATTATGTGTTTTGTTCAAAAACTTCAAGAACATCAAGAACAGTCCAATTTTACATGATTTTAATATGTGATTATATGTTTTAATGGGTTAAAATCACTTTATAGATGTTGTATTATGAATATACATGAACTATAACTTGTGGGTATGTCTAATTTTGAGTAGAAAATAAGAAATTGGGAGAGAAATTGGCATGTTCTGCGATTTTTCGCGAACAGCCATTTCTGTGTCTGGTATGCCGCGCCGCAGCGCCAACTACCAGTTCATTTCCCGCGCAGCAGCCCCCGTGCCGTAGCGCCATAACTCGAGCCACAGCGCCACGGCGCCACAGCTCCAAGTGTCGCCATCGCGCCGCAGCGCGAAGCCTTACTACAAACGTGGCGCCGCAGCGCCACTCTCCAGAAAATTCAGAATGAGTTATTTTAAAAAATGTTTAAGTCTAACAATGTGTTAGTGGATTGATGTAATGAACATGTAAACATGTTAGAAGAATAATGTGATGATAAAATAGTTGTTTTTAACATGTAAATAACATAATTGCATGTGGAGTAAATTATTAAATACATAATTAGCTTGATAATTCATGAAATACAAATTATGTGACAAAGTGGTAAATTGACTAAGTGTAGTCAATAATTAAGTAGACAACGAGAATGAGTTTTTTTGATGAACAGTTAAGTTATAATTAACTGGTATTGTGTATATGAATGGTATGTAGGATTTAATTCAAGAACGTGCTTAGTTAAAGTGTAATCTACGCACGAGGCAAGTATCCTATCCCTAACTCTATTCTATTGAGCAAGTTTATTTAACTTAAACGTTACTTTTATGACAAGTTAAACACCTCGAGATAAACTTTGCAATCTCTCTCTTCATATTGTTCCACCAAAAATGTATATCGAGATCATGATACATTTTGGTACTTCCAGGATGGATCGCAAATGGTATATTGTGTGCCTCCATCATAATCTTGTACTTCAAATCAGAGTCGTTAGGAACACAAAGTCTAGAGTGGACTCGAAGTATTCCTTCTTCATCGATTCTCGCTTCCGGAATAGCACCTTCTTGTACTTTCTTCTTTATACGCATCAGCTCCGGGTCGGTGGCTTGAGCAACCTTAACTTTTTCTATTAAAGTTGGCTCTATGCGTATACTTGACATCATCGCACTTATTCCTGCATATGATCTTCTACTTAACGCGTCAGCTACCACATTTGCTTTTCCAGGATGGTATTGAATATGTGTGATCGTAATCTTTCAACAGCTTGAGCCAACGTCGTTGCCGCATGTTGAGTTCTTTTTGAGTGAAGAAATATTTGAGGCTTTTATGGTCTGAATATATCTCCACTTTCTCCCTATATAGATAATGCCTCCAGATCTTTAGCGCGGAAAACGACTGCTGCCAACTCTAGATCATGAGTATGATAATTCCTCTCATATTCTTTAAGTTGTCGCGAAGCATAGGCTATAACTTTCCCACGTTGCATGAGAACACATCCTAGCCCTTTGCCTGAAGCATCGCTGTAGATAACAAATCCATCCGAACAAGATGGTATGATCAAAATAGGTGCCGAAATGAGTCTCCTCTTAAACTCTTGAAAACTATCCTCGAATTCCTCGCTCCATACGAATTTGATATCTTTCTGAGTCAGCTGAGTTAACGGGATAGCGATTCGAGAAAACCCTTCCACGAATCTCCGATAATAACCAGCTAAGCCTAAAAACCTACGTACTTCGGTCACCGTCTTTGGTTGCTCCCAACTTTGTATTGCTTCAATCTTCGTCGAGTCAACAGATACTCCATGTTTTGACACCACGTGCCCTAGGAATGCTACTTCCTCAAGCCAGAACTCGCATTTCTTCAACTTAGCATATAGCTTGCTGTCACGAAGCCTTTAGCAGTACCAGCTTCAAATGGTGCTCATGATCTTCACGGCTTTTGGAATATATGAGGATGTCATCAATAAAGACAACAACGAATTGATCCAAATAATCCTTGAATACTCGGTTCATCATATCCATGAAAGCCGCAGGAGCATTAGTCAATCCAAAAGACATTACTAAGAATTCATAATGTCCGTACCGAGTTCTAAAGGCTGTCTTTGGAATATCTTCAGTTCTAATCTTCATCTGATGATATCCAGAACGAAGATCGATCTTTGAAAAGAATTGTGCTCCTTGTAACTGGTCAAACAGGTCATCAATACGAGGTAGCGGATACCTATTCTTGATAGTGACATGGTTTAATTCCCGATAATCAATACAAAGTCGCATACTCTCGTCTTTCTTCTTTACAAATAAAATAGGAGTACCCCAAGGAGATGTACTAGGACGAATGAAACCGATGTCCAACAACTCTTGTAGTTGGACCTTTAACTCCTGAAGTTCAATAGGAGCCATTCGATATGGGGTTTTCGAAATGGGCTTTGTACCAGGTTCAAGATCAATAAAGAATTCAACTTCACGTTCTGGGGGTAGACTGGGAAGTTCTTCAGGAAATACGTCAGGAAAGTTACTAACAACAGGAATATTATTCAAATTTGACGTGTCTTTATTCAAATCCATAACATGGGCTAAGAAAGCTTGACATCCGTTTTTCAATAAACGAATAGCTTTATGACTTGATATGATGGTGATTGATTTTAATGGCTTAGTTGCTTGAATTCGTACAACAGGTTGGTTAGGAATATGAAAACTAACAACCTTACGAAAACAATCAATTTTGGCATGATGAGTAGTTAACCAATCAATCCCTAAAATCGCATCAAAAGAAAGTATCTTTAAAGAGATAAGGTCAACAGGTAAGGTGATGGTGCCAACTTGGATCAAACAAGATTTATAAAAAGTGGATGTGATGAAAGTTTCTCCTAACGGAGTCTCCACAGATAAATTAAAATCTAACTTCTCCGGAGTCAAGTTTAAACGTTGAGCACAAGTAGGAGAAATAAATGAAATGGGTAGCACCAGTATCTAACAAGGTATAAACTTCGCATGAATTTAGGATTAGATTACCCGTGATCACCTCGTTTGGGTTCCTCGCATGTTAACCAGTCACGGCAAACGCTCTTCCAAGAACCGTTAACTTTGTCTTTTCTGGGACAGGTTTTTGAGTCACCATTCCCGCTGGACTTGGTTTCGCTACAGTACAATCTCGAGCGATATGTCCTTCCTTTCCATAATTATAACATACCTTAAACTGTTGTGGGCAGTTTGGGCTGATATGTCCTTCTTTTCCGCACTTATAACATATAACCGGTGGTCGTTCTCCTCCCTTGGAACCAGTTGCTGCTGGTGCTGACGTCTTCGTATTCTCATTGTTGAATCTCCTCTTTTTAAAATCTACTCCCGACTCGCTTCTTCTATTTTCATAGCCACGATTACCACCAGAGTGGTTGCCGTTCTTGTCTGTATTTTTCTTTCTCCGCTAGTTATCATTGTTCTGATGACTGCTGTCACTGATATGATCCTAGTTGTGGTCCCTCGGTTGACCGTACTCGTTATCTTGCTCTAATAATTGAGCCATGTTTACAACATCTAAATAGAGAGAAAATTTATGAGAAATGAGATATTGACGTATGCCGGGTTTCAACCTCTCAGAAACATCCGTGTCATACGTTCCTCATTCTCCACCAAATGAGGTGCAAACCTGGATAACTCTGCAAACTTCGCCTCGTACTGGGACACCGTCATGTTATTCTGCTCCAGTCTAATAAACTCTACCTCCTTCATATGACGAATACTTTCAGGAAAGTACTTGTCATTGAATAGTTTCTGAAATGTCTCCCAAGACATGCTGAGTGTGGCTGGATGGGTACGCTTCACAGACTCCCACCAGTAGTCTGCCTCGCCACGGAACATAAAGGTGGCGAATGGAACCTTCTGTTCCTCCGTGTATCCCAAGACATCAAATATCTTGGTAATTTTGCTTGACCCATGTCTCCGCCTTAATCGAATCCGGCTTTCCCCAGAATTCTGGTGGTCCCAACTCTTTGAACTGCTTGGCTGTAACCAACTGTGCGTTGCCATTGTTTCTTCCTATATTTTGAACAGGAATCTCCTTCGTCTGGTTTTGCATGAATCGCAAAAAGCTTCTAAAACATCTCATCGTTCATCGTCTGCTCAGTGGTGTTGTTTACAGGAGGAACATTGCCAGCCTGTTGCACGTTCTCCTCGTTGGTGAGTATAAGCATCTCCACCGTCTCATTTACTCCACTGTTAACATTCTTAGTCGACATTCTCAAATACTGCCATAAAACAAGGGTTAATTTAACAAATTAACATATCACATAATATCCCTATATTATGACCGACCAACAAATAAGCTTAGGTAGGACACACTAGCGAAAGATTTACTCGTCTCTCCCCGATTAGTTCTATTCCCCGATCTCCGCCAGAGATCATATCCCTAAGTTCTGATACCAACTGTGACGCCCCCAAAATAGGTCCAATCCACAACCCATTTTAGGTCGCCAAAATACATGGTACAGAAACAACTACAACTTCATTAATACATGTGTCGTGCAAAATACGACAACACATAAACTGTGAGTTTAAATATAAATATTGTCTTCTAGACAATATCCACACTCAAATAAATCCTCATCACAATTATTGATACATTATTTTACAAAAATGGTGAGGACTACTAAACAATTCTCTAAAACCATCATTCCACACCCCGACTCGTACTCGCTGCATTTTCGCCTCCTGAGAAGAAAAATGGAACAACAATGAAAAGGGTGAGCTCAACTAGCCCAGTAAAGAATATTATGACTAAGATAATATAGAACAAATTATCGTTAGTCTTCAACAGGGAAAAATTTAATAGAATACAATAGACAACAAGTTTTACATCAATATTCGCAGCGGAAATAATAATTCATTAGAAGAATTAAGTAGAGAATGAAATCTACTATGTTCGATATATGAATTTAAAAGTCCATCATCAATATTTTTATCCCTGTAACATCAATCAACATATATCTGGAAATCAAATATTCATATTTGCACTACGGGCCAAAGATATTCATCAGTTGGTCATGTTCATCTAAACACCTATTCATCTTTGCACTACGGCCCAAAGATATTCATCAGAAATCATTCATATTTGCACTACAGGCCAAAGATATTCATTAATATCATCATTTAGGACTGAGGATGATGAAAAATATTTTAAAGAAAACGAATCCAGTGAAACAAAAGAGTAGATATTAAGGATTCGTATTTCAGCTATTCCATGTCCAAAAATACCTCATAAATAATCATAGTGGAGTAAAATTCAAGAATGATCAAAACATGGATACAATCAAAGCTAGTATCCAGAATGGATATTTTGGACAAAAAGAAGAAAATTTTATTTTTCGGTGAATAGTGTCGTATTCGTGAATAGTACCGTATACGTGAATAGTAACTCCGACACCAAAAGATAGAAATTTCACAAAAAACATCATTATGCTTCGTGAATAGTAATCGTGAATAGTAACTCATGAATAGTAACTCGTGAATATTAACTCATGAATAGTAACTCATGAATAGTAACCCCGACATGAAAAAGTTATAAATTTGATAAACAGTTTCAACCAATATTTCGACATAATGATATTGAAGAAATAATATCATTTATGAAGAAATAACATCCCTTACCTCGTAAAGACAGTACTTCTAGTTGAAACACCGGATATAGGCTATGACTTGAACTTGTACCGTATAGCAACACTCAAAGTATTAAAATACTCATAGGAATACGCTCACTAATATAAAGTGAGAAAGAGATAGAAGATTTTAGTTTCTGGTGTGATTTTCAATTCTAACATAAGCACCCTATTTATAGGAAAATGCTTAGAACACCAAATTAGAAAATTGAATATAATAATATTATTAATAAACAAAATTCCCAAGCACACCACCAGCTGATTTCAACCATTTAACACATGCCCCTCAATTGAAAAAAACGTTTTTCTTAAAAATAATAATAAAACTTCCAAAATCAATTATTTTCAGAATTACGGAACTTCAATAATTCATAATAAATAGCCCTTTAATCAGAAAATTCAAATCTCGTGAGTTTTTATAGCAAATTCAATTCTCTACAACTTTGCAGAAGAAAGTTTTTTCAAATTCTAAACAGAAGTTGACCGAAATCTATAAACAGGCGATTTTACAAGCTATAATCATATTTCAGTCAAGAAATGGATCCACCGACACACAAAACATGTGTTAATCATTTAATGCAACAAAAATACTCTTTCTCCTCATATACTCATATATCCCACATTAATTATAAAAATATCACCATTAATATATTATTAAAATATTATATTTAAATAAATTATTTTATCAGAAAAAGATAAAATATTAATTTTTAACAATTGTCACATTAAAAATTTTCTCCATCTATATCCACATAAAATCAATATTTTTCTCATCATATAAATCAATAATTAATTATTCACAAATAATATTACAGAATCACAATACTGACAACCAGGCAGTTCCCAGGAAAGTGGGGGCTTTCCAATAAGGATCTCTCCATATTGGCGCGCAATTAGATGACAAAACCTCTCATTTAGACATAACTTTCTAGACATTGCCAATAATGTTATCTAATAATATTATTCAGATAATATGAATTATTGCTCCGATAATAGAAAATACTGTGTAGTGACAATTATTAAAACTACAGTAATATAAAATATCAATGCAGCAATTATTGAATCAATAAAATAAAATACTGAACAGTAATTACTGTAAAATTATTGAGTAATGCCTTCTTACGTAAAAATAATAATTGGTGCAATACCATGTTCTACTATGCAACAACGCGTATTATTATATTTTAACCACCGGGTATTCCAACAGTATTAACGGTAACAACTACGCCGTTATTTATAAACAACTTGTTTTTGTCGTTTTCTTCATCCAATCACTTTTCCGTTATGGGGCCCACACAAGGCTGCGCCGTCGTACGAATATTCCCCGACAACAAGAATATTTCACGACCAAACGAATATTTCCGACAACAATGAATATTTTATGATCACTTGCTTATTTGAAATATTTGCGCATTTTACCCATAACTAACCTCATTAATCAATTTAACCCTTACCATTTCAAAATAATAAATAGAGGAAATTTAAATTTTATTTATTAATAATTTGGGGTCTTACAGTTCAAGGTCTTATGACCCTCAGAAATCTTTTGATTCTCGTTATTCATTCTTGATTCAAAAGTTGAGCTTTTATTTCAGAAGTCTTCGAATGTTATTATACATTGTTATTTCATTATTATACTTGTGGACAATCGTGCTCACTCTTGCGTAATAATAACATTGCAGTTAATAACGAAAGAGCAGACGAGCCTTCTACTAGTAAAGGCAAGGGCAATGTTAACGAATGATGAAGACTTGTATTTATGAGATGTTGAATTTATGTGTTAAGACTTAATGTTGTTAAGACTTATTAATTGCTTATGTTTCCGCACAGATGTTTAAGGTTAGTTTAACTTGGGATTGTATTTTATTCAGATGTTGTAACCCCATAAGGGGAGGATGTTTATTTCTATCTATTGCATGATTTGCATTTATTATGGATAGATAGATAGATGATATTTGAATAGTGAACACCAAATCCCGTGGAATTGAAGTACCCGGATTTGGGGGTGTCACATGTTGGTATCAGAGCTGTAGGTTATGAACCATAGGTGGGGGAACAACCTTAGGTAGTAGCCTTATAGGAAGAACATAGTGATGGAAAACTCTTATCGAGTTCTAGGAAGTGAATTTTTGTAATTCATTGAAGATAATAAAAGACTTTATGTGCTTATGTGTTAAATTATGTGCTCACTAGTACGACTTAGTAACTAAAACTTGAAATTTTGTTGTCAGGATGTCTGACAATGGATGGACTAGTCGACCAGGGGAGGAGGAACCCGAGTACATACAGTACCTACAGAGGAGGAGCCCAGAGACATTCATGTAGTTAGGGAACAATTGGTACAGAGGGAGTCATCTCCATTGATCACCATTGTTGGTCAGGAGCATGAACCTGAGACTGATCCTGAGGAGGAATTTGACGAGGAAGAGGAAGAAGAGGAGTTTCCACAGCATTCCATCGATGCTGAGATGTACGACACATTATACGACCGTAACGTGGAGTTACGAGATGAGGTGCAAGATCTAACTGAGCGGGCTATTATTCAGCAGATTACTCTAGAACAGGATGAGAGGGAGATTTCGACTCTTCACTTGACTGGGAAATGTAGAATGGGATTTGGTCCATGAGAAGGGTCAAACCGAAGATAAGACCGCGGAGATAGAAAAGTTGAAGAAGGAACTGAAGGAAAGCTCTGAAAGGCTGATCATAGCAGAGGAAGGCTGGGTAAGAGAGTCACGTGATCTTGTGGAAGAGGATGGTCGTGCAAAGAAGGCAAAGCTTGGAGAGACATACTCCACACTTAATCATGCAATGGATGAGACCCAGGATCGAATTTTGAGGTACCCCATACAGTTCGAAGGACTTCCATCGTACATGCTGGATCGCAGGACGATGTCTCGCATCATGGAAGAGGAGCGTAGCAATGCTATTCAGCGCCTTAACCAGCAGTGATAGGATTTGCTTAATTATGTGAAAGACTTTATTAGTTTTTTTGTGTAATTCCGATATGTTTATGAACGAAGGAGTATTTTAATATTTAAATCCTGTGGATTCTTTATCTCAGGATGGTCGATGTAAATAGCAGTTATGCTATCGTTTGATGTAAAACTTTTGGTTTGAATTAATTATATTAAGTTATTTGAGATGATGTATTAAATAATTATAATTAATTGTTGAATTAAGTCTTAACTATTTAGAGAATTTAATAGAGATTTAATAAGCATATATTTTAACAGAAATATGCCGCCAAGAAGAGGACAGCAACGCCAACCAGCTCAGGAAGAGTCAACAAATAACAACAATAATGCCAATGCTAATCCCGTTCAGCAGTTGGTTAACTTACTGACTGGAGCAATGAATAATCAACCTTAAGCTCCACCAAATACTACATTTAAGGATATCAAGGCGGTAGGACCGCCAGAGTTTAAGGGTTTCATGAACCCGATTGAGGCTCAAACGTGGGTTATAGAGATGGAGAAGGTTTTCGACGTTGCTAGGGTTAGAGAAGATCAGAAGACTGCTTTTGCAACATTTATGCTGAAGTCTAAAGCTAGCTATTGGTGTCAAGCAAACAAAGTGAAAGGAGATGAATGTGTAATTACTTGGGAGAGATTTAAAGAGATGTTCTTCGAGATGTATTTTCCAACCAGCTCGTAGAACCAGATGGAGGTTCAATTTCTAGAATTGAAGCAGGGAAATATGAGCGTACCTGATTATGCGGCTAGATTCAATGAGTTAGCGAGGTTCGCCTCGTATCAAGTACACACGGACGAGAGAAAAGCCAGAAGATTCGAACAAGGACTAAAGCCTTGGGTATATAGTAAGGTATCAATGTTTCAGATAAACACTTTTCTTGGAGTACTAGAAAAGGCCATCCTCGCTGAAGGTGGAAGCGATGCATTGACCAAGTATAATCAAGAGCAGAAGAAGAAGAAGAGTGAGAATGAAGGTAATAACAAGACTGGTGGGAGTAGCACTGGGGGTAGTCATAATTAGAAGAGGAAGTGGACGGATAACTCGTTAGCTGGAAGTCAACAAGGAGGGCAGAAGAAAAAGATCGAAGCATGCTCAAACTGCGGAAAAGCTCATTTAGAAGTTTGCATGAAAGGGAAGCGAGTGTGCTACAATTGTGGTCAGGAAGGCCACATAGCACCAAACTGTCCAAATTCAAAGAAGGGTGCCTGTTTCACCTGTGGTTCAAAAGATCATTTGGCAAGAGACTGTCCTAAGAAGGGATTGGGAGGGTCAGGATCAGGAGGAAACCGGGGAAACAACAGTGGAAACGCCTTGTCTATCACCGGGCCAACCGCAACAAACTGACCGACCGCTAGGACTTTCAATATAACGGTGTAGGATGCAGTTCAGTCTCGTGATGTGGTGTCAGGTATCATTCCAATCAATAAAATTAATGCCTATGTTTTATTTGATTGGGTGCTACTTGTTCCTTTATATCCGATGACTTTGCTAATAGTTTAGATTTACTTAAGGATGAGTTGGAATATCCCATGAACATAGAAATTGCGAATAGAGAGATAATCCCTGTTAAGTACGTGTATAAGAACTGTAGAGTGGATATTAAGGGTAATATCATGAACGTAGATCTTATCCCTATTCGACTTGGGGAATTTGACGATATATTGGGAATGGATTGGTTATTCAATTACGGGGCTGTAATTGATTGCCAAAAGTAGCGTATTAACCTTATGACTTCGTCAAAGGTTGTGTTTTATGATAACAAGTCGCCTAGACAAGCGAGTTGTATGATGATGATGTAGGCCAAGAAGTTATTAAGACAAGGCTGTGTAGGATACTTAGCTTACATAGTCGACAGTCGAAAAGAGAATCCAAAGGTAGAAGAAATACCGATTGTGAGGGACTTCGTCGACGTATTTCTAGACGATTTGCCAGGACTTCCACCAGATAGAGAGGTAGATTTCGTGATCGAATTGGCACCCGGAACTGCTCCAATATCGAAGGCACCATACCGAATGGTACCAGTAGAGAATGAAAGAATTAATGGTACAACTACAAGAATTACTGGACAAGAAGTACATCCAACCGAGCGTATCGCTGTGGGGAGCGCCGGTGTTATTTGTGAAAAAGAAGGACGGGTCGATGCGGCTCTGCATTGACTACAGAGAACTGAATAAGGTCACGATTAAGAACAGATATCCATTACCGATGATCGACGACCTGTTTGATCAATTAAAAGGAGCAAGATATTTTTCCTAGATAGACTGGAGAAGTGGTTATCATCAACTGAAGGTGAGGCCAGAGGATGTACCGAAGACAGCGTTCAGAACGCGATATGGTCACTACGAATTTTTGGTAATGTTATTTGGTTTAACGAATGCTCCTACAACATTTATGGGACTAATGAATGGAGTGTTCAAGCCATTTTTGGACAAATTCGTAGTGGTATTTATAGACAACATTTTGGTATATTTAAAAACCAAAGAAGAACACGAAGAGCATTTGAGATTAACGTTGAAGGTATTGAGAAGGGAGAAGTTGTATGCTACATTTTTGAAATGTGAATTTTGAATCGAGCGAGTACAATTTCTTGGTCACGTGATTGATAAAAATAGAATTTCGGTAGATCCATCAAAAGTAGAAGCCGTGATTAACTGGGATCAGCCGAGAACGCCGTCGGAAGTAAGAAGTTTTCTTGGATTGGTAGGATATTATAGAAGATTCATTCAAGACTTTTCTAAGATCGCAACTCCGCTAACGAATTTAACCCAAAAAGCTGTGAAATTTATTTGGACGGATAAGTGTGAGGAAAGTTTTTAGGAATTGAAGAAGAGGTTGAGTACTGACACCTGTGTTATCTCTTCCGGATGATACAGGAAATTTTGTTATTTATAGTGATGCGTCGCATACAGGACTTGGATGTGTGCTGATGCAAAACGACAAAGTTATTGCGTATGCATCACGATAATTGAAGGATTATGAGAAGGGGTATCCGATCCACGACTTGGAGTTAGCTGCAGTTGTTCTTGCTTTAAAAATTTGGAGGCACTATCTCTACAGGGAGAAGTGTGAAATTACCACAAGAGTCTAAAATATATTTTCACACAGAAGGATTTGAATACGCGTCAAAGAAAATGGTTGGAATTAATTAAGGATTACGAATGTGAGATTTTATACCATCCGGGTAAAGCAAATGTAGTTGCCGACGCCTTAAGTAGAAAGGGTCGTGAGAAAATTAATGATGTTGACTGCTCAGGAGGAGCTAAGTGCAGATATAAAGAAACGTGAGTTAGAAGTGAAGTATCCTATAGAGATTGATGAGAAGCTAGTTCAGATACAATCTGGTACAACCCTACTGGATAAAGTTAAGGAGGCTCAACTTCAGGACGAAGAATGTAAGAAGGTGACAAAGAAGATATCTGAAGGAACTGAACCAATATTTAAGATGGATAAGGAAGGAATACTAAGATTTGAGAGCAGAATTTGGGTACCACCAGTCACAGAGATTAAGGAAGACATTTTGAGCGAGGCTCATAGTTCACGATATTCGATTCACCTTGGTAGTACCAAGATGTATCAAGATCTTCGACAATATTTCTGGTAGCCGAATTTGAAACATGATGTTGCAGAGTGTGTTGCCAAGTGTCTGACCTGTCAGAAAGTAAAAGCAAAACATCAGAGACCAAGTGGAATGCTACAACCGTTGGAGATCCCAGAATGGAAATGGGAACATATTACAATGGACTTCGTGGTTGGCCTTCGACGATTCAGAAAGGCTACGACGCAGTATGGGTTATCGTTGACCGACGGACGAAATTCGCACACTTCCTTCCGATCAAAATTAGATTTAACTTAGACCAGTTGGAGAGACTATACGTAAAAGAGATTGTTTCGAGGCACGGGGTGATGGTGTCAATTGTTTCCGATAGGGATCCGCACTTTACATCAAACTTTTGGAAACGTCTACAGGAATGCATGGGTACGTAATTGCGAATGAGTACAGCATACCACCCTCAAACAGATGGACAGAGCGAAAGAACAATTCAAATATTGGAAGTTATGCTAAGAGCCTGTGTAATGGACTTTAAAGAAAATTGGGATGATCATCTACCGCTCGTAGAGTTCGGTTACAACAACAGTTACCACGCTAGTATAGGCATGCCGCCTTACGAAGCATTATACGGTAGAAAGTGTAGAACTCCGCTTTACTGGGATGAAGTTGGCGAAAGACAATTGCTAGGCCCAGAATTAGTATAGCAGACAGCAGAGAAATAGTCAAAGTGATCCGAGCACGACTGGTAGCAGCACCAAGATAGACAAAAGAAATACGCTGATCCACATCGTAAGAATATTGAGTTTGAATCGGGTAATTATGTTTTCTTGAAGGTCTCTCCCTGGAAATGAAAGAAAGGGAAATTAAGCCCAAGATTTATTGGACCTTTTGAAGTACTGCGAAGAATCAGAGAAGTCGCGTATGAGGTAGCCTTACCTCCATCACTCGAGAATGTCCACAACATCTTCCATGTCTCAGTTCTATGACCCTACAAAGCCGATTACAAGCATGTAATTGAATATGAACCCCTACATTTTGAAAAAGACTTATCTTACGAAGAAATTCCTGTTCAAATTATCGACCGAAAAGAACAAGTTCTCAAAAATAAAGTTATACCTTCTGTTAAGGTAATTTGGAGGAACCACAACGCTGAAGAAGCTACGTGAGAACTCAAAGAGAATATGATGAATAATTACCCTCATTTATTTACTTAAATTATGTGTAAGCGATTCTGGGGACAGAATCTTTAGGGGGGGAGAATGTGACGGGTTGAAAATATTGAGTCGTGATTCTGGGGACAGAATCCTTTTAAGGAGGGGTGGGGGGAAGATGCGACGAACGAGATTTTTATAATTTAATTTTAATATTTATTGAATTAAATAAATATTTGTCTCGATGATTTAATTATTAGATTAAATAATTAAGTAATGCAATTGTGATAGATTAATCTAATTATATGTGTTATATTTATTAAATTAATGTGGAGAATTTTATTATCGAAGTATGTGAGTATGTGAGCTTATTGTATTAAAAGAAATATTTAATAAGCCTATTGGTATTTTAATTAATTTAATAATTATTTGGAGATTTAATAATTTAACATTATTAATGAATGAGAAATTTAATTATGTGACTATGTGAATTTATGAGAAATAATTATATTTATTTTATTTTATATTAAATTAAATAATATAATTGAGTTATTGTGTATGTGTGTGACATAATTTAAACTATATGATAAAGCTTTATTAAATTAAATGGTTATGTAATCTATTCTTGTTAAGCCAAACAAGGCCCTAGGGGGAGTTATAAGCAGTTAACCCATGATTGGGCCAACTGACCACTCTGCGCTCAGTTTATTTAATTATTCGACGTCTTCTCTTCCTTTCTTTCCTTATTATTCTAAATCTACAAAATTATCACAGAGATAAAACTTTCAGAGAGAAATTGTGAGTTTGTGAAGGAGATTGAGACTGAGGAATGTAAGTCTACTAATTGATACTCTACAGGGTAATCTCCTCCTTCCCAATGCCTATTTTACATTGTTAAGTTTCATGAATATGAGTTTCATAGTTTTTGATTTAAACCTCTATAATTGAGATAGGAGTAATGATTATGGGTTGTATATGTGTTATGTCATATCAAATCGTATTTGATTATATATTTATTATGTAGACCATATCATTAGCATCATAAAACATGTCGTTATACGATGACTTGTTATTTCAAAATTTATAGAGTTTGGGTTATGGCCATATGACCTTATACGTGATTTTAGTATGTCAAACATAAATGTTTTCGTAAAATTTATGCTCTTATTTTATTATGCATGTTGATACGAAGAGACCATACTTTAAATGAACGGATTCGGTGTTATAACGAACCCGTAGTATTAATTTTCATGATTTATGTTCAAAACCTTCAAGAACATCAAGAACAGTGAAATTTATGTAATTTAACTATGTGATTATATGTTTTAATGGGTTAAAATCACTCTATAAATGTTAGGTAATGATTATATATGTATTACAACGATTGGGTAAATCTAAATTCGTGTAAAAATAGCTAATTGGAAGTATGGCCATATTCACGTATAATTTTACTTGTGATTGATTTTTGGCCTCATTTGGCCTTGTTATGTTCGCGAACTGCAGAACTGCAGAACTGCAGAAACTGCATAAAATGAGCTTGGGTAACCCCGCCCCGGCGGGCGTTACCAAACTACATTACCCCGCCCCGGCGGTCAAAAAAAAAATAATAAAAAAAATAAAATGAAAAAATAAAAAAATAAATAAAAAAAGTAAAAATAATAATAAATAAATAAATATTCAATGAAAATTATTATTAAAATATTTATAAAATAAATTAAATACTTTAATTGAGATATTATGGAATAAAATAAATATTTGATGAAAATTATTATTAAAATATTTATAAATTAAATTAAATATTTTAATTGAGATATTTATGGAATAAAATAAATATTCGATGAAAATTATTATTAAAATATTTATAAAATAAAGTAAATATTTTAATTGAGATATTTATAGAATAAAATAAATATTCGATGGAAATTATTATGAAATAATTTATTCGAGTGTAATAATAGTAAGAGAATGAAAATATTCTAATTTAATTAAGTAATTAAATTAGAAGGGTAATGATTTGTTAAATAAAGTGGAGTTTATATTAAATAATTAAGTTAAAATGTAACTAATGAATGTCTTGAATACATGTGGTATGTGTGTAGGATTTGTGGTGAACAGAAGTAGTAATCGTTTAGCCTACGCACGAGGCAAGTTTCTTAACCCTACTTGTTATCATTATTCAAGTTATAAATCAAGTTCATTTGTTATGTTAAAGATTTACTATCTTTTCAAAGTATGATTCTGTTATACAATAATTGTTCTATTGTGTACATATTGAGATTGTTATTCATTATAAATATCATTTATTGTTGAACCTTGTTAGACTAGCGAATCCTTATTGATTCAACTAGTCCATAGTTGACGAACGTTCTAAATTCAGAACCTTTATTGATTTATCCAAACCAAACTTCCTTTGGTGCGGACTCTAATGTCAAACTGAGATGAACAACCTTGTAAAGGGATTTACTTATGCGTTAGCGTTAAGATATTGTGCATAGTATGGTACTAAGGGCTGATCCCCCTAAGTACGAGTAGAAAGGTCCATAGTCTTATGATTGTTAAAGGTTTCAAGTATAACCCTTGTTAACCTAGGACATAGTTCAAGGTCTTATGACCCTCAGAAATCTTTTGATTCTCGTTATTCATTCTTAATTCATAAGTTGAGCTTTTATTTCAGAAGTCTTCGATTCCCTCGTATGTTATTATACATTGTTATTTCATTATTATACTTGTGGGCAATCGTGCTCACTCTTGCGTAATAATAACATTGCAGTTAAGAACGAAAGAGCAGGCGAGCCTTCTACTAGAAAAGGCAAGGGCAATGTTAACAAATGATGAAGACTTGTATTTATGAGATGTTGAATTTATGTGTTAAGAGTTAATGTAGTTAAGACTTATTAATTGCTTATGTTTCCGCACAGATGCTTAAGGTTAGTTTAACCTGGGATTGTATTTTATTCGGATGTTGTAACCCCATAAGGGGAGGATGTTTATTTCTATCTATTGAATGGTTTGCATTTATTATGGGTAGATAGATAGATGATATTTGTACAGTGAACACCAAATCCGTGGAATTGAAGTACCCGGATTTGGGGTGTCACAGCTATGATACGACATTAGCATGAGGAAGCAAGAAAAAATAATTCGGACATATTTTGGAGTACAATATGCAAGCAAATGCAAGAAGGGAAGGTTGAAGGGCTTTCAATGCCAAGTTGGATGCATGTTCTTGGCTTGTAACTTAGATATTATTGTAGATCTACTTCTTCGCTCATCTAGTTACAAATTTGGCGCGACCAATCCATCAGTCTCGGGAACCATGTCGTAGGGCCAAATGTCTCAAGGATAATTGTTTGAGGCGTCAATGATTTGTCCTATTTGGTTCTCAATTCGAATCGACATCTTTTGACTATTCCTCTAATCTTCCACATCAAGATGTACCCTCTTTAAATTTCATTCAACAACCTCCTATAACTCCTCGCCTCTACCTCGTGTGTTCACCTTGCACTATACATTTCCTTCCTTTATAGGATTAATCTTTGTTTCACTGGGTAAAGTGCTTTGTTGACAATTAAGGATAACATCGGTAAGTTATCCCATTTGGTTATCGAGGTTCCATCTTGATGCTTCATGATGTTTCATCTCCGAGTCTATGAACTTATTAGGAAATTTCCTCTAAATCTAGATGTTCTTCTTGTTGTGGTGGAGGTGGACACGAGAATTCTGGTCAGTGTTATGGACTTGGAGCATAAAATTGATCTTGATGATTATGAATCCATGAAATATCTAGATGATTCTCCCAAATATGATGATAATCATTGGGATAGTCGTCGAAGTTGGCACCATATTGTGCCCACTAAAAACTGATTGTGCATTAATAACTCGAATGGTTTCCAGCACAACAATCACAAATCACCACTGCACTTTGAATACATTGTGTTGTTAAAGCGTCAAACTTCCTTGAAAGTGTCTCTATCTATGCTGACAATGCAGAAAGTGCATCGAGTCCATAAATCCATGTCTCCCTTAGCTGAGTTATACTCGTATAAGGCCATTGATAATTAAATTCAGTCATTGTACTTGAAAAGGACTTAAACTAGACAGAAAATAAATAAATAAATAAATAAAACGTTTAAATTAAGATTAATTTGATTGAAATTAATATTGGAAAAAATTATTAAATTAATTCCCCGATAACTACGCTAAAAACTTATTTGCCTAAATCTATACTAGCAAAATATGCAAGTATACAGAGTCCACAAGTAATATAATGATAAGAGAGTGTCGAACCCATACAAATTATTTAATAATAATTATCAATTACCTACTCATAATCAAATTAATTTTATTTAAACAATTCGATAAAAGTTTTTGAAGTTTGAAAATAATGTACTAAACTAGCTAATTGCTAACTACTAAAAATTGAATTCAGATAAAAAGGCTTCAGATTAAAATTTTCCTTTAATATTTCGCTTCATTTAATCAATTCCTGTTAAGTTATGCTAATTACATTGGATTTTTAATCGAGAACTCATCAATATGTATTATCATCTCCCGACGTATGATAAACGAATCAACTTAAATCCACAAATGATATTATTAAGGTGAACACCCTAGTTAACTAATTCACTATATTCCTATGCGAATTACAATTAAAGAGGATTTAAAGCACATGTTCCCTAACATATTACATGCGACATATGTGACGCCCCCAAAATATGTATACAACACCCATTCTGAGTCGCCAAAATACATAGTACAGAAACAACTACATCTTTATTATTACAACACAAAAACTGTGAGTTTAAATACAAATATTGTCATTTAGACAATATCCACACTCAAATAAGTCCTCATTACAATTATTGATACATTATTTCACAAAAATGGTGAGGACTACTAAAGTAACTTCTAGAACCATCATTCCATACCCCGACTAGTACTCGCTACATTCTCGCCTCCTGAGAAAAATGGAACAAAAAGGAAAAGGGTGAGCTCAACTAGCCCAGTAAAGAATATTATGACTAAGATAATACAGAACAAATTATCGTTAGTCTTCAACAGGGAAAAATCTAATAGAATACAATAGACAACAAGTTTTAAATCAATAACTGCAGCGGAAACAACAAACCATTAGAAGAGTCAAGTAGAGAATGAGTTCTACTATCTTCTAAGATTTAAAAGTCCATCATCAATATTTTATCCCTGTAACAGCAATCAATAACCATCTTTAATCAAATATTCATCTTTGCACTACAGGCCAAAGATATTTATTTGTATCACCAGTCGGTCATGTTCATCTCAACACCTGTTCATCTTTGCACTACGGGCCAAAGATATTCATCAGTTAATCATTCATCTTTGCACTACGGGCCAAAGATATTCAGTAATATCATCATTTAGGATTGAGGATGATAAAAAATATCTTTAAAAAAAACGAATCCAGTGAAACAAAATAACAAATATTAAGGATTCGTATTTCGATTTATCCATGTCTAAAAATACCTTATAATTATTCATAGTGAAGTAAAATTCAAGAATGATCAAAACATGGATACAATCAAAGCTAGTACCCAGAATAGATATTTTGGACGAAAAGAAGAAAAATTTTATTTTTCGGTGAATAGTAACTCGTGAATAGTAACTCGTGAATAGTAACTCATGAATAGTAACCCCGACGTGAAAAGTTCCAAATTTGATAAAAATTTCTAACCAATATTTTGGCATAATGATATTGAAGAAATAATATCATTTTTGAATAAAATAACATCCCTTACCTCGTAAAGACAGTACTTCTGGTCGGAATACCGGTATAAGGCTGAAAGACACTTGCTCTGATGAATAGAAACTCTCAAAGTATCTAAATACTCACAAAATACACTCAATAATCTAGAGAGAGAAAGAGAGAAAACTTGTTTCTGGTGTGATTTTCAATTCTAACTTAGCCCTCTATTTATAGGAAAATGTTAGCACGCCGAAGCAGACTTAATCTGCAACCTGATGGCTTTACCTGCTACTATTTCCACCCACCACATTTGAATAAAAATCTCAGCACATTTCTTCACCAACCAAGAGTGGGGCCCACCAATTCTAGAATTTACTACCAAAATGATTAACTCCGAAAATTCAACAATTTCTGAACCAGTCATCTCGTAAAATTCATAATAAATCATACATTCATTTTTAACGGTTCAAAATTTGTGGACATATACTCAACTTATATGTATAACATATCCAAAAATTACCACGATCCAACGGTCGGATTAAAAATTATATCCCCCGCAAAATATCTCAAAAACCCTGATTTTTAATACCTCCATTCCGACAAAAATACTGATAAAAACTTCAACATTAAATCCTTCATTTTTAACCACAAAAATATATCCCTCATTTATATCCACAAAAATAAATATTTCCTTATCATATGAATCAATAATTAATTATTCACAAATAATATTACAGAATCACATTTATGACAATCAGGCCGTTCCCAGGAAAGAGGGGGCTTTCCAATAATGATTTCTCCTTACTGGCGCGCAATTAGATGACCAAACCTCTCCTTAGACAGAACTTTCTAGACATTGCCAATAATGTTATCTAATAATATATTTCAAATAATATGAATTATTGATCCGATAATGGGAAATACTGTGTAGTGACAATTATTGAAACAACAGTAATATAAAAATATCAACGCAGCAATTATTGAATCAATAAAATAAAATACTGAACAGTAATTACTGTAACCATTATTGAGTAGTGCCTTCTTACGTAATAATCAATAATTGGTACAATACAGTGTGCTACTGTGTAACAACGCGTATTACTGTGTTTTAACCACCGGGTATTCCAACAGTATTAACGGTAACAACTACGTCGTTATTAATAAACAACATATACTTGTCATTTTCTTCATCCAATCGCTTTCCGTTATGGGCCCACAAAAGACTGCGCCGTCGTACGAATATTCCCGACAGGAAGAATATTCCACGACCAAACGAATATTCCCCGATAACAATGAATATTTTATAACCACCTGCTTATTTGAAATATTTGCGCATTTTACCCATAACTAACCTCATTAATCAATTTAACACTTACTATTTCAAAATAATAAATAGAGGGAATTTAAATTTTATTTATTAATAATTTGGGGTCTTACAACCTCCCCTTCTTATGAAATTTCGTCCTCGAAATTGACGTACGTACCTGGTGTTTCGAAAAGATGAGAGATACCTCGCTTTCATTTCCGTTTCCAACTCCCAGGTCATTTTCTCAATAGCATGGTTTCTCCACAAAACTTTAACTTGTGGTATGACCTTCGTGCGTAGGACATGCTCCTTTCTATCCAAGATCTTGACAGGTACCTCTTCGTACGTTAAGTCTTCAGCTATCTCGTCCGGTTCTAACTCAATAACGTGGTCTGGGTCTTTCATATATTTACGTAACACAGATATATGAAAAATATTATGAACACGAGACATACTTGGAGGTAACGCGAGTCTATAGGCCACATTTCCTACTCGGTCAAGAATCTGAAATGGACCAATAAATCATGGATTGAGCTTTCCTCTCTTTCCAAATCTTGTAACTCCTTTCCATGGAGCCACACACAACAATACATGATCCCCAATGTCAAATTTCACGTCCTTTCGATGAAGATCCGCATAACTCTTTTGTCGATCCTGTGCCGTTTGTATACGTTGTCGAATCGTTTGGATCTTCTCTGTAGTCATGCGTACCAACTCTGGTCCCAATAATGTTGCTTCACCCACCTCGTCCCAGCATACTGGAGAGCGACACTTTCGTCTATATAATGCTTCAAATGGGGCCACACCTATACTTGCCTGATAACTGTTATTGTAAGAGAATTCCACCAATGGTAGGTACTTATCCCAACTCCCTTTGAAATCTAGGACACAAAGTCTTAATAGATCTTCAAGAGTTTGAATAGTCCTCTCTGATTGTCCGTCCGTTTGAGGATGGTATGCCGAACTAAATCGTAAATCTGTGCCCATAGCTTTTTTCAAGCTAACCCAAAATCTTGAAGTAAATCTTGGGTCACGATCCGAAACTATGGATACTGGCATGCCATGCAGTCTCACAATCTCATCTACGTATATACGAGCAAGACGTTCAAGGGAATAAGTCTCCCGTATCGGCAAGAAATGAGCAGACTTGGTTAATCTATCAACAATAACCCAAATAGCATTTATGCCTTGAGAAACCGTGGGAAGACCCGTAACGAAATCCATGGTAATGTGTTCCCACTTCCATTTCGGAATCTCAAGTGGTTGCAATGGACCCTTTGGCACTTGATGTTCCGCCTTTACACATTGACAAGTTAAACACCTCGAGATAAACTTTGCAATCTCTCTCTTCATATTATTCCACCAAAATGTATGTCGAAGATCACGATACATTTTGGTACTTCCAGGATGGATTGCAAATGGTGTATTGTGTGCTTCCATCATGATCTTGTACTTCAAATCAGAATTGTTAGGAACACAAAGTCTGGAGTGGACTCGAAGTATTCCTTCTTCATCGATTCTTGCTTCTGGAATAGAACCTTCTTGCACTTTCTTCTTCATACGCATCAGCTCTATGTCCGTAGCTTGAGCAGCTTTAACTTTATCGATTAAAGTCGGTTCTACTTGTATATTTGATATCATCATGTGGGTACTTGGAGCCTTCATCTCTATCCCCATCCTTTGCAAGTCATACAAAATGGGCCTTTGTGTTAACAACATTGCACTCGTACCCGCATATGATCTTCTACTCAATGCGTCAGCTACTACGTTTGCTTTTCCAGGATGATATTGGATGGTATGATCGTAATCTTTCAACAGCTCGAGCCAACGTCGCTGCCGCATGTTGAGTTCCTTTTGGGTGAAGAAATATTTGAGGCTTTTATGATCTGTATAGATCTCCACTTTCTCCCCATACAGGTAGTGTCTCCAGATCTTCAACGCGAAAACTACTGCTGCCAACTCCAAATCATGAGTAGGATAATTCCTCTCATATTCTTTGAGTTGTCGCGAGGCATAGGCTATGACTTTCCCATGTTGCATGAGAACACATCCTAACCCTTTGCCTGAAGCATCACTGTAGAAAACAAATCCATCCGAACTAGATGGTATTGTCAGAACAGGTGCCGAAATGAGTCTCCTCTTAAGCTCTTGAAAACTCTTCTCGCATTCCTCGCTCCATACGAATTTGATATTTTTCGAGTCAGCTGAGTTAACGGGGTAGCGATTCGAGAAAACCCTTCCACGAATCTCCGATAATAACCAGCTAAACCCAAAAAGCTACGTACTTCGGTCACCGTCTTTGGTTGCTCCCAACTTTGTATTGCTTCAATCTTCGCCGGGTCAACAGATACTCCATGTTTTGACACCACGTGCCCTAGGAAAGCTACTTCCTCAAGCCAGAACTCGCATTTCTTCAACTTAGCATATAATTTATTTTCACGCAGCCTTTGGAGTACCAGCTTCAAATGATGCTCATGATCTTCACGGCTTTTGGAATATATGAGGATGTCATCAATAAAGACAACAACGAACTGATCCAAATAATCCTTGAATACTCGGTTCATCATATCCATGAAAGCCGCAGGAGCATTAGTCAATCCAAAAGACATGACTAGGAACTCATAATGCCCGTACCGAGTTCTGAAGGCAGTCTTTGGAATATCCTCAGTTTTAACCTTCAGCTGATGATATCCAGAACGAAGATCGATCTTTGAAAAGAATTGTGCTCCTTGTAACTGGTCAAACAGGTCATCAATACGAGGTAGCGGATACCTATTCTTAATAGTGACATGGTTTAATTCCCGGTAATTAATACAAAGTCGCATACTCCCGTCTTTCTTCTTTACAAATAAAATAGGAGCACCCCAAGGAGATGTACTCGGACGAATGAAACCGATGTCCAACAACTCTTGTAGTTGGACCTTTAACTCCTGAAGTTCAATAGGAGCCATTCAATATGGGGTTTTAGAAATGGGCTTTGTACCAGGTTCAAGATCAATAAAGAATTCAATTTCTCGTTCCGGGGGTAGACCGAGAAGTTCTTCAGAAAATACGACAGGAAAGTCAATAACAACAGGAATATTATTCAAATTTGACGTGTCTTTATTCAAATCCATAACATGGGCTAAGAAAGCTTGACATCCATTTTTTAATAAACGAATGGCTTTATGGCTTGATATAACAGTGATTGATTTTAATGGCTTAGTTGTTTGAATTCGTACAACAGGTTGGTTAGGAATATGAAAACTAACAACCTTACGAAAACAATCAATTTTGGCATGATGAGTAGTTAGCCAATCAATCCCTAAAGTCACATCAAAAGCAAATATCTTTAAAGAGATAAGGTCAACAGGTAAGGTGATGCTGCCAACTTGGATCACACAAGATTTATAAACAGTGGATGTGATGAAAGTTTCTCCTAACGAAGTCTCCACAGATAAATCAAAGTCTAACTTCTCGGAGTCAAGTTTAAACGTTGAGCACAAGTAGGAGAGATAAAAGAATGGGTAGAACCGGTATCTAATAAGGTATAAACTTCGCATGAATTTATGATTAGCTTACCCGTGATCACCTCGTTTGGGTTCCTCGCATGTTGACCAGTCACGACAAACGCTCTTCCAGGAACCGTTGACTTGATCTTTTTTGGGATAGCTTTTTGAGTCACCATCCCCGCTGGACTTGGTTTTGCTATAGTGCAATCTCGAGCGATATGTCCTTCCTTTCCACAATTATAACATACCTTAAACTGTTGTGGGCAGTTTGGGCTGATATGTCCTTCTTTTCCGCACTTATAGCATATAATTGGTGGTCGTTCTCCTCCCTTGGAACCAGTTGCTGCTGGTGCTGACGTCTTCGTATTGTCATTGTTGAATCTCCTCTTTTTAAAATCTCCTCCCGACTCGCTTCTTCTATTTTCATAGCCACGATTACCACCAGAGTGGTTGCCGTTCTTGTCTGTATTTTTCTTTCTCCGCTGGTTATCATTGTTCTGATGACTGCTGTCACCGATATGATCCTGGTTGTGGTCCCTCAGTTGATCGTACTCATTATCTCACTCTAATAATTGAGCCTTGTTGACAACATCTGAATAGAGAGAAAATTTATGAGAAATGAGATATTGACGTATGTCGGGTTTCAAACCTCTCAAAAACATCCTCGTCATACGTTCCTCATTCTCCACCAAATGAGGTGCAAATCTGGACAACTCTGCAAACCTCGCCTCGTACTGAGACACCGTCATGTTATTTGCTCCAGTCTAATAAAGCTCTACCTCCTTCATATGACGAATACTTTCAGGAAAGTACTTGTCATTGAACAGTTTCTGAAATGTCTCCCAAGACATGCTGAGTGCGGTTGGATGAGTACGCTTCACATACTCCCACCAGTAATCTGCCTCGCCACGGAACATAAAGGTGGTGAATGGAACCTTCTGTTCCTCCGTGCATCCCAAGACATCGAATATCTTGGTAATTTGCTTTAGCCACGTTTCCGCCATGATCGGATTCGGCTTTCCCTTAAATTCTGGTGGTCCCAATTCTTTGAACTGTTTGGCTGTGACAAATCGTGAATTGCTATCATTTCCTCCTGTATTTTGAACACGAGTCTCCCTCGTCTGGTTTTGCATGAATTGCAAAAAATTTCTAAACATTCCATCATTCATCATCTGCTCATTGGTGTTGTTCACAGGAGGAACATTGCCAGCCTATTGTACGTTCTCCTCGTTGGTAAGCACCGGTGTCTCCACGGTCTCATTTACTCCACTGTTAACATTCTCAGTCGACATTCTCAAATACTGCCATAGAACAAGGGTTAATTAAATAAATTAACAAATCACATAATACCCCTATATTATGACTGACCAATAAATAAGCTTAGGTAGGACACACTAGCGAAGGATTTATTCGTCTCTCCCCTCCTAGTTCTATTTCCCGATCTCCGCCAGAGATCATATCCCTAAGCTCTGATACCAACTGTGACGCCCCCAAAATAGGTATACAACACCCATTCTGAGTCGCCAAAATACATGGTACAGAAACAACTACATCTTTATTATTACAACACAAAAACTGTGAGTTTAAATACAAATATTGTCATTTAGACAATATCCACACTCAAATAAGTCCTCATTACAATTATTGATACATTATTTCACAAAAATGGTGAGGACTACTAAAGTAACTTCTAGAACCATCATTCCATACCCCGACTAATACTCGCTACATTCTCGCCTCCTGAGAAAAATGGAACAAAAAGGAAAATGGTGAGCTCAACTAGCCCAGTAAAGAACATTATGACTAAGATAATACAGAATAAATTATCGTTAGTCTTCAACAGGGAAAAATTTAATAGAATACAATAGACAACAAGTTTTAAATCAATAACTGCAGCGGAAACAACAAACCATTAGAAGAGCCAAGTAGAGAATGACTTCTACTATCTTCTAAGATTTAAAAGTCCATCATCAATATTTTATCCATGTAACAGCAATCAATAACCATCTTTAATCAAATATTCATCTTTGCACTACAGGCCAAAGATATTTATTTGTATCACCAGTCGGTCATGTTCATCTCAACACCTGTTCATCTTTGCACTACGGGCCAACGATATTCATCAGTTAATCATTCATCTTTGCACTACGGGCCAAAGATATTCAGTAATATCATCATTTAGGACTGAGGATGATGAAAAATATCTTAAAAAAAAACGAATTCAGTGAAACAAAATAACAAATATTAAGGATTCGTATTTCGATTTATCCATGTCCAAAAATACCTTATAATTATTCATAGTGAAGTTGAATTCAAGAATGATCAAAACATGGATACAATCAAAGCTAGTACCCAGAATAGATATTTTGGACGAAAAGAAGAAAATTTTATTTTTTGATGAATAGTAACTCGTGAATAGTAACTCGTGAATAGTAACCCCGACGTGAAAAGTTCCAAATTTGATAAAAATTTCTAACCAATATTTCGGCATAATGATATTGAAGAAAATATAATTCATTTTGAATAAAATAACATCCCTTACCTCGTAAAGACAGTACTTCTGGTCGGAATACCGGTATAAGGCAGAAAGACACTTGCTCTGATGAATAGAAACTCTCAAAGTATCTAAATACTCACAAAATACACTCAATAATCTAGAGAGAGAAAGAGAGAAAACTTATTTCTGGTGTGATTTTCAATTCTAACTTAGCCCTCTATTTATAGGAAAATGTTAGCACGCCGAAGCAGACTTAATCTGCAACCTGATAGCTTTACCTGCTACTATTTCCACCCACCACATTTGAATAAAAATCTCAGCACATTTCTTCACCAACCAAGAGTGGGGCCCACCAATTTTAGAATTTTCTACCAAAATGATTAACTCCGAAAATTCAACAATTTCTGAACCAGTCATCTCGTAAAATTCATAATAAATCATACATTCATTTTTAACGGTTCAAAATTTGTGGACATATACTCAACTTATATATGTATAACATATCCAAAAATTACCACGATCCAACGGTCGGATTAAAAATTATAACCCCCGCAAAATATCTCAAAAACCCTGATTTTTAATACCTCCATTCCGACAAAAATACTGATAAAAACCTCAACATTAACTCCTTCATTTTTAACCACAAAAATATATCCCTCATTTATATCCACAAAAAATAAATATTTCCTTATCATATGAATCAATAATTAATTATTCACAAATAATATTACAGAATCACATTTATGACAATCAGGCCGTTCCCAGGAAAGAGGGGGCTTTCCAATAAGGATTTCTCCTTACTGGCGCGCAATTAGATGACCAAACCTCTCCTTAGACAGAACTTTCTAGACATTGCCAATAATGTTATCTAATAATATTATTCAAATAATATGAATTATTGATCTGATAATGGGAAATACTGTGTAGTGACAATTATTGAAACAACAGTAATATAAAATATCAACGCAGCAATTATTGAATCAATAAAATAAAATACTGAACAGTAATTACTGTAACCATTATTGAGTAGTGCCTTCTTACGTAAGAATCAATAATTGGTGCAATACAGTGTGCTACTGTGTAACAACGCGTATTACTGTGTTTTAACCACCGAGTATTCCAACAGTATTAACGGTAACAACTACGCCGTTATTAATAAACAACATATACTTGTCGTTTTCTTTATCCAATCGCTTTCCGTTATGGGGCCCACAAAAGACTGCGCCGTCGTACGAATATTCCCCGACAGGAAGAATATTCCACGACCAAACGAATATTCCCCGACAACAATGAATATTTTATAACCACCTGCTTATTTGAAATATTTGCGCATTTTACCCATAAATAACCTCATTAATCAATTTAACACTTACTATTTCAAAATAATAAATAGAGGGAATTTAAATTTTATTTATTAATAATTTGGGGTCTTACAACATATATGTATATCCATATTAAACACGAATCACGAGTTCCATCACCATGTAGAAAACATAATCACATGCTATTATGATCATATCTAAACCTATAATCCCTCTCTCAAGTTCATATAGATTATCACGGTAATTAATGATCAAACAATTAATCAATTATGGACAAATCATAATACACAATCCAAATATAATTAAGAATAACCAACAAGGAAGAAATTAATTTAACTACACATGAAATTCATTGTAATCTTAAATATAAAATTAGTTCATGACTGAAAAAGAAATCAAATTAATAAAATAATCTATCGTGTTCAAAAGTACAAAAATTAAAGGAAAAAAGAAGAGATAAAAATATGTGTTTATGCGTGATCTTAACTTTGGCCTTCAATCCTTGCAATCCTTCTTTGGAATTCTTCTTTAAATATGATGAAAACCTTCTTCTAGTTCTACTCCTACTCTAATTTGTGACGCCCCCAAATTCAGATACATGTACCTCGAATCTGGTGCTTCACGATCTAACTTATACACCATACTAGTAACACATACAACGAAATAATAGAATAGTTTACATTGATAAAATATTAATATTCTCGTCCCAACTCTCGCAACCATTACTAGTACAAACATTACTTAATACATAGCCATAAATAAGTCACAATACAACATAATAATTAACTTCTAACATAGAATAACAAAGCTACTCCGTAGCCTTGCATTTTCTCTTATCTTTCCCTGATGTTCCACACTGTTCTGCCTTAACTGAAATGTTTAAGGGAAGCAAGAATGAGTAACAAATTTACCATGTAACCAATATAACAATAAATATGAATAGGCGTATATAAATCTTATAATTAAAGGGTATAGCGATAAATGATAGCTCAAGAATTTAAGTAAGGGTGTTGTGGACAAAGAAAATATCAATCGTTTCAAATCTGTCCTTTGAATTAAATAAAAAGTCACTATTGACTGAAAGATGATTAAAAGAATTCAAAAGTTTCAACATTTTCAAGTTAAACAATATTTAACATTGAGTAGTCACTATGGACCAAGAACTTCTACTAGAATTAACAATATTTCACATATAACCTAATATAAACAAGTACAATAGGTGATCAGTCCATAGTACCTTATGTTATGCATAACACTAAAATATGTTGTTCACGCGTGTGTCAGTTTCCCAACAATATATAATTTCCCCTTTTTGAGGGATGTTCATCTCCACAGATTATAAGAGTGTGCACCAAAACAATTGGTTTGGATTGTTTTCAATCACGTGAATATTAATCTAGCTGAATTAATGGCATAGACACTTTTCTCAATTAAGAACAATTCGTAAGTTCAATGCTTGCAATAGGATTCAAGAAATATATTTGTTATTTAAATCAAGCTTCAGAGTATGAATAATAACTTTCAATAATTGAAATAACACAAGAATCATTTTAACAATTATTTACTCGTACGATCAATAAGAGTACAAGTTCAAGTACTTGCCTGAGTCATTGACTATATCCGACTTCAACTTCTTATGCTTCGAATAACCTATGTTTATTATAATTGCTAACCTCTATCAATCCATAAATATAAATCTTAATCGATTTAACACACTAGCCTTAGGTGACTAAGACTTCACAAAACAATTACTTAATTAATTGTTGCTTTATTCACCACTATGTTTATATTTGTATTTATTTTATAAGATAATCATTTGTTATCTTTAATGTTCATTTAAGGTTTCACTCCTTATTGTATTAATAAAGTATCCTTACTTCATTTACTTAATTATTCTTTAAGCAATTTTTCTAATTACTCTTCATGCTTTATTATCCACAATTAATTTGTTATTACTTTGGATTAAGAATCTAGATATCTCTTTATATCACTGTAATTATTTATATGTCACTTGACCACAATTAAATCATCTTCCAAAGTATTTAATTGTTTATTATTATTAAAGTAATTATTAAATTTTAATATTACTTTAATTGCCCACAATTAAAATGTTATTAAAGTCATTTTAAATTATTCACAATTCATTAATTGCACAATTAAAAATAGTCTTTACTATTATTGTAATTGTTTACTATTTATTAAACCACATTATTATTCAAATGGTTTAAGCTTTATTAATCCATAATTAAAATAAGTATTATCTTAATTTGAAATTCAGATAAGGCACACTTAGAAGGGGGAGGGGGGGGGGGTTAAAGAAGTGTGAGAACAAACTATAACCAATTTTTTAAACTTTAAAGCAAACAACTGAATTAATCATACTATATTGATGAATGCAACTTGCTGTATTAATATGGCTTACCAAATTGACTGTTTATTTTTAAGAAAATATCTTGCTGAATTTATAACTTAGTGAAAATACTTGGTGTTAATGAATTATCTTAAAATAATACAAATATTCAAGTTTTAATTATTAAGATAATTAACTAGTTTTTGTGAGTAATTAAAGTAAAGCAAGTAATAAAATCAACATCAAGATTTTTTACGTGGTTCAACTATTACCTTCTATAATAATAGTCTAGTCCACGTCCAATGTAAGAACCCGAATTTTCAAAAAATATTAAAATAAGAATTTAGTAAATAAAATTCTTAAAGCATGAGATGGGTTCAAACGAGTATATATATATATATATATATATATATGTTACGAGGTATGTGGTATTGTGTTGCATGGGGTAATATGAGCTATGTGATATGTAATGTATTGTTTAATGAATATATATTATTAATATATTTTTGTTATAAATTGTAGAGATGAATTAGTAAAGAAGATGGATAGGAATTTATCTATTGATGTTAAATAATTTATGTGAAATTATTTTATAGTAGTAATTGGTGACATTAAATATATTTGATAATCAAAAAATTTCTTGAGTATTTGTCTGAGTAAGTATCAAGTCTAAGGTAGTGCAACCGTATTCTTTAATGGTGAATGTATAGGAGCTGAGCTAAACAATTCCTTCAGAGAGCGGAGGTATATACGAATTAGTAACCGATCTAACTCACGGTGAAAACAGTGTAGACGAGACGAAAACTAATTTGTTGGTTGTTTGTGGAAAACCACTCAGTGTACTATATTGAATACTATTAAAAGCTCGACGCGTGCTAGGTTTAGACCGGTATATATATACGTTGTTGACGAGAGTAGATGACCGTTATACCTTTAAGGTGATTAGAGAATTATTACATAATTCAATACAAGGCAAGAAGTTCAATCACTTTAAAGGAGATTAATTTGTTTAATTAAATATATGCTCTTAAACCATGTTTAGGTTCTATTAATGTACTTGATAGTAGTTTACGACGTGTAATAAATGTTTAGTTGTAAAGTTATACTATGTGATACATAGAAAAATTCGAATCGAGATGTGAAAGTTTATACAGAAATAAAATGGAGTGAATCATAAAATAATTTGATTCAGGGATTTGTAATTGATTCAAGTTAAGACATCAATAAAAGATACTTTTTCAAAGGAGATTGAAAAAGTTTAAATTATTTTGTATATTTATATAACATCGAATGTGATGTAATACAGGAATAGTAAATGACCAAGATTAGAAACTTATAAAAGTTTGGGGTCATTGGTGTCTAAATTGTATTCTAAATTTATATTCTAAATTGTAATAAGTAAAGTTTGTTCATTAAGTTATGAATGAAAAATATAAATAGTTTTACGATAAGTAGTATCGTGGCGGACCGGATTCGTGGTTCGAACGGACCCGAATTTGGGGACGTCACGGGTTGGTATCAAAGCTGTAGGTTATAAACTTAGGTAAGTGTACCTTAGGCTTTAACTTGAGAGAGAGAAGAATAAGGATTAAAATTTATAAGTGAAGATTCAAAGAAGAATCTTGAAATATCTAAGAGAATGAGAATTCATGAGTTTCCTAACTCCGGTAATAAAAATGTTATGATGATATGATCTATATAAGAAAAATAATGAGAATGAACTCGAGTGGAGTTTTGTTGATAATAAGGAAAGAACCCTAAGGTAAATTGATGATCACGACGTGATCGAATTGAGCTGTGAAGTGATAAATAGTCTGTAACGACTAAGTGTGTATAGCTTGATGCTATAAGAGAATGTGCTGTGAAATGGTACGATGTGAACTCATGAGGAGTTGTATGTGATGAGATACGAAGAATTCGTATCAAGTAAAAAGCAAATAAAGTGTAAGAGAGGGTTAAGTGGGATTTCAATTGAGGACCCATGTCAGCAGCTGAGTTGTATAATTCTTTGTTATGGGCGGGGGATTGTACTTGGTGTAAAAATCACTTAGTTGCTGGCACTGATAATCATTGAAATGTGTGTGTCGCTCTATTTGTTGTATACCTATTGAGAAGATGATTCTTTTCTCATGTGTATAACAGATAGATAGGTTATAGTTAGAGAAAATAAGGTTAAGTAGTGAGTTCTTAAAACTCATACTTATGGTACGTTCGTGACTTATAATTATATGAAATGTTTTTGAACCCCTCAGCGAATGGACGCCTATGGTCTGACTAGGATAAGTTCTTAAACTCAAATAATTGTGGCAAGTTCCTAAATTTCCAAAGTGTGGTAAGTTTGATGAACTGTATCGATTATATATATGTTATGAAGTTAGAAATTTTAGTGTAGTAAAGATTGAAGTTGATGGAGAAACGTGGATTTTCTAAATCTTCTAGCTCTGCTGGATTTTCAAAATTTATTAACTTCGTGCTGATGTTTGCACTTCTATTTTCCTGAAAAACATTGGCTCTTGTGATTGAACCAATGATGTTTAAAAACAATACTGTTATTCTTATGTACATACTAATTGTTTCGGCTAAGACAAAAATGATTTTAAAACTTTCAAAATATATTTTTAACCATGTGCATCATTTGATATGATGTATGGTAAACGATGGAGCCATCAATGCAGTTGAACTTAGTGTTGGTTATGATCGAAAGATCGTTAGCCAATTTTGGTACGGTGTAGTATGACAAAGTCACATCATGGCAGAATCCTCAACGTACTACTAATCTAGTACGGCATTATGATGTCATAAAAGAATTTTTGGTTTTCTTTTAATTTATGAAGAAGGTCAATTAAGTTGGCCAAATAATTTCGATTGATATCCGAATTGTTTATAAAAGTCTAAGCTAATTGATTCGGCTAGACGACTGTAAAAAAATAATCGTGAAATTTAAGTATTCTTGAATATTTGTGCCAAACCAGATTGCTCTGGTGCGGATTCAGTTGTTGAAAAGTTGAGGTCAACAACCCTATACGGGGACATGTTTTCAGGGACAATGGTTCCGAGCGTAATGCATGTAGTCGTTACAAAACACTACGTTGCGGCCCAACGTAGTGGTACAATAGGTTGGCCACCTAGCGTTCGTGTGGATGGTGTTTTCAGTCTTTGCGATCGATAAATACTCTAGTTTGTAGTGTGGATAAATGTGTTGAAGCACTAGTTCACGGTCTTGTGACCCCTTAGCATAATTTGAAATCTGAGTTATTCATACTACTTCCCAATTATTGAAAAATCGTGAAAGACTCTTATTCTTCTGTATGACGAATGTAGCGAGTAGATTATTCCTTAGAAAGGGGAATGTGGTGGAATGCAAGTGAGAAAATTATAATAAAACTTCCGAAAAGAGAATGAATAAATTATTCAAAAGAATATGTAATATTCGAAATAGCACCGAGTAGAGGAGGTTTCGGTGATTCCGAGGACGAAATCCTTATAAGTGAGAGAGGATGTAAGAACCCGAATTTTTAGAAAATATTAAAATAAGAATTTAGTAAATAAAATTCTTAAAGCATAAGATGGGTTCGAACGAGTATGTATGTATATATATATATATATGTGTGTGTGTGTGTGTGTGTGTGTGTGTGTGTGTGTGTGTGTGTGTTACGAGGTATGTGGTATTGTGTTGCATT
>CM029020.1:81355754-81418254 GCA_016801055.1 Panax notoginseng | reverse complement strand
ATGTTGTTAGGCTGCTTGACCTTCGTTGACGTGTGAACCAACGATTTACCACGCGTTGTAACCCCTGCTGGGGATACATTTGATCCTCTGTTGATGTGTAGATCAACGGATGAACTCCCTGTTGGGGATAAATGCCGAGGCTGCTTGGACTTTGTTGATGTGTGTATCAACTGATGAAATCACCGGATGGTTTCTAATGCGACGTTGGGTTTACTTGCCAACGGCTGAACTGATGTCAAGGTTTCCTGACCTTCATTGATACGCACATCAATGGATGACAATGCATTATGATCCCCGCCGGGGTTGTTGTATCATTGTTGATGTGTGTGTCAATGGAACATGCGTTGTAACCCTCGATGGGGATACGTGTTGGATCATCGTTGATGTGTGTGTCAATGGAATATGCGTTGTAACCCCCGTCTGGGATACGCACTGGATCATCGTTGATGTATGTGTCAACGGAACATGCGTTGTAACCCCTGCTGGGGATACGTGTTGGATCATCGTTGATGTGTGTGTCAATGGAACATGCGTTATAACCCCCACCGGGGATCCGCTGGGGAATATGAGTACCCGAGTATGAAATCCTCGAATAGCTCTTGATGGCTCGATGGGTTTACTTGCCATCGGCTGAAATAACGTCAAGGCTTCTTGACCTTCATTGATACATACATCAATGGATGATAATGTGTTGTGACCCCCGCCGGGGTTATGTACTTCAACAGATGTACTGTGTTGTGACCCCCGCTGGGTTGTTGTGGCAAAGTAGGATGACGATCCTGAATGAGAGAAATTGGACCTCTGTGAGGTATTGCTGAGCATGACTTGTATCGTCTGAGATCACCGGCATAGTGTACCCTGTGGTTGGGCGAATACCAATGAATGATGTAAAGACCCACGGTTCAACCGGGATTATAAGCTATTCTGCTCAATCGCGTAGCGTTTTTATTTCTGATTTTGCCTTTTCAGCTTGCGAGAACTCCTTTTTAACTCGAACTGGATCGAGCCGGAGGGGTGGGACCAACTTAGAGGTGCCACATGTACACCTGCTGCAGTCGCAGATGGACCTGCAGCCAACCGTAGATCATAAAGACTAGCAGGTTACTTTCATAAATCATTTTTAACTTGCACCGCGAAGGAAATTTGAGAGATCTTCTTCAGATCTGCTGAGTTCGGACGTCTTTCTACAAATTCTGTCACTGTACACGTGTTCTACACTATCCTGGTAACGTATGTATGTACTTTTTTCCAATTTTTATTCGTTGGAAAATGACTTATCACATGAAATGCATCTAAACACATAGTAGTGATTATGTATGCACAAATAATTTGATAAAAAATATTCAACATAGTAAATGTTAGTATTAAACCGTGCTGAACATAATGATGTGAAAAAATTTGACTTTTGAGACAGTCAAATGGGCTCCTTTCTCTGCTATTTTTATCCTATCTGAGGACATTTGAGCACAAGGTAAAAAGACAAAGTACTCCTAGCATTGAGGTTAACCTTATGTGTTAATGATTTTGCACATAGTATGTATATGACTGTGGGCAGGTGTGCTACTGAATGGCCACCTAGTCATGCCTATGTGCATGTGGATAGTCCTATTTACAGAGGAAACTATGACAAAATTTTCCTAAAAGGTAGGAATTGTATTAGTCATGCATTTTTAACTTTACTGTGGATGTATGTCAAAATGATGCATGCATGTAGATAGTCATTAAATGCATTTTCAAAAGCTCCAGGTTAGAAGATACCACACCCTTTCTAAGGTGATTTGGAGACTTATTGTCTAGATATTATGGATCCGGATCAGCCGAGTAGTTTTCGTAGGACCACTTCTGGTGTACGGAGGAGGGCTTTTGAAGTGCCTCTACCCCGTTCTGCTAGACAGCCTCGTAGGTTGGTGGAGGCGGTATACGTCCAGTATAGGTTGATGTACCAGATGCCAAGGATGAGGAGGAGGATGTTCCAGTTACGGACCCCGCTCCTGCTGCGCATGTTCCCCGTAGGGATCTCTTGAGTATTTAGGTAGCAAACCTAGAGCTTCTGGGTGACTTGAGTCGACATCCCTCGATGTATTTGCATGCTAACGAGGTATGACGTTAGAACTTGATCTTCCTTCTTTCCTATTTGTGAGGAGTAAAGGATTCTGACGTTGATTTGCATCTTGGAGGTTCCTGGCTTTACACAGCCTCGAGGGAACTGGTTTAGCATATACTCCGTGTACCAGGATCTTCATCTTGACTATAGAGCGAATGTGCATGATTGGAGTTTTGGAGCATTCTTTTCCATCCTTTCCCGTCGCTGTCCCTTGGGTTACCTTAGGGCATTGTCTGAGCGGTGGTTTCACCAGACTTAGTAACTCCATTTGCTGGACTATGAAGTGATGATGACACTGATGGATTGGCAGTTTATCACATGTATGGAGTTTGGAGGGGCGCCAGTGCCTTGCACGACGGATTTTACCCCGACTACCGTCAGATCCTTGTTAGGAGTTCTGGCGGAGGCACTCAAAGGCCGGACTGTCCGTGTAGGTCCTTTGAGCGTAGATGCTATGAGTGGGTTGTTAAGTGAGCCCATGCCAGATGATGTCAGAGTCAGGGATCGCATTCTTCAGCGATTGTTCCTGATGATCATTTGGGGCTGCTTCATAGCAGATAACTCCTTTACGGTGTCGTTCACTTTGATCAGCGCCACTCGACATGTGGACCGTATTGGAGAATATGATTGGGATTCCTATACCTTTACCTATTTCCTCAGGGGCATGCGTATGCACTCACAGGGCTTGATTGAGGCTTGGCTAGGATTTTATCCATTTCTGCTGGTGAGTATTTGTCTTGTCATTTACCATGTATAGGTTAAGAGTGTTAATTGACATCAGATATTTACCTTTATGTTGGCATTTTTGGTCCTATGAGAGGCTTCCATGTCTACGTCCGGTGAGTGTGTTAGGGTTGGATACCTATCCACGAGGATGGCGATGGCATCATTCCATATTGGCGGAGGTCCCTGTAGCTGAGGGTTTCACTCATTGCCATTTACAACTAAAGTTGTTGACAGCTGACATTATCATATAGATTCCCTACTCTGGGGAGCATTTGGCCATCGAATTTGAGGATGGGTACCCGACTTGTGTCGAGTATGTGATTTCCACCCGAAGAGTTCCTCTCTTTATAGATGGAGGATGTGAGCTCTATTTAGGAGAGCGTGCTATTAGGAGCACCACATAAGAGATCTATATACCAATCTTGCCTCCTGCCAGGCGTTATTGGCCTGTGTCGCAGTCACCCGTCATTGATATCCCATTGTTGGGTGTTAACGATTTTGCATTATCAGAGTGTCCTTGCATCCAGGATGTATTCCATCACGGGTGGATCCCTCGTACTATTGGAGCCCAGACCTGCGCCACTCAGCGGATGGAGGATATGGTTCCAGGATCCGTGATGATGACGAATTGGCTAGCCTGTGTCCGAGATCCGACTCATGTGACACAGATTGACAGTTTGATCCGGCAGTTGGACCATGCACATATCTTTATCCGGCATTTGGGCAGAGATCTGACAGAGGCAGATTCGTTTGATCCTTTCAGCGCAGGAGCTGGCCCCTCGGGTGACCCATTTGGTTTTGCCGGCGCAGATCCTCCTTTGTATAGGCCTGACATCCCTGTTGATAGAGATCCAGTGACTTAGGAGGAGTTACATCAGGTGGACAGGATTGATGATGTGGACATCGACACCATTGTCTTCTTCTGATATGTATTCTCGTTATATCTTTTGATAGGCCTCTGTTAGCTATTGGGTGGCTGTGCCCCATTCTCGCTATATCTTTTGATAGGCCTCTGTTAGTAGTAGGGTGTTTGTGCCCCATTTTCCAGTATTTGTAGCTATATAGAGATGATGTATTAGATGATGATATACTTAGGAATATATGCACAGTTTTCTATTCCCTATATCATATTGCTATCTATTATCTGTTATGCATCTATTATGTTATGCATATGTATGTATGCCCAGAGATATTCCGCATTGACCCCTGGATGGTCTTATGACACGGCCCGTGCAGATGTCTTCTTCGATAATTAGCTGTATTGATCATACCCCACCATTATTGGTGGTATCTGGTATGCGATCGTGGTATGATAGCAAGTCACCATCAGACAGGGTGACCATAAATCATTTATTGCAGCATACTATGACCCTGTTGATGTTTCAGGTTCCCACAGGATTCGTGGATGGCATGCTGGAGCACTGAGTATCGCAGAGGTAGGTTTTCCAATTTGGGACCCAAGAGTTGACTCCCACTTTGGAGGAGTATGCACGGTTGACTATGCTGCCACTAGACAGACCTTGCGTGCATATGGCTTTGGGGGACATGAGTCGACAGTTGATGACCCTCACTGGATTAAGGCGTAGAGTGGTGCAGGATGAGCTTACATCTGGCCACGTTATATCCTAACATTTTCTATTTGACAAATTTGGCTCTGAGGATAAATATAGACGATATTTCGGGGATTTTACCACACCGGATGATCATTGGCGTCTGGCCAGGGTGGATGTACTGCTATTGTATGTATTGTCATATGTCTACATGCCACTATATATGGATGAGTTGGACATAGGAGTTATCATGGCGGTGAGAGCTAACAGGGAGGGTCGTATCATCATACCTATGATTATAGCTGAGACATTGAGGTCAGCTACATACTGCTACACTTATCTGACAGGAGTATTTACGGGCTATTTGGTCATGCTCTACGTGTGGTTTATGTCACACCTGAGATCGATTGGCACTTTTAGACGGCATGGGTATTGCTTCACCCATGATATAGCCATGACATATTCATTTCAGTATGCGGAGTGTACAGATACTGCATCTTGGTCCGCTTTCTTAGCTGATATTGTAGACCTGTTTAGTATTCTGCCGTGCACAGGGCTTAGTTCACCCTACAGCTTCATTACTCATGCTCAGGGCATAGATTATTTCTCTGGCTGGTTTGAGGGGCATGACTACTTATCATCCACTGGCCGTGATGTTGCAGTTTGACCAGTTTTAGGATTTTCATCTTTTCGAGGGGGCGCTGGGACAGCGTTTAGCTTATCGCTATCTTTCAGCAGAGGACCGATCCCGTGTGTATGCATGTTGGGATCAGCGTGAGATAGCCGCTTTCTCTATTAGTCATCCAAGTTGTTGTGCAAAGTATTCCGCATGGATGGAGACAGAGACTGTACCGGCTGAGGTAGTATCCACATTGCTGAGTATTAACTTAGATGGTGGAGACCCCATGGAGGACATTGATTCTCACACAGAGGAGGAGCCATTTACTGGGTTGCCAGTATTTCCTTTAGATTCTCCCAGTACTAGCACTATCGTGATTCAACATTCAGCACAGTACCTTGAGTAGAGTCTTCATCTGATGACCTTTGAGAGAGATCAAGCTAGATCCTTGATGTTGACATCTCTTGATGGGAGAGACGCAACTCTGTTAGAGAGGGACGAGGCAATGGCTCGTAGAGCTGCCGCTGTTGTTGAGCGGGATGAGGCCAGATCAGCCAGAGATGCAGTGATAGTTGAGCGTGATAGCGCCATATCTGCCCCGGATGTAGCCATCACAGATAGTACTGTAGTGAGGTCCCTTACCACTAGCATGCTCGTAGAGATGAGCACTTACATTGATGAGCATATGGTCACCATGTAGACGGCTACAGATCTATTGGGTCGCATGGATATCCTTGTATAGGAGACCACAGCTTTGCCTCATTCTTCGGAGAGGGATGCCATGTTGGGCTTGTTAGCTCGCATATGCACCGATTTGCAGATGGGCTTCTATTTTCCTACACAGACTAGCTTAGCCATTTTGTCATGTACAATTTACATTATGTATATCAAACAACATTATATATGTAGCAGAAAAATATATTTTTGATCACTTCCCTTTTAGATATGCTTGAATACTTGCTTGATATTTGTCTGCTGCTTCAGGACTTGTGATCTTGATGTATTATAAATTCCTCCTTGCTGGATGGACATTGAGTTGTATCTGGATAGTTCAGAATAGATCATGTATCTGTGTGTATGCCTACCATTTTTCGGTGTCTTAGGACTGGTTTCTGTATGGAAATGTGGAGAGGGTTGTGGCTTTCCTATCTGAGATTGACCGCACCATAGATGGTCACCAATACTCCAATTTAGGAGGAACCTAGTTAATTCCATCTCTTATGGATTGGTGTTGCTCTTTAAGGTACAACAACATCTTAGATGGTCGCCAGATCTCCTATTCACGAGGAGAGGTTGGGTAATTCCATCCCTTTGGTTTGAAGCCAATGAAATATGGTGAATTGAAGTTTGATCCCAGTACCATTTATAAGTATTTGTGTTTTGGTAAGGGGTTAGACTGAACCATAAATGGCTGCCTACGTACTCCTATTGAAGAGGAGATCAGGTCTGCGTAGTTCGAACCTGGTGTAAAAGGTTTAACGCTATTTATGAAAGGCAGACGGGTGTAGAAGCTTTATTGATGAAGAAGGTTGTAGAAGTGTTTTTGTGGTTTTTATTTTTTTGTAGAAAAGGGTAGAAATGTTTTTGTTGTTTTTTGTTTATTGCGACCGGGCCATATAGAATATGGTTGCCAACGTACTCCCGTGTATCAAGGAGACCAGGTCGACGTAGTTCACCCCTCAAGGCGAGTTGAAAAGCATGATCCCATGTGCAGGATAAACTGCGGGGAAGAAAGGTTAGTTCCATGTACAGGTCAAACTGTGGGGAAGAAAGATTAATCCCATGTATAGGTCAAACTATGGGGAAGAAAGTTTAATCCCAGGGTGAGGACAAACTGCAGGTACGAGAAGTTTGATCCCATGTATGGGTAGCCAAACTGCAAATGCGAGAGGTTTAATCATTAGTGGGATGACCTAAGTTGTATGAGCGCAGTAAAGCCAGGTTGCTGGCTTGAAGAGTGTGTTTCCCTGAGGGGCAAAGTGTGGTAAAGAGTTATATGTGGTAAAGGGTTAAAGAACCGGAATGACTGGTGATCTGATGATCCAACACCAGGATGTTTGCTTGATGGTAACTTCAGACATAGTACCATTTCATGGTGTCCGAGTTAATGAGTTGTGGAAATTCATCGCCATCCATTTCCTAGAGCGCCTCTTGTCAATACCTCCTTGACAATAAACGGGCCTTCCAAGTTACGAATGAATTTTCCCTTAGACTGATATTGGTTGTCAATGATCTTCTTCAAAACCAAGTCATGTTGCTTAAACTGCCGTACCCAGACTTTCTGTTGTAGGATCTGGCGATCATTTGTTGATAAAATTGACCATGGAAGATAGCCGCGGTTCGCCTTTCATCTATTAAAGACAATTGGTGATACCTGTCTTGTACCCATTGATCTTCATCCAGCTGAACGTCCATCAACACTCTGAGGGATTCCATTTCTACTTCTATGGGGAGTACTACTTCCATCCCATAGGTTAATGCGTAGGGGGTTTCCCCAGTTGAAGTGCGCATTGATGTTCTGTAGGCTAACAGAGTAAGAGGCAATAGGTCAGACCATCCTTTGTGATTGGCGGACATCTTTTGCATAATCTTCTTGATATTTTTGTTAGCCACTTCAACAGCACCATTCATATTTAGATGGTAGATGACGGAGTTAAGGTGTATGATGTGGAATTTACTGCATAGTTCCTCCATTATTATGTTATTGAGGTTCTTAGCATTATCTGATACAATTACCTCTGGTTGTTCGTATCGACAAATGATATTGTTTCTGATGAAAACAATGATGACTTCTTTGGTAACCCTAGGGAAGGAGGTTGTTTCTACCCACTTGGTAATGTAGTCGATCATGGTGAAGATGAATCGATGTCCATTACTAGCTTTAGGGTCGATGGGCCCGATCACGTCCATTACCCACATTGAGAAGGGCCAAGGTGAACTCATGTTGTTAAGCTCTCGTGGAGGGGTGTGGATAGCATTCCCATGAATTTGGCATTGATAACACCTCCTGACATGGCCATTGCAGTCAGCCTTGAGAGATAGCCAATAATGTCATGTCCTGAGGATCTTCTTGACAAGGAGGGGGCCACTCATGTGTGGGCCACAGACTCCACCATGGATCTCATCCATGAGTCTCTGAGCTTGGTCTTTGTCTAAACATCTGAGAAAATCTAGTCCTGCATCTCTCTTGTAGAGTGCATCTCCGCTCAGGTAGAATTTCATAGCAAGTCAATGAATCCGCCTTTGTTCAGTTAGGCTCGCCTCAACGGGTATAGATCCATCTCGTAGGTACTCCTTGATATGCTGATACCAAGGTTGTTGGATGGGAGGTAGTTCATCTGATACTTTTCCAACGTAGTTCCCATAGGCTGGTGCCTTTTGCAGGGCCACTGTGACGCTTGGCATGTGTTCCTTGTCAGGTATGTGAATCAATGAGGCCAAAGTTGCTAATGCGTCTGCAAAGTCATTCCTATTACGAGGAATATGTATAAAGGAGATTTCTTCGAACTCTGAAGCCATCTGTAAAACCTGCCGATGGTAAGGCAGCAAACGTAGCTCTTTGGTTTGATAGATTCCTGTGGATTATTTGATTACTAACTCTGAATCCCCAAAGACAGTTAACCACCTGATACCCATTGAACGGGTAAGTTTTAACCCCATGATACAACCTTCATACTCAGCTGTGTTGTTGGTACTAACAAACTGCAATTTGACGGCGACGGGATACTACTCTCCCTTATCGGATACTAGAACTGCTCTAGCTCCAGAACCTTCCGTATTAACAGCTCCATCAAAATACATCTTCCATGCTTGGCGTGTATCATACTGATGTTATGGCTGAATTGCCATTACCCCTTCATCGGGGAAGTATGTTTCCAAGGGTTTGAAATCCCCAGAAGGTGCGGCGACCAGTTGATCATCAATTCCTTGACCTTTAATGGACTTTTGAGTCACGTAGGCAATGTTAAATTGTTGTAGGATCAACTGCCATCTGAACAGCCGATAATTCAGTATGGGTTTGCTGAACACATACTTAAGAGGATCAACGCAGGATATGAGATGGGTTGTGTGCCCATGGAGGTAATGTTGTAACTTCATGGCAGCCCATGCTAAAGCACAGCAAGTCCTCTCAATCAGAGTGTACTTGTGTTCACTGCTGCTGAATCTTTTGCTGAGGTAATAGATAGCTCGCTCTCGGCCTCTATCGTCTTTCTGACCCAGCATGTAGCCCATGGCATTATCACTGACGGACAGGTACATGAACAGGGGAACATCATCCCTGGGTGGTACCAAAATAAGAGCTTTGACTAGTTGCTCTTTGATGGTAAGGAAGACATTCTAGCACTCATCATTCCATTTTATGGAGAAGTTCTTCCTTAATAGCTTGAAGATAGGTTCACAGGTTGCTGTGAGTTGAGAAATGAATCAGCTAATGAAGTTGATTCTTCCCAAAAATCCCCGTATTTCCTTCTCTGTCTGAGGAATGGGCATTTCCGTAATGACCTGGATTTTAGTAGGATCCAACTCAATTCCTTTGTGGCTGACTAGAAATCCTAACAACTTGCCTGATTTAACGCCAAAGGCGCACTTAGCTGGATTCAACTTCAAGTTATATTTGCACAACCTGTTGAATAGCTTTCAGAGATGGTTTAAGTGGTCCTCCTCCTTCCGGGACTTGACAATGGTATCATCCACGTAGATCTCAATCTTTTTGTGCATCATGTCGTGGAAAAGAGCCATCATAGCTCTCTGATAGGTAGCTCCGACATTGATGAGACAAAATGACAACCGTCTATAGCAAAAGGTTCCCCAAGGCGTGATGAAAGCAGTTTTCTCACGATCTTCCTCAGCAACCATGATCTGATGGTACCCCACAAAGCAATCAGCGAAGGAGTACATGCTGTATTACGCAGTATTGTCAATGAGAATGTGGATAAAGGGCACGGGAATGCTATCTTTAAGGCAAGCTTTATTCAGATCCCGATAATCCACGCAGACTCATACCTTTCCTCCAGGCTTAGGCACGGGAACTGTAGCGCCCCCAAATCCGGGTATCTTCCAACCCGAGAGATGGTGCTATACTGTACAACATTTATACATTCATCCAATTGAATAGTCTCAAAGAACTAATATAACTTCTATATATATTAAAGTAATATATACAATTTCTCAGGTTCTATACCCATTACAAAGGTTCTTTGTCATAATATTAGTTACATTAAAACAATAGACCTATACTATTACAAGACAGCTTAACAATCTGCCTTAGCTTTTCCTTTATCCCTTTTTGATCCTTCGGGACGTTTAGTCTTAGCTGCATTTATATGTTTCAAGCAAGGGTGAGCATGCCTAGCTCAGCAAGTATAACAATTCAATAACAACATGCTTGACACATACGAAGCGTATATCTTCAATAACTGAACAATAGTTATGAAGTACTATTGATAATTCAAAGTATCACTTCGTCTTTTCTTTCAAAATGTTTTACCATAATATTTAGTAAAACATTCACTCCGGTTAAAGACCTCGAGTATTCATTCTTTATTGAAAAGGACAACCCGGAACGAGTTCCGTAAGCCCGATATTACTTACAAGCACTTCTAGGTGATCAGCCTATTGTACTCTATGTTGATCAACACAACATCCATTAAACGTATGTATGTTTAATCATTTGGCAACCTCACGTGCCTGTCGTTTTACCGACAAAACATTTGTTTAACATTTCAGTCTTCTTTTTGAAAACCATACCAAGTAGTTGACAAAATATAGCAACATTTGATAATGCAAGAGTAGATTATCAAGTCTAGCCAAAAGGATTGGCTTTAATCTCAACATACCTCAATTCATGCGAAAGAATACATGAATATTAAACTTGTTCAGATTGAACTAATACAAGAGTTAGAATACTTGCATTTAGCGTCTGCTACCGCATATTAACTTTATGTTTAGGTCTTTCAAGTCCCTACAGTACATGATCACATAATGCCTTACATTAGGTCACATATAATCAAGTATGTATATGACTATATCTTACCTTTCTTCTCAATCTAATTGTGTATTAGATTCAGTTACTATTCGTTCCGGTTTATCATTACCATTGCATTTATCCTTGACTAGGCTATCTTAACCTTTACATTACATTCTTTAAGGTTTAACAATGTTACATTATCGACCTTAAGTTATGTTTACTTTCCATCAATTTAGGTTTTCTTTTCTTTGTACATAGAAACCTTTATTACTATCTTTGTTCTGAGACTGGCGCTGCGGCGCCGGTCCTATACTTACATCTCGCGCTGCGGCGCGAGCCTTATCCTAGCATGTCCCGGACTTGGCGCTGGGGCGCGAGTCCTTATGTACTGGGCCGCGCTGCGACACCACTCTCCAGAAGGTCTTGTACTGTGCATGGCGCTGGGCGCCGGTCATTTGCCTTGGGTTGGCACCGCGGCGCCAACTCTGTGCACCAGATATAAATTGTAGTATTGAAATTTTGCGAACTTCCCGAACGCATAACTTCTTCGTTATAAGTCCGAATTGGCTCGTTTAAAAGCCTACGGTTCACAAATAATGTAATCTACATGATCATCCAAGAATTTTATCTATTTGACTTTGTTTGCTAAAAATTCACCTATTGGTTCATTTTTTAACGAAACGATAAACGTTCGTGAACGTTCAACGCTCGTTTCTTCGTTCTAAGTTGGAATCCGGTCATTGTCGAGTCCACAACTCTTAAATGCCAAATATGACTTAACTCCATTGTAAATCAATAATTTCGTGATAAAACACAAAATTTGACTTCCATTCCGAGAATTTTACGAATTCGACGATTGTCGTCCAATCGTGCAATTTCCGGCAAATCTTCATTCTTACGATTTGTTCAACATTACAAATGAAGTCTATTCTTCATGTGAACATCTCAACATACTTATTACAACAACTTATGTTCATTGTTGGATTTTAACTTATTCTTCATGAGCTTATACCTTGTCAATTTATAAACTACTTAAGATTTCATTGTTAATGACTTATGACAATTTAAGTTTCTTAAACATGATTTCTTATATGTTCTCAACATATAACTCAATTTAGGTATACATGATACATATGATCATATAAATTCCTTTATCTTCATATCAATTCTCTTAATAAACTCCCTATAAGTTCATATTATTTTCTTATAAGTTATAACTTATGTTAGCTTAAATGACTTATTCATTACTTACCCACCTCCTTAATCCACCTCCTTAACCCACCTCCTTAATATTCATTACTTGCTAATCACTCTCTTATCCTATACTTGGCCATTACTCATAAGTCTTGGTCAATACACTTACTTGATCACCACATCACTAAGTCACCACACATTAACTATATTAATATGGTTTTGCCCCATGGTTCATACAATCAATGGATTTTAGCTTGGACTTGGATTAATAAATCCTTGGGCTTTGCATTAATAAACACTAGTTTGTTCATTAATCAATTAGTTGGGCCTTAACCTTAATTGACTTGGACTTTGTACAAAATCCTAGCCAATCTTTACAAGTCCATTAATATTTCATAATACATACACATATAGTTTATGCATTATTCTTGTATTCTAATCCATATAGAATTTATATACGATATTTCATCCTTCATACAAACTCGTATAACACTTCGTATTATACTTGTTTTCATTACTTTGTATAATACCTAAGTATCATACCATTATTACATATTCATTACTATTTCGCCTTCCTTAACGTTTATAAATTGCGTCCACAAGCGAAATATCATTTTTTCCATAACTAGATTTTTATTACATAATCCATCTCACCTTATTATTCCATCATTACGTATTTCTCAGAAATCCAAAATTTTATCCCGAGCAAATACCGATGAATAGTATTTTTCAGAAAATTTCTCGAAAAAACTTTTATTTTCGTCTTGGAAATTCAAACACTTTAATTCATTCACGTAGCTCAAATACTACGACATTCCAACGTCACTAGGTTATATAATGACAACCATCTTGATAACACATAGCATAAGGTTTTATTATTATTTAAATTAATAAAATCATTTTACAATAGGACCCAAATTCCTCGGTCGTTACATTCTTCCCCCCTTATAAAGATTTTGTCCCCAGAATCTCGTCTTACTTTAATCAAATAGATGTGAAAAAATTTTCTTCATCTTTTCTTCTAGTTTCCACGTTGCTTCTTCAGCATCGTGGTTCCTCCATAATACCTTCACTGATGGTATTACCTTGTTCCTTAGAACTTGTTCCTTTCAATCAATGATTTGCATCGGCAACTCTTCATACGTTAAATCTTTCTCGATATGAATTGGCTCATACTCGATTACATGCTTATAGTCTGGCTTATATGGACGTAATATAGATATGTGAAACACGTTATGTATTCGTTCTAGGTCTGGAGGTAATGCTATCATATAAGCTACCTCTCCCACCCGTTTTAATACTTCAAAAGGTCCTATAAACCTTGGACTTAACTTTCCTTTCTTTCCAAAACGTATCTTTCCTTTCCAGGGAGATACTTTTAGAAACACATACGAACCCACTTCAAACTCTCGACTTAGTCTATGTGAGTCCGCATATTTTTTCTGTCTGTCCTGAGCTGTGACGAGACACATCCGAATTAGCTTTACCACCTCCGCTGTCTGCTGCACCAATTCTAGTCCTAGCATACGGCGTTCTCTCACCTCATCCCAACACAAAGGTGTTCTTCATTTTCTTCCATACAAAGCCTCATAAGGCGGCATACCTATGCTTGCATGATAACTATTATTATACGCAAACTCTACTAGTGGTAGGTGATCATCCCAACTACCCTTGAAATCCATAACGCAAGACCTCAACATGTCTTCTAACGTCTGAATTGTTCTCTCGCTCTACCCATCAGTCTTAGGATGATAAAACGTGCTTAACTTCAGCTGTGTTCCCAACTGTTCTTGCAAACTCCTCCAAAAGTTTGATCTGAATCGTGGATCACGATTTGACACAATCGATACCGGTACTCCATGTCTAGAAATGATTTCCTTAACATAAAGTTTAGCTAATTAGTCCAAGTTATACTTGACCCTTATTGGCAAAAAGTGAGCCGACTTCGTCAACCGGTCCACTATTACCCAGATCGAATCGTACCCTTTTTGCGTTGTCAGAAGTCCCACCACTAAGTCCATCGTGATATGCTCCCACTTCCATTCTGGAATCTCCAATGACTGTAATAAGCCACTGGGTCGTTGATGTTCAGCCTTAACTTTTTGACAAGTCAAGCACCTACTCACATACTCCGCTATTTCTCTCTTCATGTTCGGCCACCAAAAACTCTGTCGAAGGTCTTGATACATCTCAGTGCTACAAGGATGTATCGAGCACCTCGAATTATGAGCTTCTTGTAACATTTTCTCCTTTAATTTCGTCTCATTCGGAACCCAAATTCTTCCCTCAAATCTTAATAATCCTTCATTATCAAGACTATACTTAGCATCTTCCTTCTCGGATAACCGCTTATTCATTTGATTACACTTGTCTGTCGAGAGTTGTACTTCCTTGACTCTTTCTACGATGGTAGACTGCATCTCTATCGCAAACAGTCTCTGCTCCGCCTCAACTGGCAACTTTACCTCTAATTCCATCCTAGCTATCTCTGTTATTAACTCATTTTGAGTTGTTATTGTAACAACCCAATATTTTCTATATAAATAAATAAGAAATTTTGTGAATAAATTTTTTTTTATTTAAGGATGAGGATTTGTACAAGATTATGTGTATATGTATTTATGTGGAAAGTAAAAATATATTTATTACATAATTATTTACAAATGAATTTATTTTAAAATTATTGATTATTAAAAAGTATATACTTATAATAATCAATTTATGGTAGAAATATTTTAATAATTATTTTTCATGAAAATATATAATCATATATTATTTAAATAATATATGAACTGATTTTTAGAATAATTATAATAATTATTTTATTATATGAATTTTAGTACAAATTATTAAGTTAATTATTTTATCTTAATTATTAAGGTTAAATAGGAAGAATAAATCAGATATGGTATCCAAACCCTAATTTTGGATTATTGCCAAGGTATGAGAATAATAATATAATATTAAGTATATTTTGATTTTTCAGTGCTATAAATATGTACAGTATATTTGTATTGATAATTGGTCAATTATGGTGTTTAATTTCAAAACCCTAGTATTAATGGGTTAAACCCTAATTTTACTTAGGGAAACTCTAAATTGAAAATCAATTGTGAGCTTAAGACTGTTATATAGCTATGTTAAATGTTTTATGTTGTGTATTAAGTGATTAATTAGGTAAACCCTAATTAAAGTTTTAGAAACCCTAATAAATTTATTAAAAACCCTATTTTAAGTGTTAAACCCTAGTTTGAAACTCAATTATGAGTTCGAGATTATTATGTAGCGATGTTATGTGATTTTATGCATAATTAGGTAAACCCTAGTCAATATTTTGAAATATTAATTTCTAGAAACCCTAATTTCTATAATTAGTAACCCTAATTAGAAATTATAAAACTTAATTACCATTTGTAAACCCTGATTGCTATTTTAGCAAAGTTAATGATAATTATATGATTTAAACCCTAATGTTCCTGTATAAGATAATTATAAAATTAATCACAATTAGAAAATCCTAATTTCAAAATTTTAGGAAACTAAAATTTTATTTATTTTTTTATTTGATTTTATTTATTTTTGTGTAAACCCTAAAATGTAATTCTAGAAAAGTAAATGTTGGAAAACCTTAGGGTTAAACCCTAAGGGTTAAACCCTAAGGGTTTGCCAAGTTCTAAGTATGCCATTTAATGAATTACCAATTGACCATTTTGCCCCTAGTTATATTATTTTGGCTAATATGTAGGTTTTGACATTAGGTTTAGTTGGTGAACCAAACCCAACAACTCCATGTGCTGAAAATGACAGCCACAAGCTACTTTCATCAGCCATTCATGCATCAAGACTTGTATAAATAGATTGGAGGAGAGAGAAATATTATTTGTTACTTACATTTTTCACAATACACATCCAAGACCTCCCTCTCTCCAAACCAACGAAATTATCTAGCATTATAGTTCCATTATCAAGCCCCACTAACACCATACCCAAATCAGAAACACAAAATCAAAATTTTGTTCATCAAAGGTATAAACCCTAACCATAATTTTTTTCAATGATCTGTTGTTAGATCTTGTAATTTGTTGTTAAAAGATGTTGTTTATAGTCTACTTTAATGATCTGGGTTGGTATATTATAAGTCCATAACATCTAAATGCTCAAATAAATGATTTTCAAATTTCTAGAAAAATTTCATGTTACGGTCTGACAACGAATGTCAGACCTTGTAGATCCATTTCTGTAATTGGGTTATGTGTTTTAAAGGTTGATACTTGTAGTATGTTATGTTGTCTTTAATCTGGAACTGATAGATAGCTCAAATCACGCTCAGAATGAAAGTTATGGGCGGTCAAACCTCGTTGACCGGCCATGACTTTCAAAATCTGGAAAAAACCCAGATCGGCCCAGAAGCCTCTGACAGGTTCTTTGTGGGCTTAGATCTAACTTCTTGATGATGATTATGTAATGATCTGTGTATCTAGGTATTACTCTGTTGTTTGAACTACAATATTATAGCACTATATCACTAAAATATTGATCAAGTAGATCTCAGTGGGCGGTCAAACTAGGCCGGACGTTCATGAAATGCATTTTCTGGGTAACCCAGAAAACGCATGATCATGACGTCTGACAAGGTTTGACCGGTCCGGATCTGTCGATTGTGTTGTGATTTTTTTGATGTTTTGGGATAGATATACTCTACTACATTCTGGCTACATATCGAACCCTTTATATCACACAAATATTACAAGGATTGCAAGTTGTGGAAGCCCAAATATGGCTTGTCTAACTGTTCTTCATTTCTGGGTAACCCAGAAAATGAAGAACAGCTCTGACAGCTTCTTTGAGGGCTTTGATCTCCTTTGTTATGCAGTTTAGGATCATGGTTGTAGTTGTATCGTGTACTCCTGCACTAGTACTACACGATCGGCTCAATATCTAACCCAGAAACACTTTACACCGTTCACGACTAATGGTCAAAGTAGCTAGCCTGGGTTTTGACATGGAATTCTGGGTTTGTAATAAGAACATGAAGAACACCTATAGCGACGGTTCTGTCGCTATAGGTGGTCTTTAGCGACAGATTATTTAATATTTTTTGGAAATTAATAAAAAATAGAAAAAAATTAGTTTTTAATTATTAAAAATACAAAATAAATTATTAAAAATTATTAAAAATTCCAAAAATTAGTTTTTAATTATTTTTAATATATTTCATAAATAGTTAATATTTTTGAAATATTAAAAGTATTTAATTTATTTAATTATAATATTAAATAAATTATTTAAAAATGATTTTAATATTAGAAAAATTATTAAAAATTATATTATGATATAAGAAAATATTTTAAGTTATTTTTAATGACTTTTAATATTTTATGATAAATTTCATTAATAAATTAATATTAATGGTAATTAATTTATTTACTTAATGAATTAAGTAAATTAATTAAAAATGATTTTATTATATTAAAAATCATATTAAATGAAAATAAAGTGTTTAAAAATATTTTAAGTTATAAAATATAACTTTTAATATTTAAAGGATAATTTCATTAATAATTTAATATTAATGATTATTAAGTTATTATTATTGATATTAAATTTATTTAATAATTATATTAAATAAATAGTTTAAAAATGGTTTTATTAATTTAAAAATTATTTAAAAAGGATATAAATGAATTAAAAATATTTTAAGTTATGAATAATGACTTTTAATATTTTGATAAATAGAACATTAATACTTTAATATTAATGATAATTATTTAAAAATGATTTTAAATGTTTTAAAAATCATTTAAGGGTAATATTAATACTTTAAAAGTATTTTGGGTTATTATACATAACTTTAATATTTTGGAAATGATTTCATTAATAGTTTAATACTAATTAAATATTTATTATAATAGAATTGATTGGTATTTAAATCATTTAAATATGATTCCAATGTTTGAAAATTCATGTTAAATTATAATAAATGTTTTAAAATTATACTGAGTCATTTAAAAATAATATGACTGATACGTACTGATGTTAAGTTATAAAATAGAGTCTTAGACTCGATAATTACCCAATAAAGTTGTCGGTAGACCGACATGTTTCAGAAATTGATCTGGACTTAGATATTTTGATTGTATAAGTGATTATTTGTGATTCAATGGTTATTAAACATAGGTGCTAATGTAATTAGGTTATGTGTTGACTGCAATAAGCAGTGTTATGTGTTATAGTATGTTGTTCTAATCGAACGAACTATCTTATTAATGATAGGTCGTGAGATAAGCGATAGATCTTAATTACAAGTTGTAAGTAGCTCTTCAGGCAAGTATCTAACCTTTGCATTTTCTTTATGCAATGGATGTGAGTAAGAATGTTTCTAAACTATATTATTATTGTACAGATTATGAACTTTATATTATATAAGCTCATTGAATATCAACATGTTAGTATATGATAATTCAGATATATATATTCTGTTCGTTAATTTCTAGAAGTGGTTAAACAAGTGTCCCCACTTGGATAATCATTGTATTTAATCACATGTTGATATACCTTTGTCAATTACCCGTATACAGATATATTGAATTATAGATTATTGTTGAACAAGATAAAACCTTTGATTTAGAACCCAGACAGGTATGAACATCCCTACATGGGAAAATTTTTATGCGCTCCGGCGGACAAAGGATGAACGATAATATCGTTCTAGCAATGTAGTATTGATCAATGCAGGGCATAACGGGCTGATCACCCCCGTGCCCGTAAGTTATGACGGTTTACAGATAAATTTCTGTTTAACCTTTTCGAAAATGAAAATAATGTTCATGGCATGTTACCATAACCCCAGTTATAGTCATTATGTAGTTTCAAAAATTTGAAAGAAAGTTGTTATGCTATTATTATTGGTCCAGAATACTTCACAACTATTGACTTGTTGTAGAAGAATTGTACAAAGAAAACATTTAAATCCTTTCAGCTTATATATATATATAATTGCTATTGCTTGCTGGGCACTCAAATGCTCATCCTTGCTTAATTTAAATGTTTTCAGCTAAGTGCGAACGACCAGAGAACTCTGCTAAGAATAAAGGAAAAGGGAAGGTTGCTGAATGAACGAATTACTATGTTATGTAATAGTTTAATGTTATTAAGACAATTATGATATATATATATATATATTATCTATCATGGGTTGTAATGAATGTTTAAAGGTTACGTACTTGGGAGCTAGACTCTGATAATTATGTAAATTAATTTGATCTTTTATATTATTGTTATTATTATTAGTATTATTCCGCTCATAGAAATGGTATTGTGAAGAACCGAGTTCGGGTTTCAAGTATCCGAGTTTGGGGTCCTCACAGGTTGGTATCAGAGCTATAAGCATGAATTTGCGAAGAGCCCCGAGCCTTTCACTGGTGACTTCCTTGTGTGGAATGCACCGAAGCCAGACTCTCCGTAGGGGACGCCGAGCTAGTCGGTGGCAAGCTGATAGGTACCACTGTGAGGTGCTATGGTTGGAAGCACCATGAAACTCACAGGTTGGTATCAGAGCTATAGGGTTAGAAACCTTAGGTGGGCTAGACCTTAGGCTATAACCTTAGAACAGAGGGAAACGTTGAAAATATAAATAACTCATATAGAGTTTAAAAAGAGATGAATTGACTAAATTCATCGTCAAACTAAATAAAAGATAACTTGTATAAAACTCTTATTTGTTGTGTGTATATACTATATGCTAATTAGGATAATTTATGCGTGTAGATGTCAGGTGAAAAAGGATTCGATTACCCTCGGATCGTAAAGAAGGAGCCAATATCGAAGCCGATAGCTGAAATAGAGGCTCACGATGAAAACAACTCAGACGATGTGGTTATTGTGAAAAATATAGTACCAGATCCGGAGATGGTGGAGCTGACAGATAGTGATTCGAACACTAAAGTTGAAGCTGATCAAGTATCAACGGAAGTGCAGAATCTGAAGAACAAGGTTTCTTCTCTGGAAAGGCTGTGGGAGATAGAAAGGCTGTTGAATAGTCAGTTGTGTCAAGCGTTAATAGAAACATTGGAAGGACAAGATAAGCTTAAAATCCAAATTGGTTAGATGGGAGCCACAAGCAACACATCGTGTGCAGCTCCGGATAAGAAGGGGAAAAGAAAGATAGAAGACCATGACTTAGGAAAATCCAATAAGAAGAAATGGAAAAGAATATGTTATCTTTGCGGCTATGAAGGACATACCACTCCGTACTGTCCTGACTACAAAAAAGGAGCATGTTATGTCTGTGGTATAGAAGGTCATCAGGGGAGAGAATGTCCAAGGAAAAGGTGTAATAAATAGGTAGTATAGGTTCTGTTGTGTAGGAGTGTTTAATATAATACATATGATAAGTATGTTTGTGTAATGTAATATTTCCAACTTTTGTATTAAGTCAAGACTGTAAATCCCGACTTTTGAGGTCATAAAGGGATAACTGAATTTAAAGCATTTTGTGCTATGTAAAATATTCGTTAAATGAATATGAATCTATGTTTGAGAAATGATGAAATAAGTTTAAAATATTAAACTTATGTGAAAAGGTTTAGAATGTAAGTTAAATTATGATTTTTTTTTTCAATCAGATAATGCCGCCAAGACGTCGAACTCGCAATTAAAGGGCAGAGGAATCTGTCAACAACGTTGAGGGACAACAACAACCAGATCCGATGCGGTAATTTGCGAACATGATAGCTCAGGCTATGCAACAGGGAATACCGGTCGCTGAAAACCAGCCGGGCAACCGCTTAGCGAACTTCAAAGACTTTAAGGCTGTAGGATCACCAGAATTCAAAGGTACAACTGACCCTGTAGAAGCTCAAACTTGGGTTAAGGAAATTGAAAAAGCGTTTATGGTAGCTAGGGTAGATGAGGGGCAGAAAATTGCTTTTGCCACCTATATGATGAAGGGGGAAGCAAATTTTTGGTGGGAAGCGAATCAGGCTAGGGCAGGAGAAGGTGTAGTCACATGGGATAGATTTAAAACTTTATTTTTCGAAAATTATTTTTCACCAAGTATGCAGGCGAGGATGGAGGTTAAATTTTTAGAGTTAAAGTAGGAGAATATGACGGTGTCTGAATACGCCGCCAAATTTAATGAGTTAGCTAGGTTTGCTCCGCATCAAGTTGATACGGAGGCTAGGAAAGCTAGAAGGTTTGAGCTGGGATTGAAACCCTGGCTCTATAACAAAGTGGCGGTGTTGCAAATTCCTACATTTCCAGCACTCATGGAGAAAGCGATCATAGCTGAGGAGGGAAGTGAGGCCATGAGCCTTTACAATAAGGAGAGGAAGAATAAGGGTAAGATAGAAGGAGCTAGGAAGGTGGAAAATAATAGTGGGAGCAGGAGTGGAGATAGTAAGAGGAAGGTGAGCAGTTTTGCAAGTGTACAAGTGAAACTGGAAGGTGTTAAGAAACAGATAGTGCCATGTAAGACATGTGGGAAGAATCACTCGGGGGAGTGTTTGCAAAGAAAATTTGTTTGCTATAAGTGCGGGCAGGAGGGCCATATTTCTCCCAACTGCCCCAATCCTAGGATGAATAGTGGATGTTTTATATGCGGATCGACAGAGCACAGGGTGAAAGATTGTCCAAAAAGGAGGGTGGAGACAGGAAGTGTGAACATGGGCACTGGCAGCGGAACGTTAGCAATCACGGGACCGACTTCGTCAAGCAAGCCAACAAAATCTACGGCGAGGGTCTACAACATGACAGTTCAGAATACGACAGCAGCTGGCACTGGAACTCCAGGTATTATTCGTATGCCTTTTTATTTTCTTATGCATTATTTTCCTATATATAGTAAAATTATTTTATAAAGAAATTTTGAGGAGGAATTTGAGTTCTGTTAGAAACTAATTTTTCTGTGTAATCAGAAAGACAAGCTTCATGTGAATAGTTAAAAAAAAACACATTTCGATCAAAGTTGATCGAGATCTACTTACAATGATTGTGTACGCTATGTGACCGTGTATGTATAGGTTTTAAAACGATGATTCCGGGGACGGAATCTTTATAAGGGAGGGTGAATGTAACAACCCGATATTTTCTATATAAATAAATAAGAAATTTTGTGAATAAATTTTTTTTTATTTAAGGATGAGGATTTGTACAAGATTATGTGTATATGCATTTATGTGGTAAGTAAAAATATATTTATTATATAATTATTTACAAATGAATTTATTTTAAAATTATTGATTATTAAAAAGTATATACTTATAATAATCAATTTATGGTAGAAATATTTTAATAATTATTTTCCATGAAAATATATAATCATATATTATTTAAATAATATATGAACTGATTTTTAGAATAATTATAATAATTATTTTATTATATGAATTTTAGTACAAATTATTAAGTTAATTATTTTATCTTAATTATTAAGGTTAAATAGGAAGAATAAATCAGATATGGTATCCAAACCCTAATTTTGGATTATTGCCAAGGTATGAGAATAATAATATAATATTAAGTATATTTTGATTTTTCAGTGCTATAAATATGTACAGTATATTTGTATTGATAATTGGTCAATTATGGTGTTTAATTTCAAAACCCTAGTATTAATGGGTTAAACCCTAATTTTACTTAGGGAAACTCTAAATTGAAAATCAATTGTGAGCTTAAGACTGTTATATAGCTATGTTATATGTTTTATGTTGTGTATTAAGTGATTAATTAGGTAAACCCTAATTAAAGTTTTAGAAACCCTAATAAATTTATTAAAAACCCTATTTTAAGTGTTAAACCCTAGTTTGAAACTCAATTATGAGTTCGAGATTATTATGTAGCGATATTATGCGATTTTATGCATAATTAGGTAAACCCTAGTCAACATTTTGAAATATTAATTTCTAGAAACCCTAATTTCTATAATTAGTAACCCTAATTAGAAATTATAAAACTTAATTACCATTTGTAAACCCTGATTGCTATTTTAGCAAAGTTAATGATAATTATATGATTTAAACCCTAATGTTCCTGTATAAGATAATTATAAAATTAATCACAATTAGAAAATCCTAATTTCAAAATTTTAGGAAACTAAAATTTTATTTATTTTTTTATTTGATTTTATTTATTTTTGTGTAAACCCTAAAATGTAATTCTAGAAAAGTAAATGTTGGAAAACCTTAGGGTTAAACCCTAAGGGTTAAACCCTAAGGGTTTGCCAAGTTCTAAGTATGCCATTTAATGAATTACCAATTGACCATTTTGCCCCTAGTTACATTATTTTGGCTAATATGTAGGTTTTGACATTAGGTTTAGTTGGTGAACCAAACCCAACAACTCCATGTGCTGAAAATGACAGCCACAAGCTACTTTCATCAGCCATTCATGCATCAAGACTTGTATAAATAGATTGGATGAGAGAGAAATGTTATTTGTTACTTACATTTTTCACAATACACATCCAAGACCTCCCTCTCTCCAAACCAACGAAATTATCTAGCATTATAGTTCCATTATCAAGCCCCACTAACACCATACCCAAATCAGAAACACAAAATCAAAAATTTGTTCATCAAAGGTATAAACCCTAACCATAATTTTTTTCAATGATCTGTTGTTAGATCTTGTAATTTGTTGTTAAAAGATGTTGTTTATAGTCTACTTTAATGATCTGGGTTGGTATATTATAAGTCCATAACATCTAAATGCTCAAATAAATGATTTTCAAATTTCTGGAAAAATTTCATGTTACGGTCTGACAACGAATGTCAGACCTTGTAGATCCATTTCTGTAATTGGGTTATGTGTTTTAAAGGTTGATACTTGCAGTATGTTATGTTGTCTTTAATCTGGAACTGATAGATAGCTCAAATCACGCTCAGAATGAAAGTTATGGGCGGTCAAACCTCGTTGACCGGCCATGACTTTCAAAATCTGGAAAAAACCCAGATCGGCCCAGAAGCCTCTGACAGGTTCTTTGTGGGCTTAGATCTAACTTCTTGATGATGATTATGTAATGATCTGTGTATCTAGGTATTACTCTGTTGTTTGAACTACAATATTATAGCACTATATCACTAAAATATTGATCAAGTAGATCTCAGTGGGCGGTCAAACTAGGCCGGACGTTCATGAAATGCATTTTCTGGGTAACCCAGAAAACGCATGATCATGACGTCTGACAAGGTTTGACCGGTCCGGATCTGTCGATTGTGTTGTGATTTTTTTGATGTTTTGGGATAGATATACTCTACTACATTCTGGCTACATATCGAACCCTTTATATCACACAAATATTACAAGGATTGCAAGTTGTGGAAGCCCAAATATGGCTTGTCTAACTGTTCTTCATTTCTGGGTAACCCAGAAAATGAAGAACAGCTCTGACAGCTTCTTTAAGGGCTTTGATCTCCTTTGTTATGCAGTTTAGGATCATGGTTGTTGTTGTATCGTGTACTCCTGCACTAGTACTACACGATCGGCTCAATATCTAACCCAGAAACACTTTACACCGTGCACGACTAATGGTCAAAGTAGCTAGCCTGGGTTCTGACATGGAATTCTGGGTTTGTATCAAGAACATGAAGAACACCTATAGCGACGGTTCTGTCGCTATAGGTGGTCTTTAGCGACAGATTATTTAATATTTTTTGGAAATTAATAAAAAATAGAAAAAAATTAGTTTTTAATTATTAAAAATACAAAATAAATTATTAAAAATTATTAAAAATTCCAAAAATTAGTTTTTAATTATTTTTAATATATTTCATAAATAGTTAATATTTTTGAAATATTAAAAGTATTTAATTTATTTAATTATAATATTAAATAAATTATTTAAAAATGATTTTAATATTAGAAAAATCATTAAAAATTATATTATGATATAAGAAAATATTTTAAGTTATTTTTAATGACTTTTAATATTTTATGATAAATTTCATTAATAAATTAATATTAATGGTAATTAATTTATTTACTTAATGAATTAAGTAAATTAATTAAAAATGATTTTATTATATTAAAAATCATATTAAATGAAAATAAAGTGTTTAAAAATATTTTAAGTTATAAAATATAACTTTTAATATTTAAAGGATAATTTCATTAATAATTTAATATTAATGATTATTAAGTTATTATTATTGATATTAAATTTATTTAATAATTATATTAAATAAATAGTTTAAAAATGATTTTATTAATTTAAAAATTATTTAAAAAGGATATAAATGAGTTAAAAATATTTTAAGTTATGAATAATGACTTTTAATATTTTGATAAATAGAACATTAATACTTTAATATTAATGATAATTATTTAAAAATGATTTAAATGTTTTAAAAATCATTTAAGGGTAATATTAATACTTTAAAAGTATTTTGGGTTATTATACATAACTTTAATATTTTGGAAATGATTTCATTAATAGTTTAATACTAATTAAATATTTATTATAATAGAATTGATTGGTATTTAAATCATTTAAATATGATTCCAATGTTTGAAAATTCATGATAAATTATAATAAATGTTTTAAAATTATACTGAGTCATTTAAAAATAATATGACTGATACGTACTGATGTTAAGTTATAAAATAGAGTCTTAGACTCGATAATTACCCAATAAAGTTGTCGGTAGACCGACATGTTTCAGAAATTGATCTAGACTTAGATATTTTGATTGTATAAGTGATTATTTGTGATTCAATGGTTATTAAACATAGGTGCTAATGTAATTAGGTTATGTGTTGACTGCAATAAGCAGTGTTATGTGTTATAGTATGTTGTTCTAATCGAACGAACTATCTTATTAATAATAGGTCGTGAGATAAGCGATAGATCTTAATTACAAGTTGTAAGCAGCGCTTCAGGCAAGTATCTAACCTTTGCATTTTCTTTATGCAATGGATGTGAGTAAGAATGTTTCTAAACTATATTATTATTGTACAGATTATGAACTTTATATTATATAAGCTCATTGAATATCAACATGTTAGTATATGATAATTCAGATATATATATTCTGTTCGTTAATTTCTAGAAGTGGTTAAACAAGTGTCCCCACTTGGATAATCATTGTATTTAATCACATGTTGATATACCTTTGTCAATTACCCGTATACAGATATATTGAATTATAGATTATTGTTGAACAAGATAAAACCTTTGATTTAGAACCCAGACAGGTATGAACATCCCTACATGGGAAAATTTTTATGCGCTCCGGCGGACAAAGGATGAACGATAATATCGTTCTAGCAATGTAGTATTGATCAATACAGGGCATAACGGGCTGATCACCCCCGTGCCCGTAAGTTATGACGGTTTACAGATGAATTTCTGTTTAACCTTTTCGAAAATGAAAACAATGTTCATGGCATGTCACCATAACCCCAGTTATAGTCATTATGTAGTTTCAAAAATTTGAAAGAAAGTTGTTATGTTATTATTATTGGTCCAGAATACTTCACAACTATTGACTTGTTGTAGAAGAATTGTACAAAGAAAACATTTAAATCCTTTCAGCTTATATATATATAATTGCTATTGCTTGCTGGGCACTCAAATGCTCATCCTTGCTTAATTTAAATGTTTTCAGCTAAGTGCGAACGACCAGAGAACTCTGCTAAGAACAAAGGAAAAGGGAAGGTTGCTGAATGAACGAATTACTATGTTATGTAATAGTTTAATGTTATTAAGACAATTATGATATATATATATATTATCTATCATGGGTTGTAATGAATGTTTAAAGGTTACGTACTTGGGAGCTAGACTTTGATAATTATGTAAATTAATTTGATCTTTTATATTATTGTTATTATTATTAGTATTATTCCGCTCATAGAAATGGTATCGTGAAGAACCGAGTTCGGGTTTCAAGTATCCGAGTTTGGGGTCCTCACAGTTATCATAGAAAATTTTTCCCGACCCTTCCTACTTAAGGCGTCGACAACTACATTAGCTTTTCCAAGGTGATACATGATTTCACAATCATAATTCTTTATCAACTCTAGCCATCTCCTCTGTCTCATATTCAACTCCTTCTGAGTGAAGATATACTTTAGACTTTTATGGTCCGTATATATCTCACATTTTTCCCCATAAAGATAATGTCTCCATATCTTTAGGGCAAATACTACTGCGGCCAGTTCTAGATCATGAGTAGGATACACTTTCTTATAATCCTTCAACTGCCGTGACGCATACGCAATGACTTTGCCATGCTGCATAAGCACACAACCAAGTTCTCTATGCGAAGCATCACTATATACTACGAAATTTCCTGTGTCATCAGGCAACGACAAAACAGGCGCTTCACTTAATCTTTTCTTCAGTTCTTGAAAACTGTCTTCACATTTATCCGTCCATACATATTTCATCGTCTTCCTTGTCAAATTAGTCAACGGGGTAGCTATCTTCGAAAAATCTTGGATAAATCTTCGATAGTACCATGCTAACCCTAGGAAACTCCGCACCTCAGTCGGCGTTTTCGGTTGTTCTCAATTCATCACTGCTTCCACCTTCGCTGGATCTACTGAAATCCCCTCTTGGTCAATGACATGACCTAAAAACTGCACCTTTTCCAGCCAAAATTCACATTTGGTGAATTTCGCATATAACTTCTCCTTCCTTAGTATTTCCAACACTAATCTTAAGTGTTCAGCATGATCTTCTAGCGTCTTAGAATAGACTAGAATATCATCGATAAACACTACGATGAACTTGTCCAAATATGGTTTGAACACTCTGTTCATCAGATCCATAAATGCAGCTGGTGGATTCGTCAACCCAAATGACATCACCAGAAACTCGTAATGACCATAACGAGTCCTGAATGCCATCTTTGGTACATCTTCCTTCCTAACTTTCAACTGATGATACCCCGTCCTCAAATCTATTTTAGAAAAATACTTTGCCCCTTTTAATTGATTAAAGAGATCATCAATCCTGGGCAATGGATATTTATTCTTTATCGTTAACTTGTTCAACTCCCGATAGTCAATACAAAGCCTTAACGATCCGTCTTTCTTCTTGACAAACAACACTGGTGCCCCCCACAGAGAAACACTTGGTTGAATGTACTTTCTATCCAATAGTTCTTGTAGCTGAACCATTAGTTCTTTCATTTCCACAAGCGCCATACGATACGGTGCCCTTGAGACTGGTGCCGCTCCTAGCACAACATCTATCATAAATTCGATCTCCCTATCTGGCGGTAACCCCGGTAACTCACTTGGAAATACATTCATAAACTCATTTACTATAGGTATTTGTTCCATAGTTGCTCCCACTCTCTGGGTATCCACAACATAGCAAAGGTAACCTACACAACCCTTCCTTAATAATTTTCTAGTTTGTGTCATCGTAAGGCAACACGGACGTCCCAGTAACTTACTACCGTAAAATACTACCGGAGGTTGCTTCAATAACTTGATTCTCACACATTTCTTTTGGCAATCTATAATTGCTCCATGATTAATTAACCAATCCATTCCGAGAATTACGTCGAATTCTCCTAACTTTATCGGTATTAAATCTACCGATAACTTACAACCCCATACCTCTACGCAACAACTCCTATGAATATTTTCAACATGAATTATCTCCTCATTTGCTACCTTAATGTTCAAAGGTTTAGGTAATTTTTCGGGAAATAATTCTAGTTGTCTAGCAAAATCACATGCTATAAACGAATAAGTAGCACCCGAATCAAAAAGCACGTATGCATTTATGTTATTGATCGGAATAATACCTGCAACTACATCCCCTGATGCCACGACATCTTGGACCGTCATGTTAAAAGTGCGAGCCATTGATTTACCCGGCTGAGATGGACCACTAATAGCTAACTTCCCGCTATTAGTTCCCTTATTCTCTTCTGTCCCCTTTATTCGGGCAATTCTTTGATATGTGGTCAGTTGATCCACATACAAAACATCCGTGATTTTCCTTCGAATTTGGACAGTTAGGCAAAATATGTCCTTCCTGTCCACAATTATAACATACTGACTTCCCTTTGAGACAGACTCCTAAGTGAGTCTTCCCGCAGGTTTTACAGGCCTCCATCCCTCTCTTAGAATCCCCTTATTTTACTCTGGTATTCTCAGAGTTAAATCCCTTCCGCTTTTGATCGTTTCCACTTCCACTAGCTCCCTCGGTCTTGGTTCCTCCATCTACCTTGCCCTTGTGTTTCTTATCTTTGTGGTACTGGCTAAGAGCCTCATTCCCACCTTCAGCAATGATTGCCTTTTCTAGTATGGTTCCAAAAGAAGTACTTTGGAACACCGACATTCGGCTATAGAGCCAGGGTTTTAAGCCCTGCTCAAATCTTCTAGCCTTTCTCACTTCAGTGTCCACTTGATGTGGAGCAAATCGTGCCAGTTCATTAAACTTGGCAGCATACTGGGGAACTGTCATATCCCCTTGTTTCAATTCAAGAAACCTCATTTCCATCCTTCCTTGCATACCCATTGGAAAATAGTTCTCGAAGAAAATCTCCTTAAACCTCTCCCACGTTAGATTTCCTATATCGGCCCTAGCCTGGTTTGCCTCCCACCAGAAGTTGGCCTCTCCTTTCATCAAATAGGTTGCAAAGGCAACCTTTTGACCCTCCTCAACATTTGCTATTACAAATGCTTTTTCGATTTCTTTTACCCAAGTCTGGGCTTCTATAGGGTCCGTAGTTCCTTTGAACTCCGGCGGACCTACACTTTTAAAATCCTTAAAAGTAGTAGCTCGTACTACTCCAGGAATCACAGGTATATTAGCCCCCGTTCTATTAAATGCAGCCGTTAAAAGATTAACGAACTCCTGCATTGGATTAACCGGACCACCCTCCGGTTGGTTAACATTAGCGTCTTGATTTCGTTGTCTCCTTCTTGGCGGCATTTTGCTGTTAAGAAAACAACACATCATTGTTACTTTATTCTTATTAGTTTGTTATTATTTATAATAAAACAATAAATCATACTCATTACTCAATATTTTCCAAGAAAAGTCTTATATTGATTCATAACTTGTAGTATAACACTACATTGTTTAGATTACTCAGCCTTAACTGATTACATTACCATCCCGCAATTACTTCAAAAAATGGGATTTACAAAAGACTACCCTTTGTTTATACAAAAGAGGGTTTTACGTCACTACTAGATATATAATATTTACATATCTAAGCTACTCCAGCTATTGCTAGATTACATCTGCCGTAAGGCATTCTCAAAGTCTGCTCTAGCCAAACCGGCAATAACATCTCTACTGATGGTATGACGGGTCTGTCCTGCTTCTATCTGATATCCAGCTAACTACTGCTAGAAATCTACATGAGAACTCCTATGTATATAGGACATCCTCTCCAACTTCTGCTGTTTAGTCTTTAGCTCCTGTTTGAGCTCAAAGACTTCTTCTTTCAAATCTCTGACCTTGTCCATAGCTAGGACTCTATCATCATGTTCCTCTTCCAACATTCCTTCCATACTAGCCTTGTCCTCCCGAAAAACTTGGAGTTCCTCTTTCAACTCCTTAATCTCTTGGCCGTAATGGATATTTCTATCCAATACTGACATAAACAATGCCTTCATTGATTCTCCCGTAGATAATTCCTCTGTAGGTGGAACCTGATCAAAGGACATCACGTCCACCTCCTCCTCTATCATGCCATCAAATATAGACATATAATCTAAATCGTCTGAGTCTCCAGACTCAATTGTCACCACTTCTGGTTCCACGGCTACAGGATTTGGTAGTATCTCTATCCGATTAACCGAATCCTCGCTTACTACATGTATATCTCTACACATATCATTTTCTCCTGACATCTACAATAAAGCAATATATTTTGATTAGTACATGCCAGTGAAATAATAGAAACACATAACATAATATAATACATTTTTATAGAGTTACTTTCCATCTTTTACTTCTTTATTCTTTCTTAAGGTTATGACTTAAGGTTCTATTTTCCCTGTTAAGTTTTATAACCTATGCTTTGATACCAACTTGTAGCGCCCCCAAATCCGGGTATCTTCTAACCCGACAGATGGTGCTATACTGTACAACATTTATACATTCATCCAATTGAATAGTCTCAAAGAACGAATATAACTTCTATATATATTAAAGTAATATTTACAATTTCCCAAGTTCTATACCCATTACAAAGGTTCTTTGTCATAATATTAGTTACACTAAAACAATAGACCTATACTATTACAAGACAACTTAACAATCTGCCTTAGCATTTCCTTTATCCCTTTTTGATCCTTCGGGACGTTCAGTCTTAGCAGCATTCATATGTTTCAAGCAAGGGTGAGCATGGCTAGCTCAGCAAGTATAACAATTCAATAACAACATGCTTGACACATACGAATCGTATATCTTCAATAACTGAACAATAGTTATGAAGTACTATTGATAATTCAAAGTAGCACTTTGTCCTTTCTTTCAAAATGTTTTACAATAACCACAATATTTAGTAAAACATTCACTCCGGTCAAAGACCTCAAGTATTCATTCTTTATTGAAAAGGACAACCCGGAACGAGTTCCGTAAGCCCGATATTACTTACAAGCACTTCTAGGTGATCAGCCTATTGTACTCTACGTTGATCAACACTACATCTATTAAACGTATGTACGTTTAATCATTTGGCAACCTCACGTGCCTGTCATTTTACCGACAAAATATTTGTTTAACATTTCAGTCTTCTTTTTGAAAACCATATCAAGTAGTTGACAAAAGATAGCAACATTTGATAATGCAAGAGTAGATTATCAAGTCTAGCCAAAAGGATTGGCTTTAATCTCAACATACCTCAATTCACGCAAAAGAATACATGAATCTTAAACTTGTTCAGATTGAACTGATACAAGAGTTAGAATACTTGCCTTTAGCGTCTGCTACCGTATATTAACTTTATGTTTAGGTCTTTCAAGTCCCTACAGTACATGATCACATAATGGCTTACATTAGGTCACATATAATCAAGTATGTATATGACTGTATCTTACCTTTCTTCTCAATCTAATTGTGTATTAGATTCAGTTACTATTCGTTCCAGTTTATCATTACCATTGCATTTATCCTTGACTAGGCTATCTTAACCTTTACATTACATTCCTTAAGGTTTAACAAAGTTTAACAATGTTACATTATCGACCTTAAGTTATGTTTACTTTCCATCAATTTAGGTTTTCTTTTCTTTGCACATAGAAACCTTCATTACTATCTTTGTTCTGAGACTGGCGCTGCGGCGCCGGTCCTATACTTACATCTCGCGATGCGGCGCGAGCCTTATCCTAGCATGTCCCAGACTTGGCGCTGGGGCGCGAGTCCTTATGTACTGGGCTGCGACGCCACTCTCCAAAAGGTCTTGTACTGTGCATGGCGCTGGGGCGCCGGTCATTTGCCTTGCGTTGGCGCCGCGGCGCCAACTCTGTGCACCAGATATAAATTGTAGTTTTTAAATTTAACAAACTTCCTGAACGCATAACTTCTTCGTTATAAGTCCGAATTGGCTCGTTCAAAAGTCTACGGTTCATAAATTACGTAATCTACATGATAATCCAAGAATTTTATCTATTTGACTTCGTTTGCTAAAAATTCACCTACTGGTTCATTTTTTAACGAAACGATAAACGTTCGTGAACGTTCAACCCTTGTTTCATCGTTCTAAGTCGGAATTCGGTCATTTTCGAGTCCGCAACTCTTAAATGCCAAATATGACTTAACTCCATTGTAAATCAATAATTCCGTGATAAAACACAAAATTTGACTTCCATTCCGAGAATTTTACGAATTCGACGATTGTCGTCCAATCATGCAATTTCCGGCAAATCTTCATTCTTACGATTTGTTCAACATTACAAATGAAGTCTATTCTTCATGTGAACATCTCAACATACTTATTACAACAACTTATGTTCATTGTTGGATTTTAACTTATTATTCATGAGCTTATAACTTGTCAATTTATAAACTACTTAAGATTTCATTGTTAATGACTTATGATAATTTAAGTTTCTTAAACATCATTTCTTATATGTTCTCAACATATAACTCAATTTAGGTATACATGATACATATGATCATATAAATTCCTTTATCTTCATATCAATTCTCTTAATAAACTCCCTGTAAGTTCATATTATTTTCTCATAAGTTATAACTTATGTTAGCTTAAATGACTTATTGCCAACTTAATTGGCTTAAGTTCATTACTTACTCATTTATGTTTCTTAATCCAACTTTTCTTATCATCCTATCATAGTAAAGATAGAAGATAATTGGAGAAGAAGTCTTACTCTTTTGAAGTCTTGGTAAGGTAGCTTGTTTCTTCTTCTTGGTTTATGGAATAACTTATGTGTAGCTTATTCTCTCTAACACTTTGAGAAGTCTAGATTATTTGAACAACCAACAAATGGCTAGAAAAGCTCTTCTATTTATAGACTTTCCAAGGTTAGGGTATTTTAGTCTTTAAAACAACCCACCTCCTTAACCCACCTCCTTACTATTCATTACTTGCTATTCACTCTCTTATCCTATACTTGGCCATTACTCATAAGTCTTGGTCAATACACTTACTTGATCACCACATCACTTGGTCACCACACATTAACCATATTAATATGGTTTTGCCCCATGGGTCATACAATCCATGGATTTTAGCTTGGGCTTGGATTAATAAATCCTTGGGCTTTGCATTAATAAACACTAGTTTGTTCATTAATCAATTAGTTGGGCCTTAACCTTAATTGTCTTGGACTTTGTACAAAATCCTAGCCAATCTTTACAAGTCCATTAATATTTCATAATACATACACATATAGTTTATGCATTATTCTTGTATTCTAATCTATATAGAATTTATGTACGATATTTCATCCTTCATACAAACTCGTATAACACTTCGTATTATACTTGTTTTCATTACTTTGTACAATACCTAAGTATCACACCATTATTACATATTCATTACTATTTCGCCTTCCTTAACGTTTATAAATTACGTCCACAAGTGAAATATCGTTTTTTCCATGACTAGATTTTTATTACATAATCTATCTCACCTTATTATTCCATCATTACGTATTTCTCGAAAATCTAAAATTATATCCCGAGCAAATACCGACGAATAGTGTTTTTCAGAAAATTTCTCGGAAAACTTTTATTTTCGTCTTAGAAATTCAAACACTTTAATTCATTCACGTAGCTCAAATACTACGACATTCCAACGTCACTAGGTTATATAATGACAACCATCTTGATAACACATAGCATAAGGTTTTATTATTATTTAAATTAATAAAATCATTTTACAATAAGACCCGAATTCCTCGGTCGTTACAGGAACGATGTTAGATATCCATTCAGGATATGTGGACACCATGATAATGCCAGCTTGAAATTGTTTTACAATTTCTTCTTTCACCTTTAAACTCCATTCAGGTTTTAATCGCCTGAGCTTCTACTTCACTGGCTTGAATCTCTTTTTAATAGGAAGTCGATGAAGAACAATGTTAGTGGAAAACCCCACCATGTCTTCATGAGACCATGCAAACACATCTTGGAATTGGGTTAATATCGTAACCATATTATTCCGTTGGTTTGGGGTAAGGTCTGAACCAATCTGGATTAACTTAGGGTTTTCTAAGGTTCCAAGATTGAAGGAGGTGGTTTGATCAAGGTTGGGTTTAGGCTTGTCTTCGACCCATTCTTTGATCTCCGAAAACACCTCAATGTCCTCTTGTATTTCTAGCAAGTCTGAGTCCAACTTTTTATCAAAGTTACAATCCTTGTGGAGAAAAGGTAACTTATCAGCAAGTACATGCACCTCTAAGTTCAGAGTCCTGAAACAAAATATGCTTTAACTTAATATATATGAAACTGTTTAATCGTACATAATGTTAGCATATACAGACAAAATAACTGCTAATACTGTAAAGAAAAGTAAGCAGTTATTGTATCTACAGGGCAAAAAGAAGTCCTGCCCATTTTACACTTTGCGACCAATGCAAGGAGTGTTGTTCCAATTGGCAAGGATAAAGTCCTGGTGGATTGCATTGATGGAGGGGCTGTCATCATCCTCCTTTTCCTGAATGATGACCATGACGTCTGGGCAATCATTCTCTGGGGTATATCTGTTTGTATGTTCATCATGAACCATGATGCGCATGCCCGACATTATCCGGATGACGTTTTGTTTGATTCTTTATTTCTCTTCCTCCACTCTGGGATCTGGAACAAAGACTTCTTTTGCTTTGTATGGCACTGGCTTGGGAAATAGCATAGCCATCACGTTGGTTGGCACCTTTACAGGAGGTTGTACGGACTCAGCATTTGAAGGCGAAGATAAACGCCGCGTGGTTGAAGTTGAAGGAATATGCTGATGCTTATGAGGATTTCTCAGACTAGAACTGGTAGAATAGCCTAGTCCAGCTATCCCCGTTTAACTGGCTATTTGGATAGGGTACTTGATACCTTGGTGATCTTTACCCACCCCTTGTCCTGGCTGATGACCCAAAGACATCATTTCTTGAGTAGCCGACATTACTTCGACAGAGATATTGGGTACATGCAATGGCGTTCCCAAGGCATGAAATTGAGGGTTGCTTACTTCTAAAGTGTGAAAACTGACCGGCTCAATATCGAAATTAAAACTGATGAACGGTATGTCACCTTGTTGAGGGCATTCCGGTTCAGCGTTGATTGTAACTAGGCTATTGTTGATAATGTATTTCAGTTACTGATGAAGGGTGGAGGGGACTGCCCCAGCCATATGAATCCACGGTCTTCTCAAGAGCAGGTTGTATCCCGAATCTATCTTGAGTACATGGAAAGACACGCAGAATGTATGGGGACCAATCTCAATTAGCAGCTCAATCTCTTCGACCGAATTGCGGCATGATCCATCAAAAGCTTTGATGATCGTATGGCTAACTCGGATTCGATTGAGATTGATGTTCATCTTCAACAATGTAGTGTATGGACTGATATTCAAAGATGAGCCTCCGTCTAGTAAGACTTCAGCTAGCATATATCCGGAGGACAAGACCATAATGTGTAACGGCTTGCAATGACCGGTCCCTTCGAGCGGTATGTCATCATCAGTGAAGGATATCACATGTTGTTGAAAATGTGATCAACCAAATGTTGAAACTTTTCCGCATCCACTGATGTTGGTAAATAGGCTTCTTCCAAAACCTTCAGTAGAATCTTCCGATGATCATCAGAAGTTAAAACCAAGTCCAAGATTAAAATTTGGTGTGGAGCTTCTCTTAAGCTTAAAACCACCTTGGCTTCATTATGACTCATAGCACGGATGAATTTTTTAATCTTCTCCATGGGAATCTTCACCTTTAATTTGATGGTAGACTTTATCACCCGTTGGGGAAGATACAGTGGATTCTCCTTCATCACTGCAGTAGTTGTATGCGAAGTGGATCCTTCAGCTTCTCCATAATTCCAAGGAACTTTCTGTAAGCTGACAATATGATATTGTGGTTGGAAGGGTAAGTTGATTGGCTCTAGAGCAGCCACTTTTAAAGGATTATTGCTTCATCTGAGTTGAATGGTAGATATAGGGTGTGGCTTGATAATGCCATCAGCCTCAGTGGAGATAACTGCTACCAATCCTTTCCATTTAGTAGGACAGGTATTCTCACTTCCTCGTAGCATAGTATCATCGTCTGCTAGTTACAGGACACCGCTATCAATGAGATTTTGGATAAGGTGGCGGAGTGCCCAATATTCTTCTGTGATGTGACCGCGAGAATGGGAGTGATGTTAACATACTCCATTCGCATTAAACCGTCCTGAACGGGGATTGATTGGAGGTAAGAGGGCAGTAATACTTCCTTCATTGATTAGCATTTGAAGGATTTCCTCCAAAGGTTGTCCCAGATATGTAAATTCCCTTCTGTTGGCAAAATCCCGACGAGCTTTGGCATTCGCTCTCTTTGCCACTTTATCCTCCATTGTTCCACTTTCTGAAGGTGAATAGGGAATATTCATGACAAGAGGAAGGATACTAGCATGTGACTTGATGCTGGTAGGTCATCAGTTCTGCCAATTGCTCAATTTGTTTACAAAGAGCTTTCATCTTTCATTCTGTTGAGAACTCAAACTTGGCATAATCCCACTTGTCAGCACCGTCTTTAGTGATTTGGGATTCTTCGAAGTTAAAATTGGAACTTTGTCCAGTGCTCCAATTAATCATGTTGACTTCTTCCTCTTTGTGTGGAGGAAGAGGGTTGTCTTGAACGTGAGGTTGATCAGGTTTGGTGTCCACGATCTCACCGTCATTTATCAGGTCCTAGATCTTATGTTTCAAGGCCCAACAATCTTGAGTATCATGTCCAGGTGCCCCGGCATGATAAGCACATTTCTGAGCAGCATTAAAACCCCTACCATTAGGGCTGGCTGGTGGAAGAAGATGCGTGATTTTATTCTGCGTGGTCAGAAGAGTGAGAATATTCTCGAGAGAGTCCCCTAAGGGTGTGAACACTCGAGGGCGTTTGACTTCTCCACCTTTTTGTACTGGAGGGTTTGAAGACTATGCTTGAAAGGGAGTGTAAGTTCTCCTCTGGATAGGCATGTTCTGATTGCCTTTTTGACCTTGTAGTATCAGGGAAACATCCTTTTCTTTCTTTTTATGGACCTTCCGAGGGTTGTTCCCATAATTTTTGGATTGGATGTGTTCAGCAATAGGTTGAAGGGCAGCTAGGTCTTGAATCTTTCCTGACTTCAATCCCATCTCAACCATCTCCCCATGTTTGATCATTTCAGAAAATGGTTTACCGATGCCAGCTAAGACTCTCTCATAGAAAGGAGCATCTTGTATATCGATAAAGGTCATAACCATCTCTGACTCTATCATACAAGGATTAACTTGAGCAGCAAGGCGCTTCCACCTTTGAGCATACTCTCTGAAAGACTACTTGGACTGTTTCTTAACATTGGTAATCTGGTACCAGTCAGGAGCCATCTGAGACTGAAAACTGTATTATGTAAGGAAGGTATGAGCTAGCTCTTCCTAGCTATGGATCTTTTAGTTGTCTATATACCATGAACGGGCTTCTCCAGTCAGACTTTTTTGGAATAGCTGCATTCTGAGCTTCTCATCCTTTGCATAGGATCCGAGTTCTCCAATGAACACCTTCCAATGTGTGTAAGGATCTCCTGACCCATCATACTTTTCAAAGTCAGGAATTTTGAATTTTTCTGGATAATGAACACCAGGGAATATACAAAGGTCGGCATATGAAACACTCCCTTGTGCTCCAATTCATTTGATAGCGCGAAGGGTTTCTTCCATTTGAAGAACTTTCTTTTTGATGTCACCGGTGTCTGGATCTTTTGTAGACTTTCGTTGGTTGTATCCAACTGCAGTTCAGGTACTGTAATGACTTTATCAGAACCTTGGGTTCCCCTTGTGTGGAGGATTCAGTATGTACGGGTATTTTTGGAAACTGCGTAGATTGATGTAGTTCTTTAAGCAGAACAGTCAAGTTTGTAATTTGTTTAGTTAATCCATCGAATTCTTCGCAAGAAACTGGATTAGACTGGTCAGATGAAGACATGATTGGCTGTAGGCCTGTGGCCTTTTTAAACTTTGACCGGGTAACAGGTCCGAATGCTTCCCTGTAACAAAACTGGCATAGTTTAGTTTTAGGGATGGTGTAAATGTTAACATGCTATGTGATGTGTCCGTTTTAGGAATTCTGTCCTGCAAAACGGATGTTAGCTGTTCGAAGTACAGGATAACATGTTAATGTAAATATGTACATGCACATATTTCTTCATATTTCTCTTTACATGGAGACGAATATGGAGACGAATTGGCTTTACAGGTAATTAAAAATGAGAAAGCATGAAGAGACTTTCCTTCGCATTTGGTTTATCAGAGGCTGACCTATCTTAGGTCACTCACGCTGCTTTTCGGAATGAAGGTTCCCAAATCATCGCAATTTACTCAACAGGAAGTTAATCCGGTCTTTCAATTGGAGCGAATTTGGGTGGTGCCTTTCCTGAGCCTCGGGGAATTAGTCTTCCCACGAGTCCAGTAATCAATGTGACAGCCCCAAATCCGGGTACTTCCATTCCCACATGATTTGGCGTTCACGATATAATATCATATATCTATCTACCCATAATAAATGCAAACCATGCAATAGATAGAAATAAATCCTCCCCTTATGGGTTTACAACATCTGAATAATAAATACAATCTCAGGTCATACTAACCTTAAACATCTATGCGAAAACATAAACAGATTAATAAGTCTTAAACAACATCGAGTCTAAATATCATTACATAACCACATAATAACCAGTCTTCATTACTTGCTAATCTTGCCCTTCCCTTTACTAGTGGAATGCTCGTCTGTTCTTTCGTTCTTAACTTCAATGTTATTATTCGCAAGAGTGAGCACAATTGCCCACAAGTATAATAATGAAAGTAACAATATAATAATATGCGAGTGAATCAAAGACTTCTGAAATAAAGCTCAACTTTTGAATCAAGAATGAATAATAAGAATCAAAAGAAATCTGAGGGTCATAAGACCTTGAACTATGTCCTAGGTTATTAAGGGTTATACTTGAAACCTTTAACAGTCATAAGACTATGGACTCTTCTTCTCGTACTTAGGGGGATCAGCCCTTAGTACCATAATGTGCACAATATCTTAACGCTAACGCATAAGTAATCCCTTTATAGGGTTGTTCATCTTAGTTTGACATTAGAGTCCGCACCAAAGGAAGTTTGGTTTGGATAAATCAATAAAAGTTCTGAAATTTAGAACGTTCGTCAACTATGGACTAGTCGAATCAATAGGGGTTCGCTAGTTTAACAAGGTTCAACAAGAAATGGTATTTAAATTGAATAACAATCTCACGAGGTATACAATAGAATAAGTATTGTATAACATATTCATACTTTGAAAAGATAATTAATCTTTAATATAACAAATCAAACTTAATTTAATAATAATGAGAATTGCTTGAAGTAATTTACAAACTTGAATAGTGATAACAAGTAGGGTTAGAAAACTTGCCTCGTGCGTAGATTACACTTTAACTAAACTCGTTCTTTGATTTAACTCCTACATATCAATTTCGTTCACAATACTAGTCAATTATAACTTACTAAACATCACACGATTATTCTTTGTCTAACTCGAATTCAGGACTATACTTTGTCATATTACCATACTTGTTTCCACATAATATTACACTATACGAACAACAAGCTAAGTACATAATCAACAATTCAATCAACATGTAATTGTCTTCTTGACTTGGTAAAAACTCACTTTAATATCTCATTATATATCTAAAAAGTTTTTATATTCATTAGACTAGGTTACTAACACATTTCTATCCTTGAACATTGAAAAAAATGCATTTCTGGACATTCTGCTAAGTGGCGTTGTGGCGCCACTTTTGTACTGGGTCTTGGCGCTACGGCTTGGTACTTGGCGCTACGGTGCGGGAAATGAACTAGGAGTTGGTGCCGCGGTGCGACACTCCAGACTCTGAATTCCCAGTTCGCAATGAACACAGAATTCAACGAAATAAACACTACATAATTATTGATTCCCCAAATTAAACATACTCACATGTTAGAATTCATATATAATCGATACCAAACATTTATAGAGTGATTTCAACCCATTAAAACACATAATCACAGAATTAAATTCTGTAAATTGTACTGTTCTTGATGTTGTTGAAGTGTTGAACATAAATTCCTAAAATTCAACGCCACGTATTCGTTATAAAACCAAATCCAACCGTTCAAATTTCGTTTTTTTCATTTTATTAGAAGATGCTACTATGACATAAAATATGGAATCATATATAATACATATTAAACATGCTACTATGACATAAAATCACGTATATAACCACATAGTCAATACACTTTCCAACCACAGAGAATTTTACAGCAATTGGAGAGCCATATTTTATAAAACTAAATGACGTAGAAAAAGACTTGGGTTAAAGGGATTACCAAAGCGTAGAATTATTAGAAGATGAATTCCTTCTCAGATGACTCTCACAATCCTCTTAACAATCTCTGAATTCTCAACTCTTTCTCTATATCTCTCTCTGTTACGCTTTCTAGACTTAGGCAAATAATGAAGAAGAAAGAAGAAGACATAAACTAAATAAGGAACAACTGATGCGTTAGTGGTCAGTTACCTAATCACGGGTTAATTGCCCCCAACTCCCTTTAGGGCCATGTTTGGCTTGCTAAAATAGTTCAAAAATCATTTAATTTAATAAACTTTATCATAGAGTTTAAATAATGTCACACTCCTTTATAAAATAAGTCAATATCTTATTTAATTTATTTTAAATAAAATATAATAATTTATCATTAATTCACATAGTCACATAATTCAAATTCTCATTGATTAATAATGTCAAATTACAGAATCTCTAATTAATATTTAAATTAATTAAAATAACATTAGGCTTATTAATTATTTCTTCTAATACAATAAGCTCACATAATTACATACATCGAAAAATAAAATTCTTCACATCAATTTAATAAATATAATATTAAATTAATCTACCACAACTTCATCAGTTAATTATTTAATCTAATAATTAATTCATCGAAAAATATTTATTCAATCCAATAAATATTAAAATTAATTACAAAATCTCGGTTGTCACATCTTTCCCCTCTTAAAAGGATTCTGTCCTCAGAATCACAACTCAAACAATTCGTCACGTTACAATCAAACACCGATAGGATAGCCTCCTGGTGGAGGGACCACACAACATGCATCCACATACATCGCGTCTCACCGTACATGAAAATGATGACATGTGTGAAGCATTAATATCACAGACAGATATAGTGTAAAGCATTAATCGCAGTAAAGATATGCATTCGTACACATTCATCATAAATGTAAATGTAACATCCACACACAAGCATACAACAATTTTGAAAAGCTTGTAATAGCGGCTTAAGTCCTCTTACTGGAGTTCCAGCTGAGTCGCCATCTGTCGACGTCGGGTTTTTTATTTATCCCTTTTTCGTTACCTGTTCTTTTGTGTTCTCATTTTATGTGAGATTTGTTTGAAAAAATACGTGAAAATGGTCCGACATGTGTAATGTCGACGATTGGACTATAAGAGTCGCCAGTTGGTTTTTTAACTTGTTGTACCAACACAACCGAGAAAAGGTTTGCACATTGACCCACTGATGTGACACTGCTAAATGGGTCTGTGAAACCGAGATTCATTAGGGTCCGACGACTTGCTTATGCGGAGGGAAGGTGTTAGGAACCCCCCGACATCCGTATTTCCATGGTGACCTCCACTTTCCAAGAAATTGTTATATGAATGTGTGTGTGTGGGTCAATGTGCTGTTATTTGGAAGTAGTGATATGCCTCATTTGCACCTATATATAAAGGGTTTGAATTTATGTAAAAAAATTCAGTTTTAAACAAGTTATAGCAGTGATGTTTTAGAAAAGAAGTTTTTCAAACTCTTGTACTCAATAGTAATTGAGGCCTTTGATACTTCCATTTTATTCCATATTCGGCTTGATTGATTTTATTTTACAGATGTGAGGCATCTGTATGAAAATAATGTACAAAAAGGTGCTGAATTCCTCGTGGGTATGAAAACTATATGAGGAAATCCAAACATCACAGATAAATTTACAAGTTATTTATAGCTGAAAAGGTCCATCACAGGAACCGAATCTAGATTCAATGGACTGAATCTGTGATCGCATGATTCCTAGGCTCACATGATGCCGCAATTGATAAAAACACAGTAAGCAGGTATATATATAAAAGTTGTAAATATATATACATACATGATCACCAACCACGAAGCACCTCCATGGGGGATCAAAAATGTAAATAAAGTTGTAAAAGCTATCAACCGCCACGGAGGAAACTCCAGGCGGGACGAAATGTACAGAAAATTGTAAAAAACGGTCAACCACCACGAATTAACTCCAGGTGGGATGAAATTATATATAAGCAATGAACGCACCAGATATAAAATCCAGGCTCATCGGACAAAATCCAATAACAGTTAATATATATAAGTATATATATATTAAAGCAGTAAACGCACCGGATGTAAAATTCAGGCTCATCGAACATAGTTCGACACACAGTTCATATATATATATATATATATATATATATATATATATATATATATATATATATACGAAAGCAAATAAACGCTCCGGATATAAAATCCAGGCTCATCAAACAAAGTCCGACAACAGTTAATATATATATATATATATATATATATATATATATATATATATATAAATATATAAATATATATATATATATTAAAGCAGTAAATGCTCCAGACCAAAGTCTAGGCTCATCGAACAGCGTTCGACATGCAGTTCATATATATAAATGTATATATATATACACAAAAGCAAGTAAACGCTCCAGAACGAAGTCTAGGCTCAATCGAGGCATAACTCGATAATGTTAGTTCATATATATATATATATATATATATATATATATATATATATATATATATATATATATATATATAAGTATATACAAACTGAAATAAATCCACGGACCGAAGTTCGGCTAAACACACGCAACACGACTCTCAACGTGAAGAATAATGTGTGCAAAGATGAAGAGAAAGGCTTTAAAGTGTGTGAGAAGACTTACAATGGGCTACCAAAGAAGACTTCTATATATTTAAAATAGATGAACATTGGCTTCTGCCGGTACGAAAGTAGCTATATATGAGCTCACAAATGTTTAAAATGAGAAAGCACTCAGAATAGGGTAAGTACAGAGCAAATTGGGCAAGGCTTCCTCGCCGTTTTCTCTTACAAAATGGCCACCCCAAGCCCTCTATTTATAGAGGGTGGAGCCGCAGGTGTACCAAAGGCTGCCTGGGGTGACCCGGGCATCGCGGGTCCTGCCGTCTCGAAGTACGTATATGTAGGCAACATGATGTCCGCTCAAACTTTCAGAATTGCCATTCGGGCATCCAATTGAGGTATATAGGACCTATTTCGGACCGCCGTTGTTGAGAGTTACATAATGACATGGGATTAGAGGTTGTATGAAGTCATGAAGATGGGGTGATGCCCTCCGATGTTCCGCTTCAAATTCTATTCGTTATCCTGCGTAATAGTCACTCGGAATTTATTTTCCTTGGCTTTTGTGGGACATTGTTGTGTATAAATGTATGTCTAAAATGTTGAGACGGCGTGATGTGGCGTTAAGTTGGTGAGATGATGACTTTGCCCCTCACCGGGGTTATCTCTGGTTTGGGCTGATAAAGCAGACGTTGCTCAAGGTTATCGTTGAGATTGGACTGCTGCAATGGTGGAAGGTCCTCAGTGTCATCTCTGAGGTGTGCCTGTCCTCCCGGTGTTATCTTCGGGTTAGTACTGAGTATCTCATTGTGAGCGCTAAGATTGAAGCTGATTGCATGCATTTGAAACAAGCATTTTCAGGGTTATCTCCAGAACTGCCACTGCCTTCCTTGGGGTTATCTCCAAGGTTGGAATCTGCTATTCCCAGTGTTAGGACTGAGATGGAATCATCTCGGTGTTATCTTCCGGATGAAACGGTCTTCTCCAGTTTGTGTTCCGGTATTATAACTACAGGCCTCGGGGTTATCTCCGAGGTTGGAATTGTTACTCTCGGTGTGTGTTACGGGGTTGAGGCTGTTACTCCCAGTGGTATCCAGGGTCGAGCTGTTCCTCACGGTGGTATCCGAAATGGATATGAACCGTCTTCCAAGGATTCCTCTTGAAAGACGAATAGTGATCCTGTGATGTCAGATATGCAGAAAATTTCAAGTGTCTACAACGACAGTAAGTGAAAATGAAAGGAATGTATGTATGTGTTATATATTCGAGTGTTGTGTTATTGGTGGTATGAAACCACAAAGGAGATGTGTAGTTGGTTAAACTAATAAGGGAGATAGAGTTTTAAAACTCAAAGTGTGATCCTTAAATTATTAAGGAATATAGTAACCAATGATTTGGAATCAAATAGGGCATTGATGTTAGACGAGTTAACACTTAAGGAGGATGTGTATAGTATTTAGACGCGTAGGTTTCAGTTCTGCTGTTGCAGAACGTGTCTGCCTCTGATTTTGGTATGGTGCAGCTGCGCCATTTCCAAGTATGTGACCAGCGCAGCTGCGCCGATCTGTAGAAAACTTTGAGTCAGTTTATGAAAATGTGATTGCAAGCCATGCATACTAATAACTCTTTTAAGGTCATGAATGGTGACTAAGTGTCCATAAGGAAATTTGGTTAGCAAAGCGTGACTTCAATAAAGATTTAATTAATTAACTCGGATTAAGTATTGGTTAATTAAGCGATATTATGGAATATTATATTCTATTAGTTAGTGGAGTGCATAATAAATTATTAGAAAGAAACTAAATGATATTTAGCCCAATTAAAATATTAATGTGGGTATAATCATTAAATAATATTACTATGGGTAATATGGAAAATATGAGCAGTAGTAATATATAATACCTACGGCTTAAGAATACGTGATGTGTGACATTTAATTGGAACTAATGATATAAGGTACCAAGTGGTACAGTGAAATCACATATAGTGGTAATATAGAAATAATTAAATATTTGTGTACTCTATAAACAGAGAAAGGAGATTAAATGTTTAAACAAATATTAATAATAGATAATGTGATAATGTGGTTATACGAGTAGTAAAAATAATTATAAGGGATACCCGGGCAATGATGCCTAACTGCGATATTTTATTACATGTATTTAATGTACATAGATTATATGATGTGAGTATAAAATTTATCTTTAAATTCATAATATAGTAACAATTGTATCTTAATATTACATTATGGGAATTAAATAAACTAAACCAAGCCTAGGTAACAAGATTGCTGACATTTTTTCACTTGTCCCAAATTGAGTGGCACAAAGGTACATGAATAGTGGGCTAAAACTAAGTTACGTATTCTCCAAGTGGCTATGGAATAGGTGATCATTGCTAGCAATGTGGCTGGTATGGGGTTGTTGAACAACTCTTTAGTGACCAATGTTTCATCCCATTACACATGAACTCTAACTTTAGTACAATAGCAATGTCCAGTTCATATTTCCTCTATAAATACAAGCTTGGGTTCAAATTTTTGTGTTGCTTGAAAATTTGCTGAGAATTGCCAAGTAAGAGTTGAGAGTATATAAGTGTTCTAAGAGCTTGAGAGTTCAATTAGTAGCAAGTTCCTTTCATAATTCAGATGTATAATTCCATTCCTTGCTTTCCATGTTCAATTTCTGTAAACAGAGTTCTTGAACTCTTGAAATCCAAATTCGTGAATTCATGGAATTGGATGTTAATGAGATTGGGCTATATAGTTGTTATATGACCATATATATATATATATATATATATATATATATATATATATATATATATATATATATATATGTTTAAACTGTTACATGAGTGTTTAAGAATGAATTCATGTGTAATTTCTATGGTTGGGCTAGCTTTCTGCCGAAGCAGATTGTTCCTGGTTCGAAACAGACATGGCGCAGCTACGCCGGCCTCTGAGTTCAGTTTTTTCTTTCTGTTTTAAAGTCTGACAAGTGTTAGTCAAATATTATGACATAAACTAATATACAAGCATGTGTAATGTGTATACGTAAGTATGTTACCCTAATGTGACCGTGTTTTACTAGATTAACATACGTTATTAATGAAAGTGTAAAGTTTAAAATGGATTTAGAACTTTAGAATCGAACTTGACAAGTATGAGTGACATATTTATATACTGACTTTGCAAGCATGTTGGTATAATTTAGAAATGCATGATATATGATTCATAGTTCCTTTATTCATGACCGCATTATTCGGATTTGTGTTAATGAAGTTTTCAAGAAAAAGCTTAGTATAGTGAGCTAGCATGCATAACTACTACATGATTTATATTCTGATCTTACAAGCATGTTAACATGACTTGACTACATATGAATAGAGCCTTAAAGTTGTCTTGTAGGTGTTGAATTGCATTGTTCAAGATAAAACGGTTTCAAAAACAAACTTGAACATATTTTCAAAATCTAGTTGCATCACATGGATATATAGATTCTAAAGGAATTATATGTCATGATATGTCTATAATATCCTTGGCTATGATTTATATCTGCTATATTGCATCATTTATGATAAAATGATTTCAAAGGCAATCTCAAGCATGTTTTCGAACTTAGGTTGCATTACATATGAGTATTTAGATTCTAAAGGCTTGAGATGACATAATATGTTGTATTATGTCTCTAAACATAAGTTTTATATGTTAAATATAATGGAAGTAAACCAAGCAATAGGTTAAAGCATATTTTAAAGTGTTAAACGATGCTAGCTATGAGTAAAAGATATGAATATGTACAAGCATGTATAGTACAGATTATATGACCTCTTTATGAGGACATAAGGCTAATTAGTACACCTAGTGATTTCATTACCCTATTTGGGTTTGATTTCGTGAAAATCCTAAACTAAAGTCCCTAATATATAAGGTTGAACTTGAAGTGGTCATACAAGTATGTAAAGACCTTTTGCGAGTATATATTAGAAGTGTAAGTGTCTAAGTGTGTTAAAGTTCAGACATAAACCGCAAGGAAGCAGCTGAGTCTAGACTTAGCCAGGGGACGGCGCAACTGCGCCTGTCCTAGGCTTAGCCACAGCGCAGCTGCACCGTGCAACAGTCATAAGCGGCTTCTGTTTTTGAATCTGATGTGTGAAGCATGCTTATATTATTACTTTAACTTGTAATAGATGACCAATATGCTATGTAATGTGTTAAGAAGCATGCTATGTGATAGAGATGAATGTTAATTATGATATTCAAAAGTCAAGTCTAAAGGAATACTTTCAAGATATTAAGCAATGATATGTTGTTTAAAACTGAATTGTGCTATGAATATATAGTATAGGTGATGTTGTATGAAGTTACGACTAAGTTAAACGTTTATGTGTACGTTTGAACTTACCTATACGAGTTTTAAATATGTCGATCACGTAGCGACTCAAGTGTGTGATAGAGAAATACGGATGTTGATGTCATGTCCGAATGGATAAGGCATACCTATACGGACCTAGCTATTCCGAGAATGTGATGAGAAAGTGAAGTGTAGGTTTTTCGAACCTAGTTAGAAAACAGTATAACATTGTTATTACATTGAGAATGCATGAAATATGTTACTATTGGATATGAATCCATGATTATATAACTGTGTAGGAATACACAAAGTGTAGATAAGCGTTAAGCAGTTAAGTCGTAGTTAATAAACTACGAATCAAGCAAGTCTTTCAATTCCTATTATATATATGAATTCTATAACTATTAGTTGAGCTATATTTTGCTATGATAATGTTGATGTATATATATGAAATGCATATGAGATATGTATGAAAGTTGAAAGTTGATCTCTGATGATATGCTTGTGAAATAAATCTCTATACTTGTTATGTGAGAAGTAACATGTGTAGTAAATATTAATTGATTATGAATGCATGAACTGAATATGCTATTATATGCTATGTGCTGCATGAAAACTGTTAGAATTGCTGGGTTGTCGAGCTCACCCTTGCAAATAACCACTTTTACAGGTTAAGGACACACGGTAAACGTTACGTGCTACTTAATTGACAAAGTTCAATCACATCAAAGGAGATTAATTTTTTTAATTAAATATATGCTCTTGAACCATGTTTAGGTTTTAGTAAATGTAAATGATAGTAGTTTACGACGCGTAATACATGTTCAGTTGTAAAGTTATACTATGTGATACACAGAGGAATTCGAATCGAGATGTGAAAGTTTATACAAAAATCGAATGGAGTGAATCGTAAAATAATTTGATTCAGGGATTTGTAATTGATTCAAGTTAAGACATCAATAAAAGATACTTTTTCAAATTAGATTGAAAAAGTTTAAATTATTTCGAATATTTATATAACATAGAATGTGATGTAATACATGAATAGTAAATGACCAAGATTAGAAACTTATAAAAGTTTGGGGTCATTGTGCAGATCCTGGTAATGGAACGAATTTATATTCTAAATTGTAATAAGTAAAGTTTGTTCATTAAGTTATGAATGAAAAATATAAATAGTTTGACGATAAGTAGTATCGTGGCGGACCGGATTCGTGGTTCGAACGGACCAGGATTTGGAGCTGTCACATCCAATACTAACTAGTATTGGAGACTCACTTTATTTCTTTAAATTGACCCTTGTTACAGAACATATTCTATCAAATATGAATTACAAATATTCACTTGAGCACTCTTGCTCCTTGTGCACCACTACACACCTTAAGCACATGTGCTTCCTTGAGCATGTTTGTAATCAAATCTTAATCCACCTGGATTAAATTCCTTTAGACAACACTTAGTCTAAAATATAAGGTTACAAATATAGAGGTCTAATGATCAAAGCAAATAAGCAATTTAACAATGCAAGGCTCAACTAATGAATGCCATGATCAAATAGTAAGAACATTAAGAAAGATATCACCAATATAAAACTCATGAAAAATAGCTGAGAAATATTCGAATATTAATTGTACATCAGCTGAGGATTTGCACCAAGAATAATAGAATAGCTTTTTTAAGTATATAAGTGCAAGAATTAATTCAAGTGTTGTGTCTTTGCACTGATATCTCAATTTTCTTTTTATAAGCCAAAATATTACCGTTGCTCTACAAATCAGTTCCGTCGAATGACAATTATTTATGTTGCCAACAAATTCTTAAGAAGATAAGTAATGTTCCAAAAAATATTTCCGTTAATAACAAATCCAAGTATCTTCGTTTGTAACAAATATTTGTTAGACTCTTTTAAAGGTAATCTAGAAAGAAACTAATTCATGTAAGTAATATTTTCTGTTTAGACTTTTCAAATTCCTATAGCAATTATGACTAATAAAGTATGCCGCCACTAATCTCATTGCACATTCAATATATATCACTTCCGAAGTACAAGCAAAAGATATCACGGCTTAAATAGGAGTGTTAGTTTCGTAATAATTGTCAGCCAATAAAACATGGTATGATAGTACCGAGGCTTAAGCGATCAAATCACTTGGAAATAATGTAATATACAACTATTAGTAAGGATTATCATGTATGGAAAAATATAACTACTAACCACATAAAATTTTGGACAATAAAATCAGTTAGCAATATATTAAGCATGCACAAATAAAATGTCCTAGAGCCTTGTATTGAAATATCGAATATTTGCAATGACCTTACATAATTTTCTTAAGACACAAATCTTTAAAGCCTTCCAATAATGATCTTTAATCAATTTCTTAAAATTTCATAATAAACAAATTAGTATAAAATATCAAGTCATCATCAAAACAATAAGGTTAGAATAATAAGAAGTCAACATTCTCCCGCTTTTTGATGATGACAACACCAAAATTGTAACTCTCCCTAAATTCATGCATATTTTAAAATTTAAGAAAGAATAAAAAAGATGTTCAATAATCCAAACTGATTATCAGCATGCCTCTTGTTTAGGAATTATTCATCCTGTAAAATTGTTAGCCTTAACAAATATTAGATAAACAAAAACTTGTTCAACATAATATCAAATTATTTAATAAAGGTGCCAACTAGTCGTTTAAAAACATACTAGAAACAGAAACAAGTACTGGTGCCAACCAATCATTTTTAAACACAAAACCAACAAAACCATATTTAAAAAAACATAAGATCAGCAAATAATTCTTCTTAGTGATAATCCTCTTTTAACGTCCAGCCAGCATCCAATGTCTCCCCCTTTGTCATCAGGCAAAAAGATCTTTAATCAATATCATCAACATGTACCACGGGTTGAGGATGAGAAGTAAAATAAGGACGTTGTAGAAGACGATGAAGTTTTTCTTCCAGAGAAAACTCATGAGTATTTCTCGGAGGACGAGGAATAAAGGTCGCATTTGGTAGAGGAAGGTCTAAAAAATCTCCAATACACTCGGCCATCCAATTGCAACGAGGCCATTCAGGGATTAGAGAGTACATCCTGTCAAAATGCAGCTTTTGACCAACATCATTAATACGTACAACCATAAAATCAACAAATTCTCTAATTTGATAACTAACAAACTTTAGTTCTTAACTCAATTGACACGAATTCCTATTAAACTTCCTTTGAAGAGATTCAACCATTGCAACCATTTGTAACTCAAAACCAGCTTAAAGATCAATAAACTCATATTCTATTTGAGAAAAATGTCGTGTCAAATCATTAGCCCGAATGGGTAATTTCCCTTTTTCCAAAACCAAAAGCCGTTGTTTAACATCAATAATATCGTTACGCATAAACTATTGATCCTTAAGAATTTGAGTCAGTAAATTGACTACTTCAGGAGATGAGACTGATGAACTGGGAATAGTAGATGAAGTAGGAGTATCAGATGGTGTGACGCCCCCAAATTCGGGTATCTTCCAACCCGATAGATGGTGCTATACGATACTAAAATTCATACATTCATTCCACTGAGATAACAACAAAATGAGTGTACTTACTATATTCTTATTACAATAGTAATAGATCCTTTCCAGGTTCATAAACCGAATACATTCTTTGTTCTTCATAAGTATATTACATACAAATACACTACTCTATTACAGGACGATTAACTGTCCATCTTAGCCTTGTCTTTATCCCTCTTATAACTCAGTTTATTCGGCTTTAGCTGCAATCATATGGTTCAAGCAAGAGTGAGCATAACTAGCTCAGCAAGTCTAACAATGTAAAATATAAATACAACTTTAAGAAGCATATGATTCTTCCTCCATAACTGAACAATAGTTATGATGTACTAGGAAACCTTGACTAGTACTTCTCATTTCTTAACAATAATTCCAAAGTATATATATAATAGCTTAGGAATTCTGAACCGGTCAAAAGACCAGAAACATACTATTTCCATTTTCATACTTGAAAAGGACTTCTGGCACTAAGGCCATCCATCCGGCTTTACTTACGAGTACGTCTAGTTGATCAGCATATAGTACCCTATGTTGATCAACACTCTTCCGTTAAACGTATTTATATTTAAGTTTTGGCAACCTCACGTGCCCATCGAATAATCGATGAAAATACTTTTGTTTGTTTATAGACAAACATATCTTTACATTTGTACCAAATACTTGGCATAGGATAACGTTAACAGTTCTATATTGAAAGACTTGTATATAAATCAATCAATCTTTCAAGAATAGTCTAGCCGAGTTAAAACTGGCATTAACCCTTTCGTAACATAATCCATACATTTTATAACATGAATCATAAAAAACTTGGCTAACACGAAGGTTAGACAAGCGTTAAGAAAGACTTGCCTTCAACGTCTGCTACAGTATAAGTACTTTCCCTTTGAGTCTTTATAGTCTCTACAACACATAATCACATAACATACCATATTAGGTCATGAATGAACATACATGGTTCCTAATGAATCTTACCCTTCTTCTCAATCCAATCGTATATTAGATTTGTTTATTATTGGTTCCGGCTTGTCGTTTACAACTTTCTTACCAACTTCTTTCTCTTCTACGTTGTAAGTGGATTTACTTTATTAATACCACTCGTTTCGAACTAATCATCCTTCCTCACAGTTTACTAATGTTCTTACGTTATTAATCAAAATTCGATCGTCATTGATTAAGTATACTTATTGCATACCGTTCACGTTCACGTAATATTCAACAACTTTTAGTTGTAACTCTCAATGTTATTGTCATCATCAAAGATGCTACTTTAAGTTAATTAATTCATCGTCAATTAACTATCTTTCATTTCATATACTTAATCATACTTATTTCATTAATAAAGTCAAATCGACTTTCTATGTTTCGTTATGGCTCATTAAAGTTCTTACGTTATTAACCGACGCTCGATCATCATTTTGATAAGTACCAAAGTTGAACATCATTCAGGGTTTACTTACTACCCTCTTACGTTCTTCATTTAATTATGGTTAAGCCATACCTAATCTTCTAATGTTATCACTTTATAAGTGAGTTAAGGTCAGTCTTATTATGTACCTTAAGTACCTTCATTGTCTTACCTTCAGTCTACCTTCAAATGGAATAACAACCTAACTTGGTCAACCATTTTACACTGTCGGCGCTGTGGTGCCAGACTCTAGTACACTATTGGCATTGCGACACCAACTAACAGTATCCAGAGCCCAGAGCCGGTGCTGCGGCACGACCATTAATGTTGGGTATGGTGCTGCGGCGCATCCCTGTGCCTCGGTTGGTTTTGACAGTTAACTTTTTCTACGAACTTCCCTACGTCATAACTTATTTGTTTTACATCCGAATTGACTCATTCAAAAGCTCACAACTCACAAATTACCTACTCTAGGTGTTCATGCAAGAATTTTATATTTTTGAATCCGTTAACCCAGAATTCAACGTTTGGTTCATTTTGAGCGTTCGTTTTATCGTTTTCGAGTGTTCAATACCCATTTTCTTCGTTCTAAGTTAGAATTCGACGATTATTGAGCCCAGGACTCTTGAATACCTTATCTCACATGTTGACATTGAAAATCGAAGGTTTCAAGTCACGCGACTACTTTTGACTACTACTCCAAAAGTTATACGTTTTCGACGTTTAACGTCTATTTTCGTAAAGTTCGCCATAACTTCGTTACTCATGTTATATAAGCCAAATCAAATGGAACACTCCATTGATTCATCATCTACATCCTAACCAAGCAAGATACACATACCTTATCTATGATGGTTTTCAATTTGTCCATCAACAACCATGTTAACATTCAACGATTTCTACGGTTTAAACTTACGTAAACCCTTATGATTTCTTATTTTATCATGACTAATCAATGTTTTCATTATTAATAGCCATCCTTATTCCTTCTCACTAAACATGCTCCACCAATCTACGTTTCTCTATATGAAAGAAATCGAAAAAGGTCGAAGACTAATGTTTACAAAATATTACCTTTCGTTCTTCACGTTCTTGCTAAGCTTCTTATGTTTTGCTTCAAAGTAGATTGATCACTTATTTCTAGCTCTTTCTCTATCTCAATATATGTTGTCTAGTATTTGCAAACTCTCAAATGAACTAACCAAGCTTCTATTTATAGAATCTTAAAGTGAGGGTTTAATGGTCAATAAGCCATTCCACCTCCTTAATCACCTCCTTACTATTCCAAGCTTAACCATCAAGTTTTCTTGATCTCTACACTTACTTAGCTATCAAGTATACTTGCTAATCACCTAGCTTATCCATTACTTTAATTACTCGTTCACCACAACACTTAGCCACTAAGTTACTTGCTTATCACTTATAAGCACTTTGCTTGCTCATCACATTCCTTAGCTATTAAGTATCTTGCTCATTACACAAATTACTTGGTCATCACACCAAATCCTTGGTCACCAAGATTAACCATATAATCAAGGGTTGCTCCATGGGTCACCCTAATCCATTGGATTCTTACTTTGGGCTTTTAGCTTAATTAGCTTATCTCATACTTTGGGCTTTCATTTAACAGACACTTGGGCTTGTTCATTAAATCACTTTGGACCTTAACCATTACTACCATTGGGCTTAACCATTCCTAACACATCTTACAAGTCCAATCCATTTGCTTAAAACCTTATAACGTATAATTCACGTATTAATCTCGTAATCCAACACATATACTAATTCATAATTTATGATATACCATCATTCATACATACTGGTATAATACTTCATATCATATTCGTATTCATTACCTCATACAATACCTACGTATTATACGATCATCGCTTTATTTTATTACACGTATTTCATTTCCTTCTTGGAAATTAATTTTCCTAACCGTTAGGTTTTAAGTCCGCAGGTGAAAAATTGCATTTGTCATAACTAAAATATTATTGTATATTCCATCTCAACTCGATATTCTATCGTTACGTATTTTTCAGAAGTTCAAAAATAATTCCCGAGCAGAATTGCGTGAATAGTGTTTTTCAAAAAATTTCTCAGATAGCTTTTATTTTCGTCTTGGAAATTCAAACACTTTAATTCTAGCACGTAGCCAAAATACTATGACGTTCTGACATATCTAGGTCATATAACGACCTTCAATTAGCTTACTCCATAAATAATCAATTAAAATTCTTTAACTCATATAATCAAATAAAAATTTAATTCTCCTAAAAATCCGATTTTCTCGGGTGTTACATTCTTCCCCCTTATAAGGATTCTGTCCCCAGAATCTCACTACAATTACACAACTAAATGAGGAAAAATTTTCCATCATTTTAATCTCGAGTTCCCACAATGCTTATTTGACATTGTGGTTCCTCACCTTCACCTTCACTAAAGATATTATTTTTTTACTAATTCTTTCTTTAACTCGAAATTATATGAAACTCAAATTCCTCCTTCAAAACAATATTATAATTAATCTTCTCTTCATCCTTCATCATCTTCTTCATTCACTTACCTTCCTCGTTACCTAGTTGTACTTCCTTAACTCGTTCCATTTTCGTGGATTGGGTCTACATTGTAAATACCATTTCTACCTCTTCATTTCGAAATTTTACTTCTAACTCTGTGCTAGCAATCTCCGTTATTAACTCATTCTGAGTCACTAACATTGATAGCTTTTCCCTACCTCTATTACTTAATGCGTCGGCTACTACCTTCACCTTCCATGAATGATATAACATATCACAGTCGTGATCTTTTATCAATTCTAACCACTTTCTCTACCTCCTATACAACTCCTTCTGTGTGATGATATATTTCAGACTCTTAGAGTTCGTGTATATCTCACACTTCTCCTCGTATAAATTCTATCTTCAAATTTTTAATTTAAAACTACAGCTGCTAATTATATATCACAAGTAGGATAAACCTTCTCATAATCCTTTAACTGGCGTGATACATAAATAATAACCTTGCCATGCTACATAAGCACACAATCTCGTCATCTATGCTAAACATCGAGATACACTACAAAATTCCCAATATTATCTGAAAAAGACAATACAGACATCTCACTTAACCTTCATTTTTAGTTCCTGAAAACTATTTTTCTCCCTTCTCATTCCTATGATACTTATCAATAACAAATCTTTATATCTTTTAAGCTAAAATTCACACTTAATGAATTCCGTATCAAACTTCTCCCTCCGTAGTGTTTCCAACACTATCTTCATATGTTCATCATGATCTTTTGGCGTCTTAGAAAGACTAGAATATCACCAATGATCATTACGACACACTCGTCCAAATATTATTTGAACACTCTGTGACACTAATGGTACTTTCAACCATAACACTTCATAAGAGTACCTATCAGCTTACCAACTTGTGATGCCCCTTGCAAAAAGTCTAACTTCAATGCATTAATCAACCCAAACTGACATAAACAGAAACTTATGATAACCATAACTGTGACAACCCGGAAAATCGGATTGTCAAGAATTTAAGTTAAAGAATTAGTTATTAATAAAATGAATTTTTATTAATACTATTCTGTGCTATGTGTTTATTAATCGTTCTATAACCTAGAATGATTATTAATCGGGAGGATTCTGGCTACGAGCTAGACTGAACGAGTAAGAATTTTCAAGACGAAAATAAAAGTTTTCCGGGAATAAAATATTTTTTGGGGAAAAAGACGAAATAGGAACTATTCACCCGTTTCTGCTCGGGGATTTATTTTGAAATTCCGAGAAGTTATAGATTACGTTTAATTCTGAGACGTAATGGAATATTCAATAATATTTCAGTTATGGCAAAAATAAAGTTTTCGTCTGCGGACGTAAAACCTAAGGGTTAGGAAAAGTGATTTCTGAGAATTTTAATAAGTATGTATAATAACTAGGGTTATTATGCGTGAGAAATACGAGTTATTATACGAGTATATTACGAAGATTAGTACGACGTATAATACGAATATCGTACGAACAATATACGAAGAGAATAAAAGCATACGAGAATGGAATGCGTAGAATACGATTAGTCTTAATGGACTTTGAGTTCATGGACTTTGTAGAATCTAATTGGACTTGAATTATGTCAAGCCCAATGATTTGTGAAGTTAAGCCCAAGTTAGGCCCAATAAGAATTAGGGTTAAGGCCCAAACCAAGAAAAGAAACCGCGGATCGAACCGATGGGTAAACGGATGGGTAAAACTCATGGAGCAACCCATGGGGATAACCCATGGGCATAAGGGGCAGCCACTTGGCCACCAAGTAAGGGTGGTGGCCAAGTAAACTTGGTTGCCAAGTGAGGAATAGTAAGGAGGTGGAGGGAAAATGACCAAAATGCCCTTTGCTTGGAAATTCTATAAATACTAAGCTTAATTTCATTTTTGTGGGATTTTGAAAATCCTAGAACTTGAGAGAGATAGAGAGAGCTCGGTTGGGAGAGAAGAGGAAGAGCATGAGCATGAACGCTCGGATCAAAAGTGATCGAGAAATAGAAAAGCTCGCAAATTGTCGGCTTTGTCTAACGGAAGAGGATTAAAGAAGAACGATAATCCGAACCCTAGTTTCTTCTACTATTTTCTTTAAGTTTAATATGTTTAAAACATAACTTAATGAGAATAAGGAGTAAAAGATGTTAGTAATGATTTCATATGGTTGAAATCATGAGAAAATAAGAAATGAGAAATACAAAATTTAGTTTATAAATTTCTTAAGCAAGTATAAGATTCGTGAAGATTTTGAGCGATCTGAATGAATATTATGAACGAATAGGTGAATTAAGTAAGGAATGGTGTTCTATAACATCAAATTCCAAGAAAAAGTGAAATCGTAATCTAAAATATCGATTAAAAACGAAGAACGCGAAGAACACGCGAAGAACACGAAGAACGTTGTTGATGGACAAATTTAAAACCATCGTAGTGTAAATGTTGTTGATGGACAAGTTTAAAACCATCGTGTATAAGTTAGATGCTTATTGCTTGGTTAGGAACGTTAGAAACGTTCACGAAGAACAGATTTAAACGGAGCTATAACGAAGTTATGGCGAAATTTTGTAAAAGACGAACGAGAATTTGAAAGTTAGTAAATGAACCCGAACATGTAGGGTTTCATAAGAATGTAAGAGAACGTATAAAATGTGAGTCGTGGACTCAAGAACGTACGAATTCCGAGTTCGAATGACCGAATTACGGACGAACGAACGAAGAACGTTAAAAGCGTAAAATGAACGAAGGGTTATGATTAAGCCAATTGAATGGCATATTAACGGATTTAGAACAAAGTTCTATTTGAGGGTAATCGAAGTACGTAAGATAAGGAAGAAAATGGCTTTGAAACGACCTCGTTCCGAATTATAACGAAGAAGTTATGAGATCGTAAAGTAAGCATCTCAAACTTGACTTAACACTTAGAAAAAATTTCTTGGTTTTTGTCTTGGCGCCGCAGCGCGAGAAGGGGCGCCGCAGCGCGAGCTCGTCCATATACTTCTGGAGAGTGGCGCCGCAGCGCGAGAGGAAGAGAAGGGCACGACGCCGCAGCGCCGGTGCAAGGCACTGCTCAGAAATGAGAATTTTATTTCTAAGATACTGGGGGATGTGCAAGAAAGAAGTATGAACATATAGTTCACATAATGCAACACTTAGTCAAGTGTTTTAAACCTTTAGCAAAGGTTGAATGAAAAGATTAAACGAGAATAAAAGACAAAGAATGTAGATACAGGTTACGGAACCGATGTCCGGGGACCGTAGTCGCGATAAACGAACGTGAGGGATTGCTATGGTTGTGATTCCTTAGACGTTGGTTGACGATGTTAATGTATAACATTTTGATGTTATAACATGGCATTGAGAGATGAATGTAAAGCGTATAGACGCTATGAACGCAACGTAGTTACAATGAACGATCGTCTTAGCATACAACGAACGGTATGACTTTGACATTAAGAAAGAATAATGAACATGGGGTTCATGGGATGGATAATGATGAAAGTAATTGAAACCTTGAGTAAAGGTTGAATGAGAGATTAAAAGACGAACAAGTAAAACGTTTAATACGTAAACGATCCTTGTGAATTGTATTCGCGTTGGACGAATGTTCTAAGTATACCGTGGTTGTATGACATAGACGTTGATGAAGGTAGTAAGTAAGATACGAATGGTATCAAGAGAGCCGTAACGAACGGTAATAAGATTACTGAATGCCGAATATAAGTCGGGTGAGAATGATATAATGAAAAGTAAGCGCTGAACACTTTAACCAGCGTAAGGGTTGGGTGTAAGCGAGTGTTAAATGGGCAGAACCTACACCCTGTGTATGGTTTAACCATAATGTAATGAAGAATGTTGATTAACCGTGAATGGTGAAGAACTAAATTAAAGACAATAACGTATAACGTTAAGAAGTCGAGTTAATAAGTATAACTTGGACAATGTTCGAGTTGAGGGAAACGGACGTTGTAAGATATGAATAAGTTCATATGAAATGTTTAACGCTATGGTCTCATAGTATTGACAATGAATGATCGTTCTGAGTATACAAAAGATTGTATGACTTAGACAATGAAGAATGATTACTGAGGTATGGCATTTAGTTGCCAGAAAGCCATAAGGAATAAGAAGTTGACTTAACGAACATTATAGTTTAATGGTTCAGATAAGTTAAGGTAAGTTAGGTTGTAGTACAATCGTAACCTTTGATGGTTGACATATGGGAGCTGGGCTAAACAATTCCTTCAGAGAGCGAAGGTATATACAAAACTGGCAACCGATCTAACTCACTGTGTGGGCAGTGTAGATGAGACGGGAACTTGTTTGTTGGTTGTTTGTGTGGAAACCACTCAGAGTACCATATGGACTACTAGCAGAGAAGCGATGTGTACTGAGAGAAGTATAGAAGAAGATAAGAATGCATATCATCAAGGATGATGAATGTTTTGAGTAAGGCATCTCCGTATGTCATGAAGCCGTAAACGGATAATGAAAGTTAGTTGCGTAAACTTAGTTTGTAAGAACGCGAACCTTAAGAAGTAAATTTAAGTAAACCAATGCGTAAGTCAAGTATATGATTAATTGTGTACGTGTTATTTCCTTATGTGTTGCATAGGAATTGGAATGAGCAGTTCAGCGTAAGCTTTAGCTGTGCGTAAGGCAAGTTTCCTAACTTCATTCATATTCTAAATGAATGCTAGTTTCTAAAACTTCTCAGATGTTAAACTTGAGAGGTTCTGTCTATGTGTGAATGTGTGATATTTGTACAAGATGGTAGTATATATGAGCCCTTGAGCCACAATGTGAGCACTTCGGTGTTTTTATGAGATGAACTGTTTAGTGATCGAACTATTCAATACAAGTATGTTCGGTATACATGAACCGTTATTGTTAAGTCTATGCTAATGATTCTAGCCAGACCGATTGTGCATGAAAGAAAGTAGGGAATGAAAGTATTTCAAAGTGCGTGTGACTAATGTTTTAAAATGATAGGAATCAAGACTATTCCTATTATTTAAGCTGCTTCATAACCTTTGTTCGGTTATTGAAGTTCTGAAGAATGTTTACACTCTTGAAGTTGTTTGTTCAACTGTTATGACTTGTTGGGCAATTGAATGCTCACACTTGCTTTAATAAAAATATTTTCAGCGAACGATGTTAGAAAGAACTTGAGGATCCTATAAAGATCAAGCTGAGCGGTATTCAGACGAAGTGCCATTCATTATATGAATGTGCGTGAAGAGCAAGTGAAGACTTGTAATATAGAATGATAGAATTTAAACTATAGACTAGTTTAATGAACAGTTATGAATCTTTGTGGCGGATGAAAGTCACTCGTGTAAGATGTAAAGAATAATGTATATTATCATTATTTGTAATTAAAGAGGTTTTGTGGTTATAGAACTGGGATTTTAGAATATATGTTATTATATTTTAGTATATAATGATGTATGTTTGGTAAGAAGTATGACAGTGATGCACGGAGTCCGGGTCTGAAGGTAGACCAGATTTCGGGGCGTTACAGGTTGGTATCAGAGCTGATAGGTTATAAATATTAGGTAAGAGTACCTAAGACTATAATCGTAGAGAGAATGATAAGAAGATCACCACGTGATCATAGTAATTCGTAGTAACAGATGAGTTGTTAAACGATGAATGATTTATAGCTAATGCTATGAATGAATGGTACTACGAAGTAGTACGAAGAAGAAATCAGATTGAGTTGTAAAGGTTACTATACGAATTAAAAAAATATTCGTATGAAGTAGAGAGGAAGTCAGAAGTTGTAAGATTTCAATTGAGGACTCATGTGATGGTTGTGTTGTATGAACCTTTGTATGGGCAGAGGTTTGTGCTTGGTGTTTGTAACAACTGCTCAGTTTATTACGGTGATAATCATTGGAATTGGTCGCGTATTTAAGATGTTATATGACGGGAAGGTGAACTTTTTCATGTATATACTTGATAGGTAGAGAACGATAAGGTAGGTGCGAGTTCTTGAAACTCATACTTATGGTAAGTCGTGATTCATAATAGTATGGTATGTTTTTGAATGTTTCAGCGATATGGACGTAAAGGTCTGTCTGGATGTTCTTAAACTCATATTATTGTGGAAAGTTCCTGAACCCATAATGTGTGGTAAGTTGATGGACTGTACTAAGAAATAGGAATGTTTAGACTGAAAACGAAGTATTTTTGTAGACTTAGCATTGAAGGTGCTAGAGAGTTTAAGTATTGTCGCAGAAAGACAATGAAGGAAGATGGAGAATAGGATATTCCAAATCCTCTAGCTATGCTAGATTTCGAAGTTGATTCAAATCGCTGAATTGTACATTTTGAAAAAGAAAAGAATGGGTTCAACTTTTTGGAACCAATGGATTTTAAAAGAGCTATGGTTTTTTGTCTATGCCAATTGTTTCGGCTAGACAGAAATTGATTTAAAATATCAAATGAATTTTATATCATCAGTGCATTTGATGCAAGGATGTTAAAAAGATGGAGTTGTTAGTACAATTAAACCTGGTATGGAATTTGATCAGAGGATCAATAACCTGCTATGGTATGATGTATATGACGAAGTCATAAATGACGAAAGTCCTCAACGTACTGTGAAGAGTACGATATCATGACGTCAATGAAACGTTCTGAAAAGAATTTAAAGAAGTAGTCGATGTCAAGTGAGTTGACTAGACGAATGTTTCAAGAAATATCCAAAATTTTGGTACTAGTCTGAGGTGAACATACCCTGAAATGGGGTTTACGTTAGGCTGATCACTACGTATAGAAGAGGTAGTTTACCTTCTTTGTGATTGTAAA